>JARQOD010000010.1:109911295-109968685 GCA_033576555.1 Oophaga sylvatica | reverse complement strand
AGTTTTAAAGTGAAGGTTCCCGCCGGGCTTTTGGCCCCCCAAAGTGAGCATTTCAAAAAGGACAAACAGAAAGGGAGGCCCCGTACAAGTGTCTGCAAACTGGTAACTTCTCACAAGACGTGGGCCAGTGTAACCACAAATGTGTGGCTCGATAATGCACAGGATGTGAAAAAAGGTAACCCCTGCCCCTAATGTATTTTCTTCGTCTGTTTCCCAGTTACTGGGTACCCCTTTCCCTGACTAAAATGGGGGGTCCCGACTTTTGGGGTCATTTACGTAGGGACATAGAGAATCATGCAAAGAGACATTGCTCACACACACTCAGGGACCAGTTTCACGCGTCAGGGTTCAACAGAACCCCCTCTCCCCTTACAAAACCCCAGTCAGGGGGGGGCCCACATTCTAAAATATAGGATATCATGCCATTTAAAGTTTTAAAATTTTAAAAAAAAAATTTATACCAATCCCCCCAGCCCCCTTTACCACTTATAATTCGAGGTTTTTTGTGGGACAAGGGGCCTCCCCCCATCACCAGGACCTAGGTGTGCGCTTTTCGCAGCATTGCAGCTAGCTGTACATGCTTAAAGAAATTAAAAAGAAAATTTTGTTAAAGGATGTTGTTTTCGAACTAAAGGGAATTGTGACAAAAAAAAATTTCCCAAAAACCCAAAAGTTAAATCTACCTTCGGGGCCCAAAAATAATATGTTAAAACTACTTAATGCTGCAGATTTGTTGCTTTTTAAAAAGGACACCCCGGGGATATTAAAATTTATCATGCACAAACAAAAATTATGAACTCTTAATTTTTAATGCTGTTCACGATTTAATAAAATATTAAGATTGCCCCTCACATCAGTATGCGTTTTTAATTTTTAAACCATTTACAAATGTTTAAATTAGGCACAAGGTGTGTCTAGGACCCCCCATGAATACTTTGGTGCCCCAAAGGGGGGGAGTAATTCTTGTGTCTCCCCCTAGCTTGAAGAACATGTGTCGACCAGGACATAGGAAATGTGGACACTGAACTTCCGAACTGGTAGGTGGATTGGGAACGTCACAGTTTTAAAAGGCCCTTCTCATGTGGGACCCCCCCTTTGGGTTTTAACCAGGGGGTAAGTGTCTGTTGCCTCCCAAACCCCCCTTTTCCCTTTTCTCCTTCTTCCTCCATTTTGATTATTTTTTCAAAAAATGCAAAGTGAAAATGCAACAAATATGGTGCCATTTTCTTATGTACACCTTTTTAAAAATTAAATGTTGGGCTAAAACAGAATTTTCCTGAAAAAAAAAATGTATTATAGACTTTTGTGAAGCAACCATGATTTCAATCAAAACAAAACCCAAAATTTGAATTGCTTGATGGGTCTATTTTTAAAAATGAGGTTATTGGTGGGGTATTTCTACTGTACCAGAACCTTAGGGGTTCTGTAAATGCAACATGGCATCCACAGAACCTACTCCAGAGAAATTTGTGCCCCAAAAAACAAATTTCCCTCTTTCCATTTTGAGTTATGCCATGCGCCCAAACATTAGGTTTTGACCACATATGAAAATCACTGTATTCTGGAAAAATTGTGCAACTATTTTTGGGGTCCTTTTTCCCTGTTATTGCTTGTGAAAATTACAAGTTTTAGAGCTAAAACAAATTTTCACTGGAAAAAAATGTAATTTTTCATTTCACATCCAAGTGGTGTAAAATTCTGTGAAGAAGCTATTGATATAAAATAGTCAACACACCCCTAGATGAATTTCTTGAGGGGTCTAATTTCCAAAATGGGGTCAGCTGTGGGGTTTTCTGTTGTTTTGGCACCTCAGAAGTAGAGATGAGCAAACTTGTTCGGAAAACATTCACCAATCTCAAATTCAGCACAAATGCAGCACATTTGGATTCGTGCTCAGTTACCCGAGTATTTTTGCTCAAAGTTGTCAAAATTCTGTCAAAGGTCGCTAAATGATGGCATTTCCACTAATGCTTTTGTTTTGACATAGTCTAGGATAGCGATGCTGTATGATGAGCGGGGGAAATGTGTTTTAAAAGGGGAGGGAGTGTGTGTGAATGCATGAACCGGCACATGCGTGATCAATATGCCTTAGTCTTGGAATCTCAGTGCGCGAAAATGCAGAATAGCAGGCCTCGCCAACCACCGTCCATCCCATCAACCCCATCTGCTGATTCTTCCTCCTCCACCCCATGCCAAATATTTTCACAGAGGTCTCCGGCCCCAGAAACTCCATTTGTTTATCTCTTACATTCAGTGTGAGTGAGAGCGCGTCAGTTGTTGTGGAAGTGGACATGCCTGCTGTTTTTGTTTCACCGAGCACAACACATCTTTCTCAATCCACCATAACATCTCCGCCTGCACATCACTCACAGTCCAGCATTTTGTCCTATTTCCCCTACTCCACCCTCTCTCAGCACAGCAGCCTGCCCTTGGTCCCACAGTTATGGTCATGAAAAAGAATGTTTCCTCCTACACATGACAAAGCTGTGACGAACTAGCATGGGGGATATGGATTATGATCCCACCGCTGGCATCAAATTGTCACAAAAAAGGGGAGTGACCTTTGGCCGGACATGGCTATCACATGCGCAAGGGGCTTATCTTAGTTATCCCGCTGTTGCTAAGAATGTGATGAAAACAGCAAGCTAGTCTTAACCTATCAATTTACCGCAGGGGATTATTTTAGTTATCCCACTGCTGCCAACAATATGTCACGAACTGCAGGGATTTATGTATATCCCACTTTCTAGTTCCACTTTGGAACTCGCAGCTCTCCGGCACCCCCTTACACTCAGGTCAGTCAGGGAACTGCACCTAGGATAATTAGTCACTGGATGGGCCGCTTCATTGTGGACTGGCTATTAAGCGTGCTGCAGCAAGGGAATTATAACTAGTGCTAGCCGAAGCCAGGCAAGAGCTTATAAAACCCGTTCGGTCACTGCCAGCGTTGCCCACCAGCCCAGATCATACTTAGCTGCCACCAGCTCAGATTTCTCTATTAATATTTCTAAATTAATAAAAGGGGTCCAAAGTCAACCCAATTTAGTAGCGTAATTCACTTCAGGCACGTGCAAATTCATTATAGAGCATAGAGACGAACTAGTAATTTTATATTTTACTCCAAAAAGGTAGGCAGTGTTTACAGAAGTTATAAAAAGATTTAACAAAATGAGACAATTAAAGCATGTACAAAGCAATTACTAAATGAAAAGAGGATTAAAACAGAAACACTCACATTTTGCTTTGTTCATTCCAGGCTAAGCATGCTGGCCGGGGATGGGCGATACATCAAAATGCATGGAGGGTCTTGGTGCAACAGCTCCCAGGCCGCGATGGAGGGCCGGGCTGCTGGGCAGTAACTTATACTTGTAGGCTGTGACATCACTAAAGGGGGTTGAGTTACCACCGCCCTCCCCTTTGCTCAGAGTTACAGATTTGCTAAACAAAACTTATAATTATCATAACTCAGAGATGGAACCCTTTACAGCGATGCACAGCATACCATTTTACACAGGATGTTGGTGTGCATTTAAGTCTTAACGCGGAGTACCTGGATGGATTGGCTAAGCAGGAATCTGTTTCTTGGATTCAGCTGGTGCCAGCGCTTAGAAAATTCACTGGGTGTTGGTTCCACCAATGGACAAGCAGATATATACGTTTCACACCTATATCTCTAATTGGGGCCACGTTATTACGTCTGGAATATCTCTATCGTACACAAAGGAACATGTGCTTTAGAGCTGTCAAACCGGTTTTCAGCTGGTCTTAAGTCATAAATGGTGGGGAAGGGGGCTGCTAGCAAACTAGTATCACGTTACACAGAGTGTGTAGTGAGCTGGAGAGAGAGAAGAGGGGGGTCGAAGTCCACAGCATGAACCTGCAAAAACATAATGAACATAGTAAAGGTCACTATGCGGGGAGGGGACTTTGAATGTGGGAACAAATTGGGGTATCATTACAAAAGCTAAGAGCTTGAACTACACCATCTCCAATCTGTTGGCAATTAAATGCTGACTTTCTGCCTGATGGATACAGACAAGTTTCCAAATATTGATGGCCATTGCAGTCCCCCAGCACTAGTTTCATAGTCGCCATTACTTCACTAAGAAAGCTGTGCATGTGCTACACCAGCATGCCTCATGCATGGCCCATGGCTGACTGCTGCTTTCCATTAACAAATTTCTACTGTGTGTCAATTGATGCAACTTTTCATGGTGTCTGCCCCTAATTTTAGCTGTTTGTGAAGCTTTTTGTTGCCCCTTAAGATGTTGTATATATGTTTGGTTTTGCCTTGAATTTAATGGGGTTTGGGTACGCTCGACGAACTGTTCGGCGAACATCGAGACGTTTGCCAAACCGAACCTTGAAAGGTTCGTTCATCACTACTCAGGAGCTCTGCAAATGTAGCACAGTGTCTGCAATCTATTACAACCAAATTTATGCTCCAAAAACAAATAGTGCTTCTTCAAACAGCAGTTTTGATCCCATATGAGAAATTGCCACATTTGAGAGAAATTGAGTAAAAAATTGTTACAATCTATTCAGTTTGACCATCTGCCATCTTGTTGTGGTTTCTGGCTGCTGGTCTTTTTCCCCTGGTGCTGGGCTTGTCATTGGTCAGGTGATTGTATCACTCTTTATTACCCTGCACCTCCCTCCCGGTCCTTGCTGGACATCAGTGTTAATCCGCTTGAGTTCTGGCTAGGACCCTTGATAGCTTTGTGCTATAATTTGTGCAGTTCTGGGAACTCTATTTCTGCTTGCTTAGTCTTTTTGTTTTTTTTCCTTTTGTTTCTGCAACTTCCTCTATTTCCCTGCAAGGAGGTTACCAGTGTTTTGTTCCCAGTCCCTAGATCTTTCAGGGATCCCCTTCCCCCACCTTCAGGTCTTCGCTTGAGTCTAGACCAGGATCGTCGGTGGGTCTATTCGCAAACAATAGGTCACCCGCTCCATCGTAGGGATCGAGTCTAGTCCTAGTGCAGGGACAGATTTCCCCCCCCCCCCCGCTCTATTCCTGAGTTGCAGACCCATAACAGTATGTCCAGCCAGCACATATAAAAATGTCCTTCAATATGAACAGCATCCAAGAACTTACTCAACACTTGCAAGGGTTAACTTTGAAGGTAGCCAGCCTGCAACAGCACGTGAGTAATTGTCCTGGAGTATGCTGTGAAGAGCCTAAGGTAGGACTAGCTAAGTTTTTTTTATGGTAAACGGCAGGAATTTTTTACATTTAAAAATACATGTTTACTATATTTTCGGCTTAGACCTGGATCCTCATGAAGTGAATCACAGTGTGTGGGGATTATTATGTCTTTGTTGCGAAGTGATCCCCAAATCTGGGCATTTTCGTTACCACCTAATGATCCTTGTTTGACGTCAGTAGAAGCAGTTTTTACTGCTATGGAATTGTTATATGATGATCCGGATCGAGTCACCACAGCTGAACATAAAGAAAGAAAAGAAAAAAAGGTCAGTAGGAGCAACACTTTCCGTTCGTATTGCATTTTTATGGTCCGCAGAAGTTTTTTTTTCTGGTAATTCCACCTATCGTGGTCATTCCATTGATTTTCAGGTCATGGTGGATTGTGGTTCTGCACTGAATTGATTGATCAACAATTTCTAGACAAAAAATAAATTTAATTCTGAACCATTGTCATCTTCTTTCCCTGTTGTGGTGATTGATAATACTCCATTGGAGCATTGGTGCATGTCTCGAAAGGTCACTGGGTTCCCGCTTATTGTCAATATGGAACATCAGGAGTGCATTGACTTGTTTGTACTGGATAAATTGCCTGTTCCAGTCGTCCTGGGTTTATCCTGGTTAAAAATGCACAATCCTTTGCTGGACTGGTCGTCTGGTATTATAAGGTCTGGGATCAGGGGTGTTATGTTGTAATGTAATGTTGTAATGTTCACAGAGCTACCTGAAGCCATTCAGGATTTCTGGAAGGTATTTTCAGAAGTTGAATCCCAAGCTCTACCACCCCATAGAGATTACGATTGCTCTATTGAGTTCGTCCCAGGTGCTGCACTCCCTATGAGTTGTTTATTTAATCTGTCGATTCCCGAGAGGGAGGCCTTAAAGGAATACCTACAGACTAGTTTGGCTGCAGGTCATATAAGACCCTCTAAGGTCTCTTTCACACATCCGTTTTGTGCCGTCAGGCACAATCCGTCCAAAACCGGAAAGGACGGATCCGGCGCTGATTGTGAAAAAACTAATGCAACGGATCAGGTTTTGTGCCGGATCCGTCCTGAACTTTTCAACCTGAAAAATGCAGGTACGCATGTCCGGACCAAGGAGAGAGAGAGAGACCTTGGTTTCCAGAATCCGGATCAGTCTTTTGCCGGATTGCACAAAAGACTGATCCAACACCATAGATTTGTATTGTTTGCACCCGCCGGATGCGTCGCTTCAGGCGCTATCCGGGGGTGCAGCAGAAAGAAAAACGTTGCAGTGTCTGTTTTGTCCGGCCGCCGGAATGTACATTTCCGCCGGATCCGGTAAAAAACGGACGCAACGCAATGACATCCGGCGCTATCCGGCGCTAATGATAGTCAATGACAAAAAAACGCATCCAGTGGTTTAAAAAACCGGATTAGTTTTTTTTTTAAAAGCGCCGGATCGTGCCTGACGGCAAAAAACGGATGTGTGAAAGAGGCCTAAGTCTTCTGTGGCGGTAGGAGGATTTTTTTTTGTCAAAAAGAAGGATTTTGTCTGGATTTTCGGGAGATTAATAAGATCACTGTGCGCAATCCTTAGGCCTGTTTCACACATCAGGTTTTTGCAATCAGGCGAGTTCCGGCATTTTTTCTGAAAACCGGATCCGGCAAAATCTAAAACCGGATCCGTTTTTTTCCCATTGACTAACATTAGTGCCAGATCGTGCCGCATCGGCATGCGGCGCATCCGGGTTTTGCCGGATCCGGCGTCTGGTCTCAATCCGGCGTCTGGAAAAACCGGATCCGGCGCTTCCGGCTTTTTGTTTCAATGAAAGTCTATGAGCGCAGCAATGCGCCGGATCCGGTTTTTGCCAGATCAGGTTTTTTGTCTGGTTTTTGTTTTGTAGCCCAGCCCACAGCCAACCTATATAAACAATGCCAGTGGGACCACCCTCAGCCATAACCATGCAGCCAGCAAAAAGAGCAGGAGCCAGATCAGGAGATAGCCGCCGAGGAGCCAGCCGCAGGAGAGAAGGACAGGAGACCAGACCACCACCACCAGCACGACCCCAAGAATTTTTGGACATGATGCAGCTGGGACCAGATGCAAGACGGTAAATATCACAGACAAGCACTTTCAGCCAGGGCCATGCAATATCAATATATTCATGGCCCTTTTTTTTCTCTTCATTCCACAGCACAAGCCGCCCATCAGCAGCAGCTGAGTCCCAGGAGCAGCACCAACACCTACACCCCAGGACTCCAACAGATGCGGCTGCTGATGGAGAGCATGGGAGCAGAGGCCAGACGGTAAATATCACACACTACCCCTTCCAGCCAGGGCCATGCAATATCAATTGATATTTCATGGCCTTTCTTTCTCTTTATTCCACATCAGAAGACTGCCCTCAATGCCAGCAGCACAGGACACGTCTGGGAATGAGGAAACCATGGCAGAAGACAGCAGACGGTAAATATCACACACTACCCCTTCCAGCCAGGGCCATGCAATATCAATTGATATTGCATGGCCTTTCTTTCTCTTTATTCCACAGCAGAAGACGGCCCTCAACGCCAGCAGCACAGGACACGTCTGGGAGTGAGGAAACCATGGCAGAAGACAGCAGACGGTAAATATCACACACTACCCCTTCCAGCCAGGGCAATGCAATATCAATTGATATTGCATGGCCTTTCTTTCTCTTTATTCCACAGCAGAAGATGGCCCTTAACAGCACAGCAGGACACGTCTTCTTCTTCTGGGAGCCCTCCCACGCATCGTCAGCGTTTACAGGTAAGTTTTTGTTTTTTTCACAATCACATCTCTGTTATTTATATATTAATTGCATTACTTTTTATTTATACCAGGAAATTGAAGCTGAAGAGGAGCTCCCAGAAGAAGAACGAAGGGGTGGTGAGATACCCGGAGTGGGCTTGCAATTCGTAAGTTTCCTGCATGCATCGCTCAAACACAACATCACACTACACACAACACATAGAAAACAATTTAGTACAGACATCACACTGCACCCAAACACATATGCCTACATCCAAGCACATAATATATATTTTTTTTATAGTCTTCCGGAACTGGTGCTCGGCAAAGAGGTCCTCGCAGTGCCTCCCAGGGTCATCGGCGTGAGCGATGCGGCAGTCACCATCATGTAAGGTTTTTTTTTTTTTTCAAATTTTTTGGTAAAAACTTTTTTGTTTTATTTTATTTTTTCCTTTTTTTTTTTTCCTTGGTAGTTTGGAGACTAATGTATATTTTTTCTCTTTTTCTTTAACAGGCTTCACAGCGTGATCCCGACACGGATGGTGAGGAGGAAGTTCTGAACGTGGACCTCCTCATTGATCTGGTCCGAGAAAGGGAGACGCTGTGGAACATGGGGGACCGCCGCCATGCTGATGTCATAGCGACCCGTCGGCTCTGGGAGGAAATCTTTTCACAACTCGTGGACCGCTGGGAGGACCTCAATGCTCAGGCCAAGATTGAACACCGTAAGTATATACAGTTCAGGTTGCTGGACTTAAAGCAGTGTTTCCCAAACTCCAGTCCTCGTGGCCCCCACGGGTCATGTTTTCATGATTTCCTTTTGTGCAACACTGGAAATCCTGAAAACATAACCCGTGAGGACTGGAGTTTGGGAAACACTGATGTTGTATACTAACCAATTTTTGCTATCTCGTTTCAGGGGAGAGAATTTTGAAGTGGTGGCGGTCTGTGAGGGATTGCTTCAAGAAGGAGTTCAACAAAGAGATGCGGGCCCCGAGTGGATCTGGAGGATGCAGGAGCAAATACAAGTATGCTGAAGCCCTGTCGTTCCTCCGGGTAACAATGGTCACCAGAAGGTAAATATTACCCACCCCAAGTTTTAAAAAAAGCTAACATGTCTAACTAAATTTTTTTTTCAGCCAGGGCCATTCAATAACACTGTATTAATTGTATTTTTTCTCTTTATTCCACAGAACGGTGACCAGCACTCGGGTGCCCGCAGAGTTGGACCTTTCTGGGGCGATCCCTCAGGAGACCGGCACCGAGGGACACTTCGACAGCCCGGCCGATCTGCACCTTACCAGCCTTCCCAGACACGTGAGCCCTCTGTCCCCTCCACCAGCGCTGCGGCATCGTGGCCAAGTGCATTGCATGAGGCTACTGGTCAGGAGATAGATTCCCCTTACCCCACCCTTCTGCCGCTGCCACCTCTAGTACACCTGTGGCTACTGGGCGGCTGCGGCAGAGGGGTCAGGAAAGGAACTATGCGCCTGAATTCTTGCATCTTAATGCATCATTTCAGAACTGTCTTAAAGTCTTGTCAGAGCAAATGGCTGCAGTCTTTAATCAGCTCAGCTCCAGCATTCTGGAGGTTAAGACACTTCTGCAAACGATGCATTCAGAAGCAAGAAGTTCGTCAAACCACAGTTTTTTCAGGTCTGTAGCCGAGCGCATGGATACGCTATCTCCTAGCCAGCAGATGCATGTAATGCATACTTGCCACGGTGCTCTAGCGCAGGTTACCTCCCAACCTACACCCACCCCAGTCGTTCCTCCCACACCTGCCCCCCTCCAGCCACCATCCCTCCTCCCCCTCCCATTCAATACCAGCAACCTCCCCAGTACCAACAACCTCCCCACTTCCAGCAACCTCCCCACTTCCAACAACCTGCCCCATACCAACAACCTGCCCAATACCAGTTCCCAACCACATCTGCTCCTCTACTACCTGCCCAATCCTCCTCTCCACCACCTACCTGTTCTGCCTCCCATCTCTCCACCGTTCCATCTCTTTTTCCACCCCTTCACCTCTTTTACCTGATCTTTCCCAACACCATCCCAGTCCACTCTCCACACTCCCACTGTCGAAGGGTCCCACAGCCCTCCAGTAGTATCTCAACCCACACTACACAAACCTGTAACTTTGTGTTTATAATAAAAAAAATGTATTTAAAAAAAATATATATATTTCACATTGAAAAAAATAAATATTTTGACATTGAAAAAACATTGTTAAAAATTTTCTTAAAATAAATGTTAATTTGGTTGATTAAAATGGTTGTCTGTCATTTATTTCTAAGGTTAAATAAAGGTAACATTTATTGGTTATACAAAAGCAGACACATAACTTTGGGTAAAAGGTAAAATAATTTTACCTTTTGTCCAAAGTTGTGTCCCTGGTTCTGTATTAGCAAAGTATTTCACCTTTTAAACAAAGTTCTGTACCTTGTTGGGGATTACCTAACAATGTACAGAACTTTGGTTAAAAGGTGAAATACTTTGCTAATACACAACCAGGGACACAACTTTTGACAAAAGGTAACATACTGTACATAATACACAACAAGGTAGACAACTTTAGTTGGAAAGGTATACTGTGGGTACACAAGGTACAAAGGTCACAGAGCAGTTTATTAAACTTTGTCATACTGCCAGTCTACTCTTCCTTCAGGGGACATAAAGTATTGGGCAAATTTGTCCCTCATTTGGGAAACAGTCACAGAACTTCTATTGGTAACATTCTGGTAATCATGCAAGGTGGTTTCTTCAGTGTTCCTCAATGGAAATCTGTTCCTTGCTGATGACAAAATTGTGTAGAACCACACAAGCTTTGATTACCTCGTCCACAGTTTCAGTTTTTAGGTTGATAGCGGTCAATAGAACACTCCATTTGGCTGTCAGAATCCCAAAAGCGCACTCCACCATTCTTCTGGCTCTTGTGAGGCGGTAGTTAAAAATTCTTTTTGTGTGTGTCAATCCTCTGCTGGAGTACGGTTTTTAGCAGGTGTTCTGACAGCTGGAAGGCTTCATGCCCTTCACAAACAAAAGGCATTGGTGGGCCAGAAGTTTGAGGCAGTGGTCTAGGGGGTGGGAACTGGAAGGTGTTTCCATACAGCTGACGGCCCATTGCTGACAGTTTGAAAACTTGAGAGTCATTGGAGCAGCCATAGGCACCAATATCTACGGCAATAAATTTGTATTCTGCGTCAGCGATGGCCATGAGGACAATGGAGAAATATTTCTTGTAATTAAAATATTCGGATCCAGATCCTGCTGGCTTGACAATCCGGCTATGTTTCCCATCCACAGTGCCCAGGCAATTAGGAAACTGACATACATACAACTTTTCTGCAATTGCAATCCAACTATCTGTTGTGGGCTCTGGTAGAAATTCCGCAACTAGAGAGTCCCACGATGCACGGCATGTGTGCTTCACAATTCCAGAGATGGTGGAAATCCCAAGTCTGTATTGAAAATGGAGTGAGGAAAAAGATTCTCCAGTTGCCAGGAATCTGTGAATAAACAAAAAAAAGAGTTTCAAATCACAGCATTACATACCAGACATCAGCTATAACAATTGGAGATACTATAAAAATAAATATTTTTTATAGTATCTCCAATTGTTAAAGCTCAGTCAGATAGCCGTATACAAACTACCAGCAACAACATTCCAGGACAAGTGTGCTCTGAAGCAAGCAGATACAATAAATATGCCTTACGGAAGAGTCACCATCAGACGCTCCGCCGGTGAAATGGAGAAGCGGCAATAGGTGTCCGATCTTCTTATGAGGTCTCCAACACGCTCCGCCAACAAATCAAAGTTCTCCATTTTCATGCGAAGATATGCAAAAAATTTCTGAGGGTTTCCTCTTAGCTCATGTAGAGTGTAGAAAACACCCCACGCGTCATTCTCTGGGCTGTGATGGGGTGGATCCAGAAACGGCGTCATTGTTGCTGTATTTTTCTCTCCTCTCGCTTTCAGACGATTCGCCTCCACTGTGAAATCCACGAAATTCTTCAGAATGTTTCCTATCACAACGTCCATCTTCAGCAGCCACTTGCTCTTCTCTCCAGCCACCACTTGCTCCTATACAACAAGATGGGCTGTAGAAATAGGGTATATATAGGTTTTCAGTAGCAAATCTTGCTTGGAAGCCCAAAAAGGGCGTTTTTAAAAACCGGATCCGGCGTAATCCGTCGAAAAACTGATTAAAAACCGGATACACCGGATGAGACGATCCGGTTTTTGGCCGGATCCGTTCGACTAATCCGGCTGAAAACCGCATCGCGCCTGACGCCAAAAACCTGATGTGTGAAAGAGGACTTACCCATTGCCGCTAATTCCCAATTTGTTTAACCAACTAACCGGAGCTAAGTGGTTCTCTAAAATTGACCTTCATGGGGCATATAATTTGCTTCGGGTAAAGGAGAGCGATGAATGGAAGACAGCCTTTAATACCTCGGAGGGTCATTTTGAGTGTCTGGTGTTGCCTTTTGGCATTACTAATGCGCCTGCATT
Organism: Oophaga sylvatica; assembly: GCA_033576555.1. Classification (NCBI taxonomy): domain Eukaryota; kingdom Metazoa; phylum Chordata; class Amphibia; order Anura; family Dendrobatidae; genus Oophaga; species Oophaga sylvatica. The sequence continues at coordinate 109,956,224 of JARQOD010000010.1, read as the reverse complement.
TTTTCAAAATTTCAATAATGACATTCTGAGGCCGTTGATCGGTAGGAGTGTTATTGTTTATTTGGACGATATTTTGATCTATTCACCTGATCTGGAGTCGCATTGGCAGAGAGTCCACGAAGTTCTTCAGATTTTGATCGAAAACAACCTCTTTGCTAAATTGGAGAAGTGCGAGTTTCCGGTACAGAAAATGAGTTTTTTGGGGTACTTGGTCTCCAGTGATGGGTTTGAGATGGACCCAGTGAAGGTTCAGGCAGTACTGGATTGGCCTAGACCTGAATGTTTAAAAGCTGTCCAAAGATTTTTAGGGTTTGCCAATTATTATAAAAAATTCATAAATAATTTTTCTGTTATCGCTAAACCCATAACTGATCTCACCAAGAAGGGTTTTTAATACTGTCCAATGGTCCACTGAGGCAGTGGAGGCTTTTGAGCATCTCAAGGAGAGATTTAGCTCTGCTCCTGTTTTGATCCAGACATATGAGACCAAGCCTTTTCTGGTACAGGTTGATGCCTCATCGGGGGGGGGGGCAGTTCTGTCCCAAGAGGAAGAGGATAGGGTGCATCCCTGTGCTTTCTTTTCTAAAAAAAATTTCGGAGACTGAGCTCAACTATGATGTTGGTAACCGAGAGTTACTGGCTATTAAGCTCGCGTTTGAGCATTGGCGACATTTTTGGAGGGGGCTAGACATCCAATACAGGTTTTTACTGATCATAAAATCTGATTTATCTGGATGCTGCTCAACGTTTGAATGCCTGTCAAGCCAAGTGGGCACTGTTTTTTGCCCGGTTCCATTTCTCCGTAACATATATCCCTGGCACAAAGAATGTTAAAGTGGATGCTTTGTCTCGTAGTTTCTCTCCAGCAGTTAATACTGAGAAGGAGGAATGTATTTTGCAGAGAGGGGTGGTGGTGGCAGCATTGGGTTCTGAGTTGGAGAATGACATCCTAGAAGCCCAGAATTCTGCACCAACAAACACACTGTATGGTAAATTATTTGTGCCCAAAGCCTTGAGGAGAGCTTTGTTTGCTGAATGTCATGCGTCTCGGTTGGCGGGTCATCCAGGGATTTCGGAAACTAGAATATAAATCGGCCAAAGTTTCTGGTGGCCAGGGTGCCATAGAGAAATCATCAAGTGGGTGCGTCAGTGTACGGTGTGCACTAGGTCGAAAGCCTCTCATGCCCCGGCTGCAGGATTGTTGTGCCCTTTGGAGGTTCCTAGCTCGCCATGGACGCATCTTGCTATGGATTTTATCACAGATCTGCCAGTTTCTGAAGGTTTTTCTATCATCTGGGTTGTTGTGGACCGGTTTAGTAAGATGTGTCATCTGATCCCGTTCAATAAATTGCCCTGCGCCAAGACTCTAGCTAAGGCATTTGTGAAAGAGATTGTCAGGCTCCATGGTGTTCCCACGAACATTGTTTCCAACAGAGGACCACAGTTTGTGGCTCGCTTCTGGCGTGCTTTTTGTGACAGATTAAAGGTTCATTTGTCATTTTCGTCAGGTTATCATCCGGAGTCCAATGGACAGACCGAAAGGAAGAACCAGGACATTGAGCAGTTTTTGAGATGTTTTGTAGCAGACAATCAGGAGATGTGGTCGGAATATCTACCACTAGCCGAGTTTGCTCTTAATAATCATACGTCTGCCTCGGCTCGGTGTTCTCCTTTTTTTTGCTGTACAGGGAGACATCCATCTTTCAGTCCATTTTCAAAGATTGGGGCAGCTGTGCCTGAGGAGGAGAGTTTTTCTGGAAGTTTGGAAAGGGTTTGGATCAATGTACGCCATAATTTGAAAGAGGCGAATAGGAGGTCTAAGAAATATTTTGACAGGAAAAGAAGGGAGGCATTGTTCGTAGTTGGGGACATGGTCTGGTTGTCCTCAAGGAATCTGCGTTTGAAGATCCCTTCTAAAAAACTGGGGCCTAAATTTTTAGGACACTTCAAAGTGGTTTAGGTTTTCAACTCTGCAGCTGTGAGATTAGACATACCCTCGTCCTGGAGAATTAATTCAGTTTTTCATGTATCTTTACTGAAGAAAGTTGACACGCCAGATAAGAAGGCGATGCCGACTGTTCCTCCAATTGATGAGGATGGCGAGTTTGAGATTTCTCGCATGTTGGATTTCAGATGGCACAGAGGAAGGTTGCAGTATCTCATGTCCTGGAAGGATTTTGGTCCCGAGGATAATTCCTGGGTGAAAGCTGAGGATGTCTCGGCCTCAAGGCTGATTAAGGCTTTTCACAGGAGATTTCCGAATAAGGCTCTGCCAAGAGGATCCGGAGGATCCTCGTAAAAGGTGAGGTACTGTTAGAATCTATTCAGTTTGACCATCCAACATCTTGTTGTGGTTTCTGGCTGCTGGTCTTTTTCCCATGGTGCTGGGCTTGTCATTTCCCTTTATTACCCTGCACCTGCCTTACAGTCCTTGCTGGACATCAGTGTTAATCCGCTTGAGTTCTGGCTAGGAGCCTTGATAGCTTGTTCTATACTTTGTGCAGTTCTGTGAACTCTAGTTCTGCTTGCTTAGTCTATTTGTTTTTTCTCCTTTTGTTTCTGCAGCTTCCTCTATTTCCCTGCAAAGAGGTTACCAGTGTTTTGTTCCCAGTTCCTAGATCTTTCAGGGATCCCCTTCCCCCACCTTCAGGTCTTCGTCTAGACCAGGATCGTCGGTGGGTCTATTCACAAGGAATAGGTCGCCCGCTCCATCGTAGGGATCGAGTCTAGTCCTAGTGCAGGGTCGATTCCCCTCCCCGCTCTATTCCTGAATTGCAGACCCATAAAATAAATGTTTGGGTCCATATACTGTTTTTAGCCCTTGTAAAAATGAAATAAAAAGTGTCAAATGGGAGCCAAGATCTCAGTCTGCACATGTGTTGCCTCTGGCGGCCATTTTCCTGAAGCCCACTGCAGGGACATCAATGGGAAAGTAAGGGGACTATGCTCAAAGTCTACTTTTTCTGACAGCCCAGGGCTCATAGTCTCACAGTTCCGTAACACCCACTCCTCCCAGCCCAGGGCCCTCTGCATCGCCCCACTCCTGCCTCTGCTGTCAGCTTCCTGCATCAGTGACCCTGCTTTTTCTGACCCCACACCAACTCTGTCACCCCAAGTAAGCTACTGTAAAATTGGACTATAAGACGCACCACCATTTTATTAAAACATTTATTTCCTATTCCTCCACAAAATTTGGGATTTGTCTTATGATCCTCAAAATACGGTATTTTTTGTCATGATACCCTGCCTTAATTTCTGTGAAGTACCTGAAGAGCTAGCAAACATCCTAACAGCTGTTTAGATTAATTTGAGGGGTGCTGATTTTAAAATGGTATCACTTTTTAGGACTTTTTATTATATAGACCCCTGAAATTCATTACAAATGTGAATAGGTCTGTAAAAAAAATAGGATTTATAAATTCAAACGTCCTAACAAAAGAAAAGGAAGCATGAAAAATTATGCTGATTTAAAGTAGACTAATATGAAATGTTATTTTTTTATTAGTATTATTATTATTATTATTATTATTATTAAAAATAATTGCCATGACTAATGGTTTAAGAATTGAATTAATTGCTATTTTTTCTAAATCTTTATACATTTTCAGATATATTCATAAAAAAATGCAAAACATATTGATCTAAAGCTTCAACTAACATAAAGTACAATATATCATGAAAAACAATCTCAGAATCACTGCTATATGCAGAAGCTTTCCTGCGTTATTGCTGCATGAAGTGACACTGTCCAGATTTGATAACTTGGTCTTGGTCATTATGGTCAAAATTGGATCCATCACTAAAAGGTTAATTCTTTTTGCCTCACTAATGATTAATTATATTTATTTATTCATATATGTTTAATCTGAATGGTTAACCTGTTAATTAACATTTCGGTTTATGTTCATCCAAAGTTCTTGTGTTATCTTATTTGTTTACTTTGGAAGTATATCATATAAGGCAGGGGTGGGCAATTAATTTTCTCAAGGGGCCACATAAGAGACCGTAACTGTTGTGGAGGCCAAACCAATAAACCGACATTAATTATACTCAATATTAATATTAACATATTAATTAGAATTATTTTATATTAATATTAATTGCATCACTCAATATTGAGCAGATTCTTTCTCGCATCCAGTCACTCCACCATCGTCCACAAAACAATTTTGGGTGCCAATGTTTCAGGAGGTCATACAATGACATCCTTGTTTAACAGGTCTGGTGGCCTGTTAGAACTTGTCATATGCAGGGTATATCAAGCCTCCTGTATTTGTGCCACTGACAGATACACAAGCAAAAAAAAGGATCTGAAAAAAAGTTTTGCCATTAAAAACTCATTTGTGTTGCAAATACAGAAATAAACAAAAAGGGCATTCATTTGTAATGGACACTTCCGGACACTTCCATACCAACCCGAACTATAAAACCGTCACGTTATTTAACCCATACGCTGAAAACCATAAAAATATAAATGTCAAAAAAATAAATAAATATATTCATTATATCATGGGGCAAAAAGTAGAATAACATATGATCAAAGAGTCATATGTAAAGAACAATGGTATCACTGAAAACATCATCTTGGCCTGCAAGAACAAATTCCTTACCTCTGGTAGAAACCTTAAAAAAAGATACGGCTCTCAAAATATGGTGATGTAAAACAATTTTTTTTTTGCAAAGAAAATTTTTAGTGTGTAACAGTAGTAAACCACAACAAAAATTATGTACATCTGTTATCGCTGCAAGCGTACTGACCTGAAGAATAAAGCCGTGAAATGCATAGATAAGTAATAATAATAATTTTATTTCTATAGCGCCAACATATTCCGCAGCACTTTACATTATAGATGGGACTTGTGCAGACAATAGACATTACAGCATAACAATAAACACAGATCAAAGTAGATACCAAGAGGAATGAGGGCCCTGCTCGCAAGCTTACAATCTATGAGGAAAAAGGGGAGACACGAAAGGTGGATGGTAACAATTGCTTTCATTGTTCGGACAAGCCATAGTGTAAGAATCGGGTGTTCATGTAATTCTGCATGAACCAGTTAACAGTCAAAGTATGTAACAGTACAGACACAGAGGGCTATTAAATGCATAAAGCGGGTGAGAACATAATAAGAGGTACCTAAGTAAACAAAAACAATTTGTGAATTGCTAATCATTTCTTCATTGTGTCTGTCAGAGTAGAAAGTGATCAAACAATTTTATGTATCCCAAAATGTCACGAACAACACCATCAAATCTTCCTTAAAAAAAAAACAAGTTTATACCTCTCAGCAGTAAAATAAAAATGTTATAGCTCTCGAAATTTGACAAAGCAAAAGTTTTTTGTTTTTTTAATGTATAAAACTAGCAAAATATAAAAAATAATATAAATCTGTTATCTGTTTCTGACCTGAAGCATAAAGCTGAATTATCATTTACACAGCACTGTGAATAACATTAAAAAAAAAAAAAGCAAGTCTTGAACCGCTGTTTATTTGTTCATTTTACCTCCCAAAAAACAAAATAAGGCTCGGTTCATGTTAATCCTGTACTCTACGCTGAGCACTTATATTCCTTTTCATAATTTTAATATTTAAAATATGACAATATACATATGAATTTACCTAGAATACAAAGGAAATGTGTGATCTTTAACTTTAGGCCTTTTAGAGTTCATTTAATCTTCAAGCTGCTTAACTGTTCGCAATAAAAGTAATTTTGACCAGGTATACCCAAACTTTTACGGGCCACTGTATATATAAAACTCTGAAAAAATGGAATTCATGCGTAACCTCCCACAGAAAAAATAAAAACTTTCTGCTAAAAGTATCTAAGATCCTAAAAATAGACGTTTCAAAAAGATTTTTGATAAAAAGTAGACATTTTGCAATTGATGCATTGCTTACTAAAAATTCTCCTCAACACTGAAATATTAAAACCAAAAAGGAAAAGTTGTGGAATAATGGTTATAGCAGAGTTGATAGACATGTTACTGATGTGCAATTAATGAAAGAAATAAAGCAAAATTTTCAAAATATATTGATTTATTCAGTATTGAGTATGAGCACCTCATGCAGAAATTCCCCCACATAACTTTGGCTGCTATTAATGAGGTTGTTAATGGTTGTCTGCGTTTATCCTGTAGTGATGAGCAAACATTCTCAGATAGGCTGTTATCCGAGTTTGCTCGGGTGCTGAGTGCAACGGGGTGGTGCAACCACTGTGCCGTAGTCCGAGGAGACCCTGGAGGAGTGGGACTAGTTGAGCACCTTATTTTTCACTAGGACCCCAGATGTTGGGGTTAGGCTTTCTCCCTATGAACACCAGGTGCTACTCCAGGACAGACCACGGACACACGGCAGCTGACACCAAGGGACTGGTGGGTGAAATGACTGAAGAATAGGACAGCTGATACAGGCAGCCAATAGCAGGTGTGGACTGGTGTGGCAGGCATACATATTGGCACAGCAGGTGCCGGTGGGTCCAGCTGATATACAGATTGACATGGGCAAATACAGGCGGATCCGGATGTAATACAGATTAACAAGGCAAGTACTAGTGTGAGAGGTCCCCAGGGCCGTAGTCATGGCCGAAAGCTCTGTTACATCAGTACCCTGGCTTCCTTTCACATGAAAACAGCATTCATTAGCTAACGGATCTGTGTCTTCTCCCACTGCGCAATCAGGGATACCTCTGCAGTACTGGGGCCTTTCTGCAATCGGTTTTGCAAGAATTGAGACACAGTCTGGTTCAAATGCAACATGTGAAACTTTACTTGTATAACTTTGCAGCACATTCTTGTCAGTAACAACAGCAAGTTCCATGCAGTTCCCATTTTGCTATTTCCCTGCACTCTGTTCCACGTCCTCCAGTACATTACGGGGTAATAGCACCTTAGGCGGTACAGCAGCGTTCTCCCTGTTCAGACTCACTGTGCTTGGGAATTCTCCAGTCCGTTTTGCCAAGGTCCTGAGAGCATTGGCCCATGAAATAATCTGCCACATGTTGAACAATCTGCGCCCTGTACTATTCCGGACCGCTTCCTTTCTCCAGCTATGAACTGCTGCAATCCTGCTGCTTGATACCATATTTCTGTCCTATAGACTCCGAATGGCTAAGCTTCTCTTCTTATAACGTTATGTGACTGCTGTGGTGCCCTGGGCCTAGAGCCCATGTGGACTATTCGGGTGCCCGGGCCCTTGTTACTCTATCTAACACTGTGTCCTAACTTACCACACAGCAGCCCCTTCTATAGTTAACTATTTCCTATACTAAGCTACATCCTAACTGTAAGTACATTACTATAAAGCCCCCATCTAGTGGCCATTATTGAAACTGCACTTACCCTATACATAGCAGCACCAAGGAACATCTTATCAAATATACATTTAGCAGGAAACAGTAATACACATAATAGTGTAGCAGTACCATGATATAGAAGTGGTAATACACATAATCATGTAGCAGTACCATTATATAGAAACAATTATACATACACTTATAATACACTATAACATACGGCACTGTGATGAAAGAGAAAGGAAAGGTATAGCAGTAATACAGTATACCCCTTACACTAGCAAGGAGGTTAGGGATGGGCAGACACTAGCAGGATTATTGGACATGGACCTGAGAACTAGTAAGTGTATTTGTAAACAGACTAACAACGTTTCAAAGGCACCTCCATGCAGGTGGAGGTGTCTTAAATAGTAAGTGCCTCCCATCCATTGGTTGGGGTACACTTTAGGACAGCACGCGCAGCCCCATTAAGATAGAAGTGAGTACACATGCCCTAAGCACAGTGCCTGGGGATCGCCGTGCATGCACCCTAGGCAGCAGCAGCTGGGGAAGGAGGAAAAGCAAGTCGGGGGCCAGGATGGTGAGCGAGTCGGCGTCCCTGGCGGGGGAGAGGACCAGCATGCAGGTACGTCGGCGCTACAGTTACCCCCTTTCTATGCCCACTCTTTTTCAAGCCAACAAGAAGTCTTTCCAGGAGGAGGGGGGCATGGATGTTTTCCCTGTGTTCCCACAACCTCTCTCCAGGACCAAACCCCTTTCAATCCACAAGAAAAAAGGTTTCTCTACCTCGAAAGTGTCTTTAGTACTGACTGGAGCATGAGTAGTTCTAGAGTCTTTGAAAAGAGGTCTGAGGATGACAGGCTTGAGGAGAGATACATGAAAAGAATTGGTGATCCATAAAGAGGCTGGAAGTTTGCACTTGTAGACTACCAGATTAATTTGTTTCAGAACCTCGAACAGACTGATGAAGCAATGGCCTAGTTTATACGTACTTTGAGACGGACATACTTAAAGGACAGCCAGACCTTTGCCGCAGGATGAAACAGAGGCCGATCAAGACGTCTCTTGTCAGTGTGTCCTTTCATCCATTAAGAGGTAAGGTGGACTTGGTGTCTTCACAGATTTTAGAAAAACCCATGACGATGGTTTTAGCAACAGGAATATAGGAGGTAGTAGAAAAAGGGAATGGAATATTGGGATGTTGACCATAGACCACAAAAAAACAGAGATTTGTCAGATGATTCACTTACATGGTTTTTATGAGAATTCAGCTCAAGGCAGGAAGTCGGCCTAGTCATTGTGGTGGGCATTGACGAAGTGCCACAGGATGTTGGTCAGAATCTGATTGACTCACTGTACCTGACTATTGGATTGAGGATGGTAGGCCGAAGATGTACAATATGTACAATAAACTTTTCTGGAGAGTGGAGTGAAATGAACCATCTTGGAAAAGCAATCCACAACCACCAAGATGAGGGTACACCCAGCCAATACTGGAAGATCAGTGCTGAAATCCATTGCAATATAGTAACATAGTTATTAAGGTTGAAGGAAGACTTTAAGTCCATCTAGTTCAACCCATATCCTATCCTAACCTGACCTAACATGTTGATCCAGAGGAAGGCAAAAAAAAAAAATGTGGCAAACAGTAAGCTTCACATTGGGGAAAAAAAATTCCTTCCCGACTCCACATACGGCAATCAGACTAGCTCCCTGGATCAACGCAATATCTAGAAAACTAGTGTATATACCCAGTAACATTATACTTTTCAAGAAAGGCATCCAGGCCCTTCTTAAATTTTAATAGGGAATTACTCATTACAACATCATATGGCAGAGAGTTCCATAGTCTCACTGCTCTTACGGTAAAGAATCTGCATCTGTGATTATGCTTAAACCTTCTTTCCTCCAGATGTAGAGGAAGTCCCCTTGTCCCTGTTACAGGTCTAAGAGTAAAAAGATCATTAGAAAGGTCTTTGTACTGTTCCTTCATATATTTATACATTCTAATAAGATCACCCCTAAGCCTTCGTTTTTCCAAACTAAATAACCCCAAGTTTAATAACTTGTCTTGGTATTGCTGACCCCCCAGTTCTCTAATAACCTTGGTCGCTCTTTTTTGCACCCGCTCCAGTTCAGCTATGTCTTTCTTATACACCAGAGACTGGAACTGTACACAGCATTCTAAGCGTGGTCGCACTAGTGACTTGTATAGAGGTAAAATTATGTTCTCCTCATAGCATCTATGCCTCTTTTAATGCATCTCATTATTTAATTTGCCTTTGCAGCAGTTGCCTGACACTGGCCACTAAATGTAAGTTTGTCGTCCACCCATACACCCAGGTCTTTTTCAGTGACAGTTTTTCCCAGTATTTTACAATTAAGCACATAATTATACATTTTGTTTGTTCTACCCAAGTGCATGACCTTACATTTATCCCCATTAATGTTCATTTGCCATTTATCAGCCCAAGCTTCCAGTTTACATAATTCCTCCTGTAATATAAATTTGTCCTCCTCTGTATTGATTACCCTGCAGAGTTTAGTGTCATCTGCAAATATTGAAAAACAACTTTGAATGCCCCCTACGAGGTCATTAATAAATATATTAAAAAGAAGCAGGCACAATACTGACCCCTGTGGTACCCCACTGCTAACTGTGACCCAGTCCGAGTGTGCTCCATTAATAACCACCCTTTGTTTCCTATTCCTGATCCAGCTCTTAACCCACTTACACATATTTTCTTCTATCCCCATTGTTCTCATTTTATGTATCAACCTTTTGTCCTTTTGTGTGGCAGTGTATCAAAAGCTTTTGAAAATTCCATGTACAGCACGTCCATTGCATTTGATTGGTCCAATCTGGAACTTACCTCTTCATAAAAGCTTATCAGATTTGTCTGCCAGGAACGGTCCCTCGTAAACCCATGTTGATATTGGGTCATGAGGTTATTCTGCCGGGGAGCAGATGGTACTGGCAAAGTAGTCTTATTCTTGCGCAGGGTCGGCCACCAATAATGTTGGGAAATGAGAAGCGCCATTTTCTTCAGTCCCGCATGGCCAGCCAACTTAGACAAGTGACCACAAAGAAGGACTCACTTCCTATCAACATAAGTCTTTCCGGAAGGACAAATCCAATAAAGAGACCGTAATTATTTTGGAGGGCTCAAATGATGTGTAAAGGCTAATCCTCCTGGTTGGAAGACAGAAAAGAGCTACAGAGCACATATGCCTTGACGTTCTTATCAGCCGGCCATAAATGTAGAATAAAGTTGAAGAAGGCAAAGAACAGAGGCCACCTGGATTGTCATGGACTCTACTGCTGTGCAGACTGCAGATAGACAAGATTCTTGTGATCATTGTAAACGATCACCGGGTGCATCACTGCTTCAAGCTGGAACTGCCACTCCTCCAGAGCTAGTTTAATTGCTAACAGTTATCGGTCGCCAATTGAGTAATTGCATTCTGAAGCTGAGAAGATCTTGGAAAAGAAGCTGTGTGTCACCATACGGCCGGCAGGAGACCTGTGGGTAAGAACGGCTCCGGCACCTAAGGAAGAAGCGTTCACTTCCAAGAAGAACTGCTTATTATCATCCGATTGATACAGCACCGGACCTAAGGAGAAGTCCTGTTTTAAAAACACAAAGGCGTTCTCTGCCTCAGGAGTCCATATCTTAGAGTTGGTCCCCTTGCCGGTCAAGGCAGAGATAGAAGTGGTCTAAGAGGAAAAATGCGGAATGAATTGGTGGTAGTAGTTTGCGAATTAATGAAACTGCTGGATAGCTTTCAGACCTTTAGGACGGGCCACTTTAAGACAGCGGACACCTTCTTGGGGGACATTTTTAAGCTGGTCTCAGAGATGATGTACCCAAGAAATGGAAGAGGTGTCTGCTCAAAGACACACTTTTCACACTTGTAAAACAGATGTTTCTTCCTTTATCTCTGCAGAACCTGGCGAACATTCCTCTGGTAGGAAAGAAGATCTTGAGAGAACACCAAACTTTTGTTTAAGTAAACTACAACACATCTGTAGAGAAGATCCTGAAAGATGTCATTCACTAGTTCTTGGAAGACTGTAGGGGTATTACAGAGTCTAACCGGCATTATAGGACACTCATAATGGCCATCGTGGGTATTAAAGGTCATCTTCCATTCACGTCTCTGACATATTCGGATCAGGTTATACACCCCCAGAGGTCAAGTTTCTCGGGGATGAGAGGTAGAGGATATTTATTTTTGATTGCAGTATAGTCGAGTCCCCTATAATCGATACAGGGTTGAAGAGAACTGTCCTTTTTCTTCACAAAAAAGAATGCTGCTCTCAGACTGAGGAATGGGGTAGATTCGACCTCATGGAGAAGAAGCACCAGGAAGATCAATAGAACAGTCATGCAGCCTATGAGGTGATAGAGTCTCATCCTCCTTTTTGTCGAAGACATCAGCATGCATCCAGTATGCAGCAGGTATAAGCCAGGTAAATAAGATGGAGAAGCCAGGGATTGAAATGTCCGAATATGGAGTAGACAAGTCTTGTAGCACTCTTGTCCCCAACTTTGCACTTCTCCATATTTTCTTTCCAAGACAGGCTAGTTTCTCCGCAGTCATTTGAGACCTAGAAGCAGCGGGTGAGACAGACCCAACAGCTGGTAGAGAGGAATCTTCTCACCCGAAGTTCCATAGACTTTGTAACTAAAGGGATGGTCTCAGAAAGAGGTGTTCCATCCGCTTATGAAACCACCAATGGATCCTGTAGATGCTGGATCAGGATTTTATACCGCTTCACAATGACCACAGGAAACAGATACTGTCTGAGTCAGCCAAGGAGAGGAGTTACACTCACCCAGTGTGGCCTCTCCAATTGCCCCTTTTCACTGGAGTTGCCTGGTTTCTCTGGATAGGAGCAGATTACATACCCAGGACTGCCACAATAGATGCACTCTCTCTTGGCATGATGGGACTGCTGACGATACTTGGCCATCTTCACCTGGTCAATTTTCATGGACTCCAGGGAGGATGCCGAAGCAGAGACTTGTTATAATATCGGCTTTTTAAAGGTAGGAACAAGGCACGTAGGTCTTCTCTCTTGAGTTGCCAGAGACTCCAAGTCATCCAGTGAGGTGGGTATATCATGACCGGCCAGCTTGTCCTTGATTTGCCTAGAAAGGCCCTTCCAGAAGGTGGCCACCAAAGCCTCCTTATTCCAGGTGAGTTTAAACAGTGTACTGGCCCACTGTGAGGTTTCCCTGGCACAGACTGAGGATAAAAGATGCGGAGGAGGAGACACAGCCGGGCTCATGGAAGTTCTTACGGAAAGGCGTAAAGAAATGACTAGGAGAAGGATTGGAAATCCAGAGAGGCACATGTGGTAAAATCCAGAAAAAGCTTTATTATCAAAAATAAATAAAATTCAAGAACAAGGATGGAGTCAGCAGTGGCACACTGACCAATGTGTTTCGGCTAAGGAGCCTTTTTCATGGCAGTACCCACCATGATTAAGGCTCCTTAGCTGGTCCTGCCCACAAATGCAAGAGACTGAGTACATTGATGAGCAACAATTTGTTATGTGGAGGATGAGCACATGGGAGGGCCAGTGCTCACGGTCAGCGGAGCACTGCTGCACATCTCACAGGATGAGGAACCACGGGTACCAACTGGTGCATAGTTTTGCAGTGTGACAACCGGCAAGGAGGCCAAGGGTGTGGAGTGATTTAAAGATAATGCGGGGGATGATGAGGTCCAAGACCCCACATGGAGCAAAGGCCATCATAGTGAGGATTCAGTTCAGAGGAAAAGAAGGTCATCTCTCTGTCCCAGCATCACAGCCAAAGACGGAGCAGGTTGGAAAAGCAGCCAGCCGAAAGCCTGTACGTTGTCTACTACTGCCCACTGTGTCAAGAAAATGAGCAAACCCAAGTCAGTTACAAGGAGTTCCCTGGCGTGGGATTTCTTCAGAAAATGGCCTGACAAGACATGGGTGGCATGCATGCTGTGCCATCAGAAGCTGAAGTAATTAATCTGCTGAACCTGTGCACTATCTGCATAATCAGGCATCTGAAATCTAAGCACGAGCTGCAGTGGAGTACACATGTTAAAAGGCATGACAGATTAGAGCCTTCTCCAGCTCTGGCTTCGTCTCCCCCCCAATGTCTCCTCGCAAAAAAGGATATGACAATACCACCATCACCATTGTCAACAAGCATCTCCACACCGTCCCATGGAACTGTTCAGCTTTCCATCCTCCAAACCCAGAAGAGAAAGACTAAAGTTTCCCCTAACCACCTACGAGCCATGCTCCTCAATTGCAGCATTTCAAAATTACTCTCCTTCTAAATTTTTCCTTTCCGGCTGGTGGAGATGGACAAAAATCTGATGGCAGTGGCTGTCCCACAGTATGATGTCCACAGCCACTAGTACTTTACTAGGGTGGGCCATTCCTCACCTGCACACACACATGGTGGACAAAATCAGGTGTGCACCGTGCAACACCATCAGTAGCAATGTCCACATAACAATTGATATGTTGACCAGAAAGTATGGCCAGGGACGTTACATCTCCGTAACTGACCACTTGATAAATGCCAGAGGTAGGAGTTCTAGCGGATGTCTTACCTCACCGAGGATTGCTGTGTTGGCATATGCAACAGATTAGGATTTATTATAAGTAAAAGGAGGACTTTATGCTGACCTGACAGTAGATGGCGATGTTGTGTAACATTTCCTTCTGTTTAATGTATTGTATAAGAAATTGTCTCACTTGTAGTTTCACTTTCGTTTTGTTCCTGTTTCCTGATGCAATGCTAAAATGACTGTGCATTCTCCCTTTACCTCATGCTGTTACAAGTAAAAGCTTGTTATCCCATGCAGCCTGCTGTGTGAAGTTTTCTATTGCAAAGGTGTGGATTCAGAAGCTGTGCAAAAGGTTTTGGGCCCAGACACCCAGACACCCAGACACCACAGATCCCAAGCACCAAGAATACCAGATACCCAGGACACTGAAACTCTCAGCAAGAACCTGGTGAATGCAGAAGAATTCTTCAGTGCAAGTCTTTCCAAACAAGTATGATAAGTTAAAAATGACAAGTAGCACAGAGCTAAAACTCACAGTAGCTAAACTGAATGATGAGAACTATGGAAGTTCAAAGTAGAGTTGTTATTGTCTAAAGATGATTTATGGGAAGTAATCACTACAGATAGACCTGATCAGGATAATCAGACATGGGATAAGAAAAATAGACAAGCGAGAGCCACCATTAGCTTATTAGTGGATGATGCTCAATTAATACATATAAGAAATGAAGAAACAGTGAAAGGAATGTGGGAAGAATTAAGAAAACTATATGAGAGGCCCAGCTTAAATCACAAGTTATTTTTATTAAGAAAGCTTTACAGTATGAGACTAAGTGCAGACAGTGACATGCAGTAGAATATATATTCTATATTATGGAGTAATATCACACCTAAGATCCATTGGTGAAGATATTAAGGAAAGCCATATAGCAGCTATATTGTTGTGCAGTTTACCAGATTCATATACTGCTTTAATAAATGCACTAGAGACTAGACCAGAAACTGACATTACATCAGAGTTTGTGAAAACAAGACTCATAGATGAATATCAGAGAAGAAAAGAACAAAGCAATGATTCTTCTACTGAAAAGGAAAGTGAAAACGCTCTTAAAGCTACAGAATTTAAAAAACCCTATAATAAAGAGACAAGAGAATGCTTCAGATGTAAGAAAAAAGGTCATTTAAAGAAAGACTGTAATATATGGAAAGCAGAAACAACAAAAATTACAACATAAAAGGCATACACAGAAAGTAAAAAGCACAATTTCCAATTTGTGTGAGAATAATTGGAATGGCACATTCAAAATAACAGACAAGAAATCATCACTTGGTTGGTTTATTGATTCAGGAGCAACGAGTCAAATGACAAGTGACAAGAATTTCTTTACTATTTAGATAATAAAGAAGCCATTTATCTTGCAGATGGAAGCAAAATAACCGCAGAAGGTATCGGACAAGGTATGCTAAATTGTTCAAACAAGTTTGGACAAGATTCAAAGATACTTGTACAGGATGTGTTGTATGTTCAAAAATTGGAAGGTGGATTATTATCTGTGAAACGTTTGACAGCAAAAGGACTTACAGTAAAATTCAAAGACAATGAGTGTGCAGTTATTGCAGGAAACAAAATGACAACCAAAGTCAAGGCAGATGAACAATTATATCATTTTGACAAACCAAAGGAACAGATGAAGGTATGTACACATGATCACAAAAACTGTATTCACATGTGGCATAGACGTCTAGGACACAGACACCCGGACAGTATAAGGGAACTACAGAAAAAAGAATTGACAAAAGATTTAAAGATATCAGATTGCTCAATTACCATAAGATGTGAATGTTGTATAAAATCCAAAGCCACAAGGATATCTATTCCAAAGAAAGTGAGATGAAAAGCAAAAAAAACCACTTGATTTGGTGCATACTGACGTATGTGGACCCATGAAAGTGACTACATCAGGAGGCAATAGATACATGTTGACTTTTATAGATGACTACTCAAGATACACAGTCACATACTTAATTAAGAACAAAAGTGAAGTTTTTGATAAACTTGTAGACTATGTAACAAGATCAAGTAACAAATTTCAAAGGAAGCCAATTGTCATTAGAAGTGATAATGAAGGTGAATTTGCAGGTCACAGAATAGAAGACTACTTAAGACAAAATGGAATAGAACATCAGAAAACTATTCCATACACACCTGAACAAAATGAAGTAGCAGAAAGGAAAAACAGAACTCTAACAGAGATGATGAGATGTATGCTGACAGATTCTAAACTACCAGAGAAATATTGGGGTGAGGCAGCAATGACAGCTACATATCTACAGAACCGACTTTTTTCCAGAAAACTGAAAACTCCATATGAACTGTGGCAAGGTATGAAACCAAGTGTCAATCATTTAAAAGTTTTTGGATGTAAAGTTTTTATATTCAATCCAACAGAAAAACGTTTCAAACTTCAAAACAGATCCATGGAAGGAATATTCGTTGGATATAGTGAAAACTGCAAAGGATATAGAATCCTAAATCCCAAAACAGACAGAGTTACGGTGAGCAGTAGTGTAACATTCATTGAAGATTTAAATGAAGACATTATGATTTCAGTTGAAACAAAAAATGAGAAAAACAATAGTGACATAACTGAAGAAATATCTGATGAGAAAGAAGTAGAAATTAATGAAGAACAAAATACTGAAAGTGAAGAATCACAACTACAAACAGACACAGAACCAAGACGTTCAATAGAGAGAACAAAGGAAAACCACCAAAACGTCTCTCATACAAGACAAGAAAAATCTATGAGCCTACCTCTTGGGAAGACATATTTAAACTTCCTGAAGAAGAAGCTAATAAATGGATAGAAGCAACAGAAACAGAAATTAAATCCATGCATGATTCAAATACATGGACCCTAACAGATTTGCCAGAAGGAAGAAAAGCCATAGGATGTAAATGGATTTTTAAAGTAAAATACCAAACAGATGGCACAGCTGAAAGATATCGAGCAAGACTCGTAGCTAAAGGGTATTCTCAAAAATATGGAGAAGACTATGATGAAACATTTGCTCCAGTTGTCAAACACACTACAATAAGAACTTTACTTACAGTTGCAGCAGTGGAAAAGATGGAACTAAGACATCTGGATGTAAAGACAGCTTTTTTGAATGGTGATTTAACAGAAGACATTTACATGGAACAACCTCCAGGATTCAAAGATGAAAGAAATCCAAAGTTTGTAAGCTACAGAAAAGCATATATGGTTTAAAGCAAGCAGCTAAAGCGTGGAATGACAAAATCATGGAAGTACTAACAAATCAAAAATTTCAAAGAAGCAAAGCTGATCCATGCTTGTACACAAAAAGGCTGAGTAATAGACGGATTTATGTACTCATATATGTAGACGACATTTTGATTTGTTTTAAACAAGAAAGGGATAAAGAAAACATTCTAAAAACCCTGAAACAACATTTTGAAATCAAAGACTTGGGAAATGTAAAACAGTACCTAGGAATACAGATAGAAAGAGAAGAAGACGGAAGTTTCCTACTGAATCAAAATCACATGATTCAAGACATAACAGAAAAATTTGGACTAAAGGATGTAAAAACAGTAAAGTCTCCAATGGAAACTAATTATCTCAAAGAGATGAACAGTGAAAAGAATATGCTACCAAACAATGAAGAATACAGAACAGCAATAGGAAAACTACTGTATCTAGCGACCGTTACAAGACCAGACATCTCAGCAGCAGTAGGAATCCTGAGTAGAAAGGTATCAAAACCAAATAAAGCTGATTGGAATGCCGTGAAGAGAGTAATATGTTATTTGAAAGGAACTAGCAATGTTAAGCTGAAATTACCCACAGGTGATAATTGCATTTTAACAGGATATGTTGATGCAGATTGGGCCGGAGATCCAACTGACAGAAGATCTACCAGTGGACATATTTTTTTTCTCTCAGGTGGACCAATAAGTTGGACAAGTAAGAAACAGTCAATTGTGACACTGTCTTCAACAGAAGCAGAATATGTTGCAGCAGCACGTGCGAGTCAAGAAGTACTGTGGTTAAGACAATTGTTGACAGAATTAGGACAACCACAGTTGGAACTAACAAAACTAAAAGAGGACAATCAAGGATATCTTGTTCTTGCTCAGATGGAAAGAGTCAATCCAAGAACCAAGCAAATTGATGTGAAGTATCATTTCTTGAGAGATCATCAGGATCAAGGAGTAATGAAGTTGGAGTATTGCCCTACTGAAGAAATTACAGCATACATTTTCACGAAGGCATTGAATGCTGATAAACATCAGAGACTAATAAAAAAGTTGGGTTTGATTGAATAAGTCCTTACTGTTGAGAAAGGGTGTTGGCAACAGATTAGGACTTATTATAAGTAAAAGGAGGACTTTATGCTGACCTGACAGTAGATGGCGATGTTGTGTAACATTTCCTTCTGTTTAATGTATTGTATAAGAAATACGCATACATATTAGTCCTTTAGAAACCTTCAAAAAGAGGTCACATTCCTACTCAATATATCAACACTCTACCCTCAGAAAATAATAGAGGGAACAGGAATGTATAAAAAAAAAAAAAATTTTATTAACACATATACAATACAATTCTTAAAAGGGAAGAAGAGCATTCGAAACGTGCGTTGGGGTGGGTGACACGGCGCTTCTCTGCTACCACTAAGGTAATATCAGATCAGCATTTTGTTATTTGAAGCTGCATGCTATTTACAGTGCAATTTTGACTTATTAGTGTGCATTTAGCCAGTCCATATGTATTTTTTTGTGGAATTCAGTAGGTGTAACAGGCACTTGTTTAAATTGTTTAAAAGGATGTTGTAGTAATGGTAGTATACACGTACTTTAGATTTTGCTTTATGCGGTATATGCACAATGAGCACCTTATGACATTACACTAGCATGCACTTTAAATAATCAGTGATTTATTGTTACATAGTGTGAGAGGGTTATTTGACTAGGGGATTTAATAGGCTTATGCCTAATCCCACTATAGTAATATATTACAGGTGTGGATATTTGCCTACCCCTGCATTAACCCTTATGTATAGTGAATACTACATATGATTAAGAAATATTTATTCAATCATTGATGAATGTAAAAAAATATCATGAATTATTCTAAAATGCTGTAAATAAATTATTCATCCCAGTATATAATATATGAAATTGTGGCTTAAAGCAAAATATTTTTTTTTGCAAAATTGTATAAAAAATGATTGATTCATTTATCATCCATTGAGGTATTTTGTTGCATATTTTATACTGGGATTTATCTACCTATCTTTGTGCAGTTGAATAGCGTGGTCTTTTTGGATATGAGGCATCCCTTTTAAGAATTGTATTGTATATGTGTTAATAAAATTTGTTTTTTATACATTCCTGTGCCCTCTATTATTTTCTGAGGGTAGATTATTGTATAAGAAATAGTCTCACTTGTAGTTTCACTTTCGTTTTGTTCCTGTTTCCTGATGCAATGCTAAAATGACTGTGCATTCTCCCTTTGCCTCATGTTGTTACAAGTAAAAGCTTGTTATCCCATGCAGCGTGCTCTGTGAAGTTTTCTACTGCAAAGGTGTGGATTCAGAAGCTGTGCAACATGCTGGACCTTCCATTGGCTGCTTCTTCCACCACCTCATCATCTGCTCACCAACTTGAGCTCAGCCAAGCGGAAACGACAGCAGGCTGTTCAGAAACTGATCTATTTTGGGGACTGATCCAACACCACACAGGAGCTGTGGACTGGGATCAAAGAGTAGACAGATGAGTGGTTGTTGCAGCTGCAACTCAAGCCCGGCCTGATGGTTAGCGATAACAAGCAAAATCTGGTAGCAGCTCTGGGTCTGGCTAGGTTGACGGACATCCTTTGTCTGGTGCATGTTCTTAATTTGGTCATGCAGAGTTTCCTCAAAAATCACCCAGATAGGTTCAATCTACTGACAAAAGTACGGGCAGTGTGTGCACACTTTCTGCGTTCTCTACCTACTGCTGTTCGCCTGTCTGTGTTGCAGCATCATTTCTCTCTTCCTGCTCACCGGCTTATGTGGGATGTACCAACAAGGTGCAACTCCACCCTACATATACTGGAGAGGCTGTGTGAGCAGAAGCATGCAACTGTAGAATTTCAGCTGCAGCACATACGGGTGAGTCACTCTACAGAACAACCACACTTCACGACCAAAGACTAGAACTCCATGTGGGACGTGTGTCCCATGTGTGTGCTTTGAATATACCAACAAAATGGCAAGTGCTGATGACAACACCATCAGTGCTACGATATCAATTGTTTGCCTGCTGGAAAGAACACTACAGTCAAAGATGCATGAGGAATTGGGAGATCAGGAAAAGGAGCAGGAGGAAAATGGACCATTTGCAATGTTATCAGGCCTGTCATCAACACAAGTGTACAGTTAGGGGACAGATTTAGAAAATAAGGAGGAAGAGGAACAACAGCCATTTCACAGCAGGGAGGCTCTCAGAGCATCTCACTGTCACGGACGTGGTTTGTGGAACCACTGTGCCACAGACCACGGAGAGCCTGGAGGGGCATGACTAAGTGAGCACCGGACTGTT
The DNA here is from genome assembly GCA_033576555.1 of Oophaga sylvatica. Classification (NCBI taxonomy): domain Eukaryota; kingdom Metazoa; phylum Chordata; class Amphibia; order Anura; family Dendrobatidae; genus Oophaga; species Oophaga sylvatica. The sequence goes on along the minus strand of JARQOD010000010.1, from coordinate 109,935,751 downwards.
CACTAGAGCCTCTGATGGTGAGGTTAGTTTTGGCTCCCGATGAATGCCAGGTGCCACTCCAGACAGGCCAACGGACGTGCAGCAGCTGGACCCAGTAGGACAAACTGGATGGTGCAGCAGGCTGAGTTTGTATCAGAGTGCAGCAGGCAGAGTTCGTATCACAGTGCAGCAGACAAGATCTGCACCAGAGTGCAGCAGGCAGGTTCTGCACCAGAGTGCAGCGGGCAGGATCTGCACCAGAGTGCAGCAGGCAGGATCTTCACCAGAGTGCAGCAGGCAGGATCTTCACAATAGTGCAGCAGGCAGAATCTGCACCAGAGTGCAGCAGGCAGAATCTGCACCAGAGTGTAGCAGGCAGGATCTGCTCCAGAGTGCAGGAGGCAGGATCTGCACCAGAGTGCAGCAGGGACTGGTATGCAACCTTACACAACTTAGACTGCTTAACAGGAAGGTTGCTCAGGCACTTCCACAGTGGGGAAGAAGCAATACATACATTGGCTGGGGAGGAAATAGCAAGTGCACGCACTGGCCCTTTTAGAGGGTGGGAGCACACACGCGTGTTCTAAGGACATGCAGAGCATGGGGAAGAGAAGAACCGACCGCAGTGCAGGTGAGTGAAGTGACACATTGGAGACCCTGAATGTCAGAGCAGGGATCCGGCATGGTGCTAATTAACACTCACAGGCATCACTGGAGTGCGGATGGGGTATAGTGAGGACACAGATGATATACTTTCCACCAAGGACATACTGTTGTTGCCTCTGGGCACAATATATGATGCAGTGCCTGTGCAACGACAGTCGAGTTGCCCGTATTGTCACCAGAGCAGATTACTGGGTGGCCACCCTGATGGATCCCCGCTATAACGACTGCATACCATAATTTCTTCCATCAGTATAGTGGGATCAAAAAATGTATCAATACATGCAGGCGCTGGTAGAGGCAATAATGCGGGTTTTCCCACCTGAAAGAGGCGGCTCAGTGGAACAAAAAAGCAGATGCAGAGGAGAAAGTCGCCCACACAGCTCTAGCACCGCCACCACCTTGAAAAGCAGGTGTCATGATCCGTTCCGGGATTTGTTTTCTGCTGTCTTCTCTCTGGACTGGTCATGTGGGATTTAATCCCCTCTGCCTCGTCTTGGAGCTAGCTTGGCTGTTTCAGTCCTCTGCAGCCTGTGGGCCAGCTTCAGCTATAGTTCATGTTTCCAGGCTAGAGCATCTGACCCGTATACCCTTGTGATCCTTCTGCCTCTGACTTCCCATACAGTGTATGACTCGGCCTGATCTCTGAACCCCGTCTCTTGCTTTCCATTCCTGATACCGTGTTCCTCAACTGGTTTTGACTCTCTGGCTTGTACCCCGACTACGTCTTATGTCTCACTTTTTGGATACCACGTTCCCGTTAGGCTCTGACTTCGTGCTTTGCTGTGACCTTTGCTACTTCTGCTCCTGACAGTGTATTACTCGGCTTGTTTGACCACTCTTTCATTACCTGTTACACCTGTGCTGCTGCTCAGTGTTGCTACGTGGTGTTTGTGCAACCTCTCTTACCTCACCAGCACCCCCTGGTGGAGGTTGTGCTATACTGCACTGCAGCAGCATTACAGCAGAGTTAGCATGGCCACAATGTGGCAAAATATCATGAGCACACCACAGCAAACAGCACCACCAAGTGATACTGCCCATATCAGCAGGAGGAAGCATTTCCACAACATGGTGGAAGAGTGCGTGTCCACATATATCCACTAACTAACTGATGCGTCTGCCCCATTTAACTATTGGGTGTCAAAATTGGACATATGGCTTGCCCTGTATGCCCTGTATGCCTTGGAGGTGCTGGCCTGTGCTGCAGCAAGTGTCATGTCAGAGCGTGTCTTTAGCATTGCAGTTGGTGTCATCACAGACAGCTGCATGGACCTGTCCACAGGCAACATGGGGAAGATAACATTCCTAAAAATGAACAAACAACTGGTTAATTTTTAGGAATGTTATCTTCTCCAAGTTGTCTGTGGACAGGTGGATGCACCTGTCTGTGATGACACCATCTCATGTGCCCGGTATCTGGTACCCGAAACAGTTTTCAAAACCCACCTGACATGAACATAAACAGGTTGGTCCATCACTAGTGTAGTGCAAGATGGCAATGGAGGCCTGAATGACAATTATTCCCTTTCAGCGTTGAGTCCTGGTTTTTGTTGTTCCATCACTAGTGCAGAGTTAGATGGCAATGGAGGCCTGAATGGCAATTAATCCATTTCAGTGATGAGTCCTAGTTTTGTCTTGGACACAACGGTAGTCATAGATTGGTTTGAAAATCACATCAGCAACAACGTATAGAGGCCTTAATGAAGGAACATTACACCTATCATACTCCAGGTATTATGCTGTGTGGTGGCATAACGTATAGCCACAGGATATCTCTAGTCTTCATTTTAGGTACAATAATAGCTCGATGTTACATTGATTTGACCATGGAACCACTGGTACGTTAATTTCTCCAAAGTGTCCAAAGAGTTGTTTTTCAGCTCAAAAACAAAAGGAGGCATGCTGCTACTGTGAGCAGCTTGCATGGTCTGCAGCATCTCCGAACTTGTCTCTCATCGCGCACATTTTGGTTATCATTGCTTGGCAATTGCAAATTGAGCTGCCGGCAGCGGATCTTGATGATTTTCCCACGTGTATTCAGCATGGCAGAACATTCCTCAGACAACCATTAATAACCTTCTGGATAGCAGTCAAGGCTGTAAGTGAATGGATTTTTGCACATGGCTCTCAAGCTCAATACGGAAGACATCAATATGTTTTGAAAATATAGTTTGAATTTTTTAATTTGCATATCATTAACATGTCTATCCATCCTGTAATTTCAATAATTCCACTAATGGAATTAGTGTTGCAGTTTCAATGTTGAGGAGTGTATTTTGTGCAGTATGACCATCTGGTTTAAAGGTGTAAACAGTGAAAGTGCAAATTGCAATTTTTTTTAGATTCTCATAAAATTTCATATAATTTCATAAACAAATGCACATTGTGTCAACCTAAGTTTACTAAAAATTATAAAGTACAATGTGTCATAAAAATTAATCTCAGAATAACTGGGATATGTTGAAGTATTCCAGAGTTATTACCACATAAAGTGACACGTCTATCACGGGTTTACCGCGACAGAGAGGAGCCAGAAGACTGTAGCCTCTGATTTCTTCTACTCCTGCACTGATTAGGAGCACTTCACCTTCATATTAAACAGTGTAAATTTCTTTTAGCAGTGCAGGGGTTAATCTGCTCAGTTGAGAGATTCTGGAGCATTAAAGCTCTCAGATGTACACTGTTAGTCACTTCCATCTCCTATGTAAACTGGGTCCTGACTAGTACTCATTGTCTTACTTATGCTGGAAGGCTGGAGGTTGTTGTTGGTTATTATTGGAGAAGGAATTTGGTGAATTTATTTGTGACTGTTGCTAGGTTTTGAGTGTGTGATAATTCCCTTTCTTTTCTCCTACTTTGATTTTACCTCATCCTCCACTCCCCACTGCATTCCTCTGTTATATGTGTGAGTATATTTGTATGTTTGGTATTTTTTGTTACCCCTGTTCGTATTACCTTGTTAGTCTGGTTGGTGCATGGGTGGACATACCGCTGGTTCAACCGATGCAGCTGCATCGGGGCCCAGAGGCTCCAGGGGGCCCCTGGCCAGATTGCCCTCATGTGCCGCGGGCAGGAGGCGATCCCTGCAGCTCCGCTGCCTAGAAGAGAAAATAGCAAGAGCGGAGCTGCAAGGATCCTTCCTGCTTCCTGCCCGGCTTCCGCGCTTTCTCTCACACAGACAGCAGTGCCGCTGGATGACGTCATCATTCAGTGACCGGCTGTGGCAGAGAGAGTGCCTGTTGTGCGGACAGGTGAGAGGTGCTGATGTGTGTGTGTGTGTGTGTTGGTGTTGTGTGTGTAGAGATGAGTGATGATGTGTGTGTGTGTGCATGTGTAGAGCTGCGGGGGAATGTGCAGACAGGTGAATGTTGCTGTGTGTCTGTGTATGTGTGTAGGTGGAGGAGAGGGCAATGATGGTGAGAAGGCCATGATGGGGGTGATGGGGAGAAGGCAATGATGAGGTGATGGAGAAGGCAATGTTGGGGTGATTGGGAGAAGGCAATGATGGAGGTGATGGGGAGAAGGCAATGATGGGGGTTATGGGGAGAAGATAATGACAGGGGTGATGGGGAGAAGGCATTGATGGGGTGATGGGGAGAAGGCATTGATGGGGGTGATGGGGAGAAGGCAATGATAGGGTGATGGGGATGGGGCAATGATGGGGGTGATGGGGAGAGGGCAGTGATGGGGGTGATTGGGAGAGGGCAATGATGGAGGTGATGGGGAGAAGGCCATGATGGGGGTGATGGGGAGAAGGCAATGATGAGGTGATGGAGAAAGCAATGTTGGGGGTGATTGGGAGAAGGCAATGATGAGGGTGATGGGGAGATGGCAATGATGGTGGTGATGGGGAGAAGGCAATCATGGGGTGATGGAGAAGGCAATGATGGAGGTGATGTGGAGAAAGCCATGATGGGGAGAAGGCAATGATGGGGTGATGGAGAAGGCTATGATGGGGATGATGGGGAGAAGGCAATGATGGGGATTATGGGGAGAAGGCCATGATGGGGATAAGGCAATGATGGGAGTGATGGGGAGAAGGCAATGATGGAGGTGATGGGGAGAAGGCAATGATGGATGTGATGGGAGAAGGTAATGATGAGGTGATGGGGATAGGGCAATAATGGGGGTGATGGGGAGAGGGCAGTGATGGGGTGATGGGGAGAAAGCCATGATGGGGGTGAGGGGAGAAGGCCATGATGTGGGTGAAGGGGAGAAGGCAATGATGGGGATAGTGGGTGAGGAGGAAATGATGGAAGTGGTGGAAAGGGCAATGATGGGGTGGGGAGAAGGCAATGATGGTGGTAGTGGAAAAGACAATGATTGGAGTGAACGGGAAGGAGGCAATGATAGGGGTGGTGTAGGAGAAGGCAATGATGGAGGTGGTGGAATGGGCAATGATGGGAGTGGTTGTGGGAGAGACAATGATGGGGGTGGTGGGGAGAAGGAAATGATGGAGTTGGTGGAATGGGCAATGATGGGGTGGCAGGGGAGAAAGTAATGATAGTGGTGGGGGAGAAGGCAATGATGGAGGTGATAAAGAGGGCAATAATGGGGTGGGGGGGAGGAGGACAATGAGGGTGTGGGGGATTGGGATGGGAGGAAGGGGGACTTATAATGGACTTAGGAACAGGGGGAGGTGGAGGAAGACATTATTATCGCTTATTATGTCTAACACAGTCCCTTAGTATCTAGTTTACTCACTTATTATGTCTAACACAGTCCCTTAGTATATAGTGTACTCACTTATTGTGTCTAGCACAGTCCCTTAGTATATAGTGTACTCACTAATTCTGTATAAGACCATCCTTAGTTACATATTTTCATATTTTATTATGTATAACACCGTCCCTTATTACGTACCATCCTCTCTAGTTATATATGGTGCCGTCCCTTTTTATATAGCTTGCTCGGCTGTTATGTACAGTGCTGTCTCTTACATAGTGTATTCTTGTTAATTTTGTTATTAACAGCGCCCTCTTTTATTACATAGTCCCCTCTCTTTTTAGATATAAAAAGACTGCTGATGGAGGAGTCGGTGACCAGACTACTAGTCCATCAGCTCCCCCACTAGAAAAGAAGCTTTCCCATGCTCCATCAGCCATTATCGCATTACACAGCTAACAAGACAGGATGGTATGTAATAAAAAACAGGGCTCTATATAATCCAATATGTAAGGAACGGTGCTGTACATAACAAGACTGGGCACTGTATAATAGGGGATGGCAATATACAGAATAAAGGAGACTATGTAATATATATATATACATGCATGTGCCTGTGGCTTTATTAATATATATATATATATATATATATATATAATATATATATATAGCTTTGTTGCCATGAAAGGAAGGGGGCCCAGACACAATTCTTGCACAGGAGTCCCAAGCTGTCAGTGTCCGCCCCTGGGTTGGTGTACTACAGTACACTGTTACTCCCCTCTTTCCAGGGTAGGGGAAGGGTACAGACTGAGTGTGGATTCAGGAGCTAAGGCAAGGCATCTTCACCATCATTAGTAATTCGGGGCGCATTGCCAGTTAGGGCACCCCTAGCATTAGGGACTGGGAAGGAGCCTCTGGTCCTGGGACACCCGACAACAGAGCCATGACATTAGCTCTGACCGCAACCATTTTTTGATCCAGCATGGATCCTATAACTGCTCTGACAGGGCAACTGCAGCAGCTCAGCCTGGAGGTAGCAGATCTACACACTGTTATTTTGTAGCACCCTGCCACATCAGGTTTGGGGATCATGACTCCCAGGCAACCCTTAGTGGAGCCCAAGATCGCTTTGTCTGACAGGTTCCCAGGGGGACATGACAAGGTTGTTGTTTTCAGGGAGGCCTGTAAACAATACTTCAAGTTACTTCCTTGTTCCTCAGGAATCGAGGCACAATGGGTGAGAATAATAATCTTCCCCAGGGTGACCCCCAAGCACAGGCATTCTCTCTCCTGTTTGACTCCCAGTTGCTCCAGATGGTGAAGGATTTTTTTCTGCTGTCATATATACGACGACCCCGACTGCATCTCCCTGGCTGAGTCCATACTATGTCAACCTCAGCAGGGAGACTGACCAACAGAGGAGTATTGCTCCGAGTTTCAGAGATGGTCCTCTGACACTAAGTGGAATGACCCTCCATTCTGTAGCCAGTTCTGTGAAGAGCTATCAGTAAGGTTGAAGGAGGCCTTAGCCCTATATGAGACTTCAGTTTCCCTTCACGCAGCCATGTCTCTGGCTATCCGGGTGAATCGCCGTGTTCGCCAGAGACATGAAGAAACACCCTGTCAGGACTCTGAACATTTTTGATAACCTTTTGTGCATTACTGCCCTTTATCAAGATGGCGTCTTTGGTCTCATGTGCACTGTGTCTTCCTGCTATATAACTCCACCCAAGCCTTTAGTCTGTGCTAGAGTATTCTGCCTTGCATCCAGCTTCTGACCTCTGATGGCTCCCTGGCTTTGTACCTGCTCCTTTGAACCTGTTTGTGATCCTGCTACTCTGCTCTGAGTTCCTGCTGCTACACCGGTTTCCAGTAATCCTCCTTCATCTGGCTGCTTGTGTTACTCCCTTCTGCATTTGCTGGACATGTAAGCTGTTGCAGCTCTGCGGTGCTTAAACCTGAGACTATCACCCAGGCCTCCCTGGTTGAGCTAAAGATATTATTTGTACTGCCTTATAAGCATATCTACCTGTGCTTGGACTAAACTAAGACTTATTTGTGTCAAGTATCCTCAAGTATAACTGTGCTTCATAGACTCTCTGCTTGATTGCATTTCTCTCTGAAGTTTCCAATAGACTGTTAAGCTGCATTTAATATCTACACCAAGTGTTGTGGACTTGAGCTTTGCTTTGCACCTGTTTGAATCACCGTGTGATCATATAGACTTTACCACTTATAAAACTGAGTCCTGTAGTTGTCTTGCTCCACGCAAGAAGTCTCCTGAGTTATCCCCTATAATTATTACACACCCCAATATGCAGTAGGTCCAGGGACAATGGAAACCTGGTCTGAGTCATCTGAGGAACCAATGCAGTTGGGTGGGGCAACTCATTCTGGAATGCGCAAAAGTAGAGTATGTTTTTACTGTGGTAGAAAGGACCATTTCGTAGGCATGTGTCCTTCCCTATCTGACTGTAAACAGCCACCAGAAAACTGAGTAGGTTAGCCGGGTGTGCATATCTCCTCCTGGGGTAGGACACAGTTTTTTCTGCCTGCTGAAATCCATCTGGGCAAAAATTAGGTGGTTATTCTGCCTTTCTGGACAGTGAGGCGGGATTTAACTTGAACGACGCTAGGTTCGTCCAGGTTCAGGGCCTCAAACCACATACACTGCCCAAACCTATACACATAATTGCCATTGACTCCGCACCCTTGAGACAGAAGGTACATCTACAGGTAGGGGCCATGCATTCAGAAGGTATTGACTGTTATGTGCTAGAGGGTCTGCCCTTTCCTGTGGTTCTTGGACTTCCTTGGCTCACTCTGCACAAGCCTGTGGTAGATTGGCAGATTCGGGAGGTAGTAAAGTGGAGTGAGTATTGTCAAGGACACTGTTTTGTCACCCGGCTTGCGAGGGTGGATACACAGTCTGTGTCTAAATACCTGTTTGACTTTGTGGATGTACTCTTGGACCAGGGGTGCCAAGAACTTCCTCCCCATCGTCCTTATGACTGCTCCATTAATCTTGTCCTTGGGGCTAAGCTGCCAAAGAGCAGACTATATAATTTCTCTAGTCCAGTGAAGCAGGCCATGGAGGACTATATTGCGGAAAGTTTGGCAAAGGGTCATATCAGACCATCCTCATCCCTTCTGGATTTTTCTTTGTAAAGAAGAAAGTTAGGGGGTTACGCCCCTACCTAGATTTCGCAAACTCAATCAGTTCGAGTTCCGAGATCCGTATCCGCTCCCTCTCATCCCGGACCTCTTAAATCAGATTGTAGGAGCAAAATGGTTTTCTAAACTGGATCTCAGGAGACATATAACCTCATTCGTATTAAAGAGGGGGATGAGTGGAAAACAGCTTTCAATACACCTGAGGAACACTGTGAGAACCTTGCGATGCCATTTGGGTTAACAAATGCTCCCGCCGTCTTTCAGCACTTTGTAAATGACATCTTTAGTCACCTGGTAGGTATATTTGTTGTAATCAATCTTGATGACATATTTATTCACCTGTTCTTGAGTCACATCAGGTACATGTCAGGCAGGTCTTACAGATACTCACAGACAATAAATTATTTATCAAACCAGAGAAATGTATGTTCTTGGCTGAGGAGATCCATTTTCTAAGATATGTGTTATTTTCCACCAGTTTTTGCATGGATTTGTCTAAAGTCCGGGCGATACTGGATTGGAATCATCCTGAGGATTTGAAGTCGTTACAAAGGATTTGGGGTTTTGCCAACTATTACCATAAGTTCATCAAAAACTTTTCGGTAGGGGCCAAACCTCCGACGGATCTGACCAGGAAAGGGACAGACTTTTCCAAGCGGTCCAGTCTGGCCAGGGAGGCACTGATACCTTGAAGTAGTGTTTTGCATCTGTGCCGATTCTCATACAGCGTGACGTCACTCAGCCTTTTATTATACAAGTTGACGCATCTGAAGTGGGGGTGAGGGCTGTATTGTTGCAGGGTTTGTCTCCTGGTAAATGGCGTCCATGTGCATATTTTTCTAAAAAACTGTCATCTGCGAAGATAAATTATGACATTGGTAACATGAAACTTTTGGCAATGAAGTGGGGCTTTGAAAAGCGGCGTTATTTTCTGGAGGGGGCAGTCCATCCAGTTATAGTAATCACGGATCATAAGAATCTCATATATCTAGAGTCTGCAAAATGTCTAATGCCTCGACAGGCAAGACGGGCATTGTTCTTCACCAGGTTTAACTTTTTTGTTACATATAGGCTGGGGAAAAGAACATTAAGTCAGATTCCTTATCTCGTTTTCCTGGGGTGGAGATAATTGTGAACCAGTTTCTATGCTACAAAAGGGGTGGTTATTGCGTCTATATGCTACGATCTTGAAAAAGAGGTTGTTGATGCTCAGGGGGATGCCCCTGCTACCTGCCTGTTAGGTATGCTGTTTGTGCCTGTGAATCTCCACCTGAGAGTTCTTAGTGAACATCATAATTTGGTCTTGGCCGGACATCCTAGTAATAAAGCCACCATAGATCTTCTTACTCAGCGTTTTTGTTGATCAAGGGTACATCAGGATGTTTGGGAGTATGCAGCTACCTGCAGTATCTGTGCGCATTCTAAAACCTCATACTCATCCGTCTGGGTCTCTCCAACCATTGACGATTCCCAGAACCGCACTGCACACCGAAAGTGGAAAGGAGAGGGAAGAGCCAAGCCGGTGACTAAATGATAAAGATGGATGTATGTAAATAATAATCAGCAAACAAATTGCAAAAAATATGTAAATTTTATTGAACAATGCTGTACAGAGTATGAATATCAATGTAAAAAATAAATATTAAAAAGACCAGAACATCTAACAATCCACCTTTATAATTGCAGGCTCAAAATAATAACCCAGGAGTATAATAAAAATAAAAAAATAATATGAAATACGTAATAATGTGATATATCAATGTGTCCCAAAGAAATAGAAAAAAATCAAATAAAAAAAATGTGTATATATCTGTGTATCAGTGTTATATATATATAATAATATATATGTGAGAGCTAAGCACAAATTAGACATAGAAAGTGCTAATAATATAAAATGCAAGAACCATGCTGTGGCAAAACACCAGTGTAAAATAAATTCACATAATGTGTTAACATAACATGTGCAACAACTGCTATACATATACGGCACCGTATATCAGTGATATCAATGCAAACTCGGTGCTGTGAAACCAGAGAAATATACAAAAGTGACCTCAATAGACAAAAGCACTACCTGGGAGCCTGTGGGTGAAGCAGATGGTCTGGAGAACGCGCCCCGACGCGCGTTTCGGAACTATATTCCTTCGTCCCCCTGACGAAGGAATATAGTTCCGAAACGCACATCGGGGCGCGTTCTCCAGACCATCTGCTTCACCCACAGGCTCCCAGGTAGTGCTTTTGTCTATTGAGGTCACTTTTGTATATTTCTCTGGTTTCACAGCACCGAGTTTGCATTGATATCACTGATATACGGTGCCGTATGTGTATAGCAGTTGTTGTACATGTTATGTTAACACATTATGTGAATTTATTTTACACTGGTGTTTTGCCACAGCATGGTTCTTGCATTTTATATTATTAGCACTTTCTATGTCTAATTTGTGCTTAGCTCTCACATATATATTATTATATATATAACACTGATACACAGATATATACACATTTTTTTTATTTGATTTTTTTCTATTTCTTTGGGACACATTGATATATCACATTATTACGTATTTCATATTATTTTTTTATTTTTATTATACTCCTGGGTTATTATTTTGAGCCTGCAATTAAAAAAGGTGGATTGTTAGATGTTCTGGTCTTTTTAATATTTATTTTTTACATTGATATTCATACTCTGTACAGCATTGTTCAATAAAATTTACATATTTTTTGCAATTTGTTTGCTGATTATTATTTACATATATCCATCTTTATCATTTAGTCACCGGCTTGGCTCTTCCCTCTCCTTTCCACTTTCGGTGTGCAGTGCGGTTCTGATTCTCTGGGTGGTCTGCCATCTCATTTTTCAGGATTTGTGGTTTCACCTTTATTCTTTTGCTCTATATACCATATTGGACTGGTCTATATTTTGGTGATTTATTAGTTCCACATTTCTTGTTCTTACTTTAATTGACGATTCCCAGTAGACCTTGGACTCATTTATTAATCGATTTTATCACTGATCTACCCGTGTCGGCAGGTAATACTGTAATTTTGGTGGTGGTGGACAGATTCAGTAAAATATCACATTTTATTTCATAACCATTTATAACCATTTATAAATTTTCAAATTTATAAAATTACATGGGATCCCTACCGCTATTGTGTTTGACCGGAGGTGCAGTTTATTACTGAATTTTGGAGGGCATTTTGCACTCATTTGGGGATCCACCTGTCGCTCTCTTCAGCATCTCACCCGCAGTGTAATGAGCAAACTGAACAGGTTAACCAGAATCTTGAGACTTATCTTAAGTGTTTTGTGTCTGATAATCAACAGGATAGGGTTACCTACTTACCTCTAGCTAAATTTGCGGTAAATAATCGTTGTCATGAGTCTACTGGTAAGTGTCCGTTTTTCGGTGCCTGTGGGTTTCATTCTCAATACAGCTCATTTAACTGGAATTGTCCCTCGTAGAAGCAGGGTACTGTCACGGGTTTACCGCAACTTCGAGGACCCAGAAGACCGCAGCATCTAATTTCTCCTACTCCTGCACTGATTAGAAGCACTTCACCTTCATATTAAATGGTGTAAATTTCTTTTAGCAGTGCAGGGGTTAATCTGTTCAGTTGAGAGCTCCTGGAAGCTTTCCGGCTCTCAGCTGTGCACAGCTACTCCCAACACCTATAATCTGGTTCCTGGATAGCACTGATTTTCAAAGATTGCTTATGCTGCGCGGCTGGAGGTTGTTGTTGGAGAAGGCATTTGGCTTATTTATCTGTGACTGTTGCTAGGTTTTGAGTGTATGATAATTTCCTTCTCCTACTTTGGTTTTAACTAATCTTCCACTCCCCGATGCATTCCTCTGTTATATGTGTGAGTATATTTGTATGTTTGGTATTTTTTGTTATCCCTGTTCATATTACCTTGTTAGTCTGGTTGGTGTACTATGGTACACCACTACTCCCCCTTTCCCTGCGTGGGAGAAGGGTACAGACTGAGGGCAGATTCAGGAGCTAAGGCAAGGTACGTGGCCCCAGCGTCTTCCCCATCAGAAATTATCCGGGGAGCAGGGCGAGTTAGGGCACCCTAGCCTTATGGACAGGGAAGAAACCCTGGTCCCAGGACACCTGATAACAGACGTCAGATTGAAAACTTTGGCCTGGTCAAGAAGGTGAAAACTGGCTTTGACAGGCAGTGGTTAACACCTTCATAACCAGTGTCATACATTTTTGTCACAAGTTACATGCTGATTTATGAAGGGGTCTCAGGCGTTGAATTCACTCCATACTGGACAGACATCCCCCATTTCCACATTCAAGATTTAAGAAATTAACATTAAAAAAAGAACATATGTTGAATAGCTGCTGCAGTAAAGGGCCTATCTATCAAAAAATAAAATTATTGAAACAGTACAATACATGCCAAAAAGAAAAATAATCACTCCATAACCCCCCAAAAATGCAATCAGAATTGATCAAATATTGTATGTACCCCAACATTATGTAAATAAAAATTATAGCTCATTGTGCAAAAATAAGCTTTCATACTGCTCAATTGACAAATAATAAAAAGTTAAGAATTTTTAGCTATTAAAATATATAAGAAAACCTTATTATTTTGGTATAGCTGTTCTATTACTGATCTGGAATTTCATATTCCCACATAATTTTTCTGCAACACAAAAAAAACAACCCAGCCAAGTAATCATTGTGGCTCTGGCGCCACACACAGCATTGATGGCGCTAGTGCCAGATTTCAAACAAGAGGTATGCCACTGAAAAATCAGTGACCTGTCATTCAAACACTGGAGGCAGGCACAGAATAAAATAGATATAAAACGTCAAATGGTCATTAAAGGAGAACAACAATGCGGATTTCTTTAACAAAAGTATAAATGTAATCTGTACAGTCATGGCCAAAAGTTTTGAGAATGACACAAATATTATATTTTCACATGATCTGCTGCCCTCTGGTTTTTATGTGTGTTTGACAGATGTTTTTATCACAGACAGAAATAAAATTGCAAACATATGAGTAACAAAAGCTTATATTGACAGTTAGAATGAGTTAATGCAGCAAGTCAATATTTGCAGTGTTGACCCTTCTTCTTCAGGACCTCTGCAATTCTCCCTGGCATGCTCTCAATCAACTTCTGGACCAAATTCTGACTGATAGCAGTCCATTCTTGCACAATCAATGCTTTCATTTTGTCAGAATTTTTAGGTTTTTGTTTGTCCACCCGTCTCTTGATGGTTGACCACAAGTTCTCAATGGGATTAAGATCTGGGGAGTTTCCAGGCCATGGACCCAAATCTCTATGTTTTGTTCCCTGAGCCATTTAGTTATCACCTTTGCTTTATGGCAAGGTGCTCCATCATGCTGGAAAAGGCATTGTTGATCGCCAAACTGCTCTTGGAGGGTTGGGAGAAGTAGCTCTTGGAAGACATTCTGGTACCATTCTTTATTCATGGCTGTGTTTTTAGGCAAGACTGTGAGAGAGCTGATTCCCTTGGCTGAGAAGCAACCCCACACATGAATGGTTTCAGGATGCTTAACAGTTGGCATGAGACAAGACTGGTGGTAGCGCTCACCTTGTCTTCTCCGAATGAGGCGTTTTCCTGATGTACCAAACAATCGAAAAGGGGATTCATCAGAGAAAATAACTTTACCCCAGTCCTCAGCAGTCAACTGCCTGTACCTTTTGCAGAATATCATTCTGTCCATGATGTTTTTTCTGGAGAGAAGTGGCTTCTTTGCTGCCCTCCTTGAGACCAGGCCTTGCTACAAGAGTCTCCGCCTCACAGTGCGTGCAGATGCACTCACACCTGCCAGCTGCCATTCCTGAGAAAGCTCTGCACTGCTGGTAGCCCGATCCCGCAGCTGAAACACTTTTAAGAGATGGTCCTGGCGCTTGCTGGTCTTTCTTGGGCGCCCTGGAGCCTTTTTGGCAACAATGGAACCTCTCTCCTTGAAGTTCTTGATGATGTGATAGATTGTTGACTGAGGTGCAATCTTTCTAGCTGCGATACTCTTCCCTGTTAGGCCATTTTTGTGCATTGCAATGATGACTGCACGTGTTTCTTTAGAGATAACCATCGTTAACAGAAGAGAAACAATGATGCCAAGCACCAGCCTCCTTTTAAAGTGTCCAGTGGTGTCATTCTTACTTAATCATGACAGATTGATCTCCAGCCATGTCCTCATCAACACCCACACCTGTGTTAATGGAGCAATCACTGAAAAGAGGTTAGCTGGTCCTTTTAAGGCAGGGCTGCAATGATGTTGAAATGTGTTTTGGGGGATAAAGTTCATTTTCTAGCCAAATATTGACTTTGCAAGTAATTGCTGTTAAGCTGATCACTCTTTATAACATTCTGGAGTATATGCAAATTGCCATTAGAAAAAGTGAAGCAGTAGACTTTGTAAAAATTAATATTTGTGTCATTCTCAAAACTTTTGGCCATGACTGTAGACTATTAGTAGCCACATGGTTTTCCTGATGAAAAAGGTATATACTTCGAAAACGCATTGACGAATAAAACCATCTGAAATTTGGATTAGCATCCTTCATTTTTACTCCACGGCATTGCAGAATAACCTATTTTTTCTTATGATATTAATAAGACTCATAGATGTAGCTCTGATAAGTACATTTGTTTTTTGTTTGTAGCAGCAAGGACTGACAGGCATGTAGGCAGGGTTTATTGCCTTAAACGCAAAACTATCCCTTTACCAGCACCAATCCCTACACTAAATGCAGCTAACAGCGGTATTAATAGGGATTAGAATAGATGTTGCCCTGAAAAAGGACTTTTGGTTTTAGGTTTCAGCTGCAAGGATTGTAAGGCAATAAATCATGTCTATAGGCCTCTATTGCAAAACTATCCCTTTTTCAGCCCCTATCCCTACACTAAATTCAGCTAATAGCAGTATTAATAGGCAATAGAATATAATGAAATGTAATCGACATAGCCCTGATAAGGAGCTTTGGTGTTAGAAGTCTTGCTGCTGCAATCTAAGGAAATAAACCCTGCCTATGTGCCTCTAACGCTAAACTAGCCATTCTCCATCAACTCTCCTTACACTAAATGCAGCTAAGGGTAGTATTAATAGGTAACAGAATAGATGTAGGCCTGGTAAAGAGTTTTGGTTTTATGTTGCAGTAGCAGGGATAGTAAGGCAATAACCCCTGCCTAGATACCTCAAATGCAAAATTAGCCCTTCTCCAGCAACTCTCCCTACACTAAATGCAGCTAAGAACAGTATTAATAGGTAATAGAATCGAATGGATGTGTGCTTGTTAACGACTGTTGGTTTTAGGTTTCTGTAGAAAATACTGTAAGCCTATACACCCTGCCTATAGGCCTGTAATGCACTACTATCCCTTCTCCAGCAGATATCCCTACATTAAATACAGCTAACAGTGGTATTTATATTGAATAGAATAGATGCTGCCCTGAAAATGACGTTCAGTCATAGGTTTCAGCAGCAAGGACTGTAAGGCAACCCTTGTAATGCACTACAGTCATGGCCAAAAGTTTTGAGAATGACACAAATATTATATTTTCACATGATCTGCTGCCCTCTGGTTTTTATGTGTGTTTGACAGATGTTTTTATCACAGACAGAAATATAATAATTGCAAACATATGAGTAACAAAAGCTTCTATTGACAGTTAGAATGAGTTAATGCAGCAAGTCAATATTTGCAGTGTTGACCCTTCTTCTTCAGGACCTCTGCAATTCTCCCTGGCATGCCCTCAATCAACTTCTGGACCAAATCCTGACTGATAGCAGTCCATTCTTGCACAATCAATGCTTTCATTTTGTCAGAATTTTTAGGTTTTTGTTTGTCCACCCGTCTCTTGATGATTGACCACAAGTTCTCAATGGGATTAAGATATGGGGAGTTTCCAGACCATGGACCCAAAATCTCTATGTTTTGTTCCCTGAGCCATTTAGTTATCACCTTTGCTTTATGGCAAGGTGCTCCATCATGCAGGAAAAGGCATTGTTGATCGCCAAACTGCTCTTAGAGGGTTGGGAGAAGTTGCTCTTGGAGGACATTCTGGTACCATTCTTTATTCATGGCTGTGTTTTTAGGCAAGACTGTGAGAGAGCCGATTCCCTTGGCTGAGAAGCAACCCCACAGATGAATGGTTTCAGGATGCTTAACAGTTGGCATGAGACAAGACTGGTGGTAGCGCTCACCTTGTCTTCTCCGAATGAGGCGTTTTCCTGATGTCCCAAACAATCGAAAAGGGGATTCATCAGAGAAAATAACTTTACCCCAGTCCTCAGCAGTCCACTGCCTGTACCTTTTGCAGAATATCAGTCTGTCCATGATGTTTTTTCTGGAGAGAAGTGGCTTCTTTGCTGCCCTCCTTGAGACCAGGCCGTGCTCCAAGAGTCTCCGCCTCACAGTGCGTGCAGATGCACTCACACCTGCCTGCTGCCATTCCTGAGCAAGCTCTGCACTGCTGGTAGCCCGATCCCGCAGCTGAAACACTTTTAAGAGACGGTCCTGGCGCTTGCTGGTCTTTCTTGGGCGCCCTGAAGCCTTTTTGGCAACAATGGAACCTCTCTCCTTGAAGTTCTTGATGATGCGATAGACTGTTGACAGAGGTGCAATCTTTCTAGCTGCGATACTCTTCCCTGTTAGGCCATTTTTGTGCATTGCAATGATGACTGCACGTGTTTCTTTAGAGATAACCATGGTTAACAGAAGAGAAACAATGATGCCAAGCACCAGCCTCCTTTTAAAGTGTCCAGTGGTGTCATTCTTACTTAATCATGACAGATTGATCTCCAGCCATGTCCTCATCAACACCCACACCTGTGTTAATGGAGCAATCACTGAAAAGAGGTTAGCTGGTCCTTTTAAGGCAGGGCTGCAATGATGTTGAAATGTGTTTTGGGGGATAAAGTTCATTTTCTAGCCAAATATTGACTTTGCAAGTAATTGCTGTTAAGCTGATCACTCTTTATAACATTCTGGAGTATATGCAAATTGCCATTAGAAAAAGTGAAGCAGTAGACTTTGTAAAAATTAATATTTGTGTCATTCTCAAAACTTTTGGCCATGACTGTACTATCCCTTCTCCAGCAGCTATCACTACATTAAATACAGCTAACAGCATTATTTATGTTTATGTTGAGTAGAATATATGTAGCACTGAAAAAGAGTTTTGATTATAGGTTTCAGTAGCAAAGACTGTAAGGCTATAAGGCTATAAATAATAATAATAATTAAATAATAATTTTATTTCTATAGCGCCAACATTTTCTGCAGCACTTTACATTATAGAGGGGACTTGTACTGTGCAGACAATAGACATTACAGCATAACAATAAATACAGATCAAAGTAGATACCAAGAGGAATGAGGGCCCTGCTCGCAAGCTTACAATCTATGAGGAAAAAGGGGAGACACGAAAGGTGGATGGTAACAATTCCTTTCATTGTTTGGACCAGCCATAGTGTAAGAATTAGGTGTTCATGTAATTCTGCATGAACCAGTTAATGGCCAAAGTATGTAACAGTACAGACACAGAGTGCTATTAAATGCATAAAACGGGTGAGAACATAATACGAGGTACCCCCTACCAAATGCAGATTCATGTTAGAATTAACCCACAAACATAAAAAAGGGCTTTATTTCCAGTCTTTCAGCAGAATAAAAGAACGTGTAAGGTTCTATGTATATATTCCTGAAACTCAGTTTGTTCGTCAGCCATTTTACTTTCTGTCTTGCTGCAGCTATCTTGCCCTCAGTCAAAATGGAGTTTCCAGCTTGCATGTTCCCGCCCTGATTCTCTCCTTTGCTTCTTAAGCAGCCACAGCTGAGCAATCAGTGCTTCAGAATCTAGCCTGCAGTGAACCTGTGACTTGACTCCTGTAAGCCTTGGACCTTGTACTCCAGCTATTCCTACTGAGGAACTCTGAAGCACTTGTGGACTCTGAACCCTGCTCTTTGAAAGACCCACGTTTGCATGGACTTACGGTAACAGAGAAGAAGATCCTGAATCTGTATTGGAGAGTGATTGCTGAGCTTGGATTACTCTGGCCTGCTGTGTCTCCTGTTTCTGTGTCTGCAAACTGTGTGACTATTTCTGCCAACTTGTATGAAGTAATACAGGACTTTTCTATATCAAACCTGTGACTCCTGTGTTTTCATCGCACCCAAGCACAAGACGCTATATGAACTGTACTACATACATTACAAGATTGTGAAGCCAAAACGTTAGTGTCTGCTGGGTCTGGAAGGCTGTGTCTGCTGTACTGTGGATATCAGACGTCCGGTTGTACTTTCTGTGATGACAGTGGTTGTGACTTCTCACAACCATTCCAGGTGAGCAATTCCCTTAAGTTTTTTCTTTTTGCAGTGTTACCACAGGTAAACACTATTGTTTTTTTTTTTTTTCCTTTCTTTTCTCTTTTTTGTCTGCTGTAACTCTGGATATCAGATGTCTGGTTGAAACTTTCTGTGATGATAGTGGTTGTGACTTCTCACAACCATTCCAGGTGAGCAATTCCCTTAAGTTTTTTCTTTTTGCAGTGTTACCACAGGTAAACACTATTGTTTTTTTTTTTTCCTTTCTTTTCTCTTTTTTGTCTGCTGTAACTCTGGATATCAGATGTCTGGTTGAAACTTTCTGTGATGATAGTGGTTGTGACTTCTCACAACCATTCCAGGTGAGCAGTTCCCTTAATTTTTTTTTCTCTCTGCAGTGTTGCCACAGGTGAACACTATTGTTTTTTTTTCTCTCCTCTTCTTCCAGTAATCCTGTCTTAAAAGATCTGGAAAATGGAAGCCCGCATAAAGGAACTTTGCGGAGTGACTGATAATATCCTTGCAGATTTGCAGAATATAAAGACCCGTTTTACAAATCTACAGGACCTCAATAATCACAATTTGCAAGTGGTTGGACAGACTACCCAGGATTTGCGAGCCAGGATTGAGGTTCTAGAGGGGCGA
The DNA here is from genome assembly GCA_033576555.1 of Oophaga sylvatica. Taxonomy (NCBI): domain Eukaryota; kingdom Metazoa; phylum Chordata; class Amphibia; order Anura; family Dendrobatidae; genus Oophaga; species Oophaga sylvatica. The sequence goes on along the minus strand of JARQOD010000010.1, from coordinate 109,916,294 downwards.
GTCCAGGCTCCTGCCGTAGCCCCGAGTGCTGGGATTCCCAAGTTGCCCCCTTTTCGTTTTGGCGGTGAACGTGAGAAATTCAGGGGATTTATTAATCAATGCAATCTTTTTTTTTTCTGCACATGCTTCACAATTTCCCACTGAACGATCTAAGGTGCTTACTATAATTATGTTGCTTACCAACAAGGCTTTAATGTGGGCAAACCCTCTGATTGAGACTGAGGATGATTGTTTGAATCACCTTGATGATTTTATTTCAGCCATGGGGCAGGTGTTTGATGACCCCAATCGAGGTGCAACAGCTGAAGCAGCCATGTTAGCTTTGCGCCAAGGTAAGCACTCGGTAGCTGAATATGCCTTGGATTTCAGGAGATGGGCCCTTGATACCACCTGGGACAGTTCCGCCAAAAAATCTATTTTTCGAAAGGGGTTATCTCCACTGATTAAGGATGAACTTGCTCGTGCCGACCCTCCCACTGCGTTAGGTGACTTTATTAACTACTGCATCCGTATTGATACTCGTCTGACTGAACGCAGGCAAGAGAGATGGTTCGAAAGCAATCGTACTAACCTTTTCCTACCTTCCTCTCCAGCTAAGGAACCTTTGAGTAGGATTACACGGGAACCTGAACCTGAACCCATGCAGGTAGACTCTTTACAACGACGGGTTAGTGATGCACGCAAGGAACATCGTTTTAAGGAGAATCTATGTTTCTATTGTGGTAAGTCAGGGCACTTCATTATAAACTGCCCCAGCCGTTCTCGTAAGACTACTGCAGCACTCATTCATTGTGAGTGTTGCGAGAGGGGATCTGTCAGGTCCGAGCCTCAGGCTCCAGAGAGATCTGCAGCAACAGATCTTGATTTCTCGGACTTAAACTCCGTTACCTCTGAGGACGTTGACTGTGTAAACGCTGCCATTTTTCAAGTTTCCTCAGCGGTGTCCCAGCTGAGTTGTAAGAAAAACAATTCTCATTGCTTTCTTTCCATCAAACTCTGGGTTGACTCAGCTTGGGTGTCTAGCTCTGCTATGATCGACTCAGGGGCAAGTGGAAATTTTATGGATGTCTCCTTTGCTCTGAAACAGGGAATACGTTCAGTGAAGAAGGCTACTCCAGTACAGATGGAAACTGTGGATGGCTCCCTGCTGACCTCTGGACCAGTGGATCAGGAAACAGAGCCTTTGAGGGTTCTTATGGGTAAAGATCATCAAAAGAAACTGTCCTTTATGCTTATCTCTTCTCCCCACTTTCCCATTATTCTAGGGCTACCATGGCTGCAGGCTCAGAATCCTACCATTAACTGGGAGACCAAGGAATTAAACTTTCCAGAGAAACAGATGAGTCCAAAAGTTTCAGCTTGCTCTGTTCCTAAAGGAATCATGTCAGTCCCTGAACTACCAGCTGTATACCAGGACTATGTGGATTTATGTGACAAGAAGAACGCTGACCAGCTTCCTCCTCACCGTCCATATGATTGTCCAATTGAATTATTGCCTGGAGCAGAGATACCTTTTGGTAAGATCTACCCCCTGGCGGGGCCCGAGCTAAAGGCTTTAAAGGATTACATAGATGAAAATCTAGCCAAGGGCTTCATACGCCCCTCTTCATCTCCTGCAGGTGCACCCATCTTCTTTGTAAAGAAGAAAGATGGATCTCTGAGACCATGCGTAGACTATAGGGAACTCAATAAGGTTACTATTAGAAACCGTTATCCATTGCCTTTAATCCCTGAGTTATTGGAGAGAGTGCGACATGCCAAAATTTTTTCTAAACTAGATCTTCGTGGGGCCTATAACTTAGTCCGTATTAGACCTGGGGATGAATGGAAGACTGCATTCAGGTCACGCTATGGACACTTTGAATATCTAGTTATGCCTTTTGGTCTGAGTACCGCCCCAGCCACTTTCCAACACTTGGTGAATGACATCTTCAGCGATCTCCTAGATACATTCGTGGTAATTTATTTGGATGATATTCTAATTTTTTCTAACTCCACAGAGGAACATCATGGACATGTGAGAATGGTCTTGGAACGTCTAAGACAAAATCATCTTTACATCAAACTTGAAAAGTGTGAATTCCATAGGACCGAAATTCAATTTCTGGGGTATGTACTGTCTACACAAGGAATTAGTATGGATGGAAGCAAAACCCAAGCCATCAAGGATTGGCCAAGTCCTAGAAATGTGAAGGAGGTACAGCGCTTCATCGGGTTTGCCAACTTCTATAGACGTTTCATTAGAAATTTCTCTGAGGTAGTGTCACCTATCACTCAACTTACCCGGAAAGAGTCTAGGTTTTCCTGGACTCCCCAAGCCCAGGAAGCATTTTCCCGTCTAAAAGATAAATTTACCACTGCACCTATCCTAGTACATCCCAACCCCGAGCTTGCCTTCATAATAGAGGTGGATGCTTCAGACTGTGCCATTGGAGCTATACTCTCTCAGAGAACAGGTGAGAAGAATGTCTTGCAGCCCTGTGCCTTCTTTTCCCAGCAGTTGTCTTCGGCTGAGAGGAACTACGATGTGGGCAATAGAGAGTTGTTGGCCATTATTGCCGCCTTCAAAGAATGGAGACACCTTCTTCAGGGAGCTGCACAGCAAATAGTCGTCCTGACAGACCATCGTAACCTTGAGTTTATCAGGTCGGCTAAGTGCCTGACTCCTCGCCAGGCTCGCTGGAATCTTTTCTTAAACCAATTTAATTTTATCATCTCTTATAGACCAGGATCGCGCAATGGAAAGGCTGATGCACTCTCTAGGATTTACTCAGCAGAGACACGTCCAATTACCCCTTTCTAAGACTATTCTTCCTGACTCTAGATTCCTGGGAAATAATTCATAATCAAGACCTACTTAAGGACATCAAGGAAGCATACCATGCGGATTCCTTTTTGGCACAACCCCCAAGGGACGTAAGTCTTGTCTTTAAGAATGGTGTGTGGATTCAGGGACAACGTCTGTATATTCCTGAAACAGTCAGATTAAGAGTATTGCAACTCATTCACGATTCCAAGATAGCTGGGCATAGAGGAATTCTAAAGACACAGGAATTTCTTTCTCGTTTCTTTTGGTGGCCCACTTGCAGGAAGGATGTTTTGAATTATGTCACTTCATGTGAGGTCTGTGCAAGATGCAAAACACCTCGCTCCTCACCAACTGGTCTGTTACAGCCTCTTCCCACCCCATCCCGCCCGTGGGGATCCATTTCTATGGACTTCATTGTGGAGTTACCAACCTCTCAGGGGAAGAACACCATTCTAGTGGTGGTTGACCGTCTAACAAAGGCAGCTCATTTTATCCCTTGTGTCGGCTTACCCACTGCAAAACAGACATCAGATTTGATGATTAAAGATGTGTTTCGCTTACATGGAGTACCGGATGAGGTTATTTCGGATCGAGGGGTGCAATTCACTTCTAGGTTTTGGCAAAATTTCTGTGCAGCATTGGACATTAAAGTAAACCTTTCTTCTGCTTTTCATCCCCAGACTAATGGACAGACCAAACGAACCAATCAAACCCTGGAGCAGTATCTCCGCTGCTTTATCTGCCACCTACAGGATGATTGGGTGGATCTACTTCCATTAGCTGAGTTCTCGTATAACAACTCTCAGAGTGCCTCCACTAAACAGTCTCCTTTTTACTCTAATCTAGGTTATCATCCTAACATTCTACCACGATTTCCATAGAAACGCCTTTACCAGCAGTGGCTGAAAGAATCACGTCTTTACAGAAGAATATGGATCTTCTAAAGGAAAATCTGGAATCGGCTCAAGAAAGGTACAAGAAAGCAGCAGATAAATTTCGTAAACCTGCACCAGCTTTCAAGGTAGGTGACTTGGTCTGGCTGTCAACCAGAAATCTTAAGTTAAGGATTCCATCGTCTAAGTTGGGACATAAGTACATTGGACCCTATAAAATCAGTAAAATTATAAGTGCCGTTGCTTGTCGTCTTCAACTGCCCAGAACTATGAGAATCCACCCTGTCTTTCATGTATCCCTACTAAAGACTGCGACACCCAATACGTTTCCTGGACGTTCCTCTCCTTGCCCTGACCCAGTGCTAGTCGATGGTCAGGAAGAATTTGTGGTGGAAAGGATTTTAGATTCCAGGTTGTATAGAAATCAGTTACAATATCTGATTAAATGGCAGGGCTACCCAGTGGAGGACAACTCATGGGAACCGGTCAATAACGTTAATGCTCCTCGCTTGCTCCGTCAGTTTCATCAGAGGTACCCACACAAGCCTGGTCTGAGGTCATCCGGAGGTTGTCCTTAAGGGGGGAGTAATGTAAGGTTCTATGTATATATTCCTGAAACTCAGTTTGTTCGTCAGCCATTTTACTTTCTGTCTTGCTGCAGCTATCTTGCCCTCAGTCAAAATGGAGTTTCCAGCTTGCATGTTCCCGCCCTGATTCTCTCCTTTGCTTCTTAAGCAGCCACAGCTGAGCAATCAGTGCTTCAGAATCTAGCCTGCAGTGAACCTGTGACTTGACTCCTGTAAGCCTTGGACCTTGTACTCCAGCTATTCCTACTGAGGAACTCTGAAGCACTTGTGGACTCTGAACCCTGCTCTTTGAAAGACCCACGTTTGCATGGACTTACGGTAACAGAGAAGAAGATCCTGAATCTGTATTGGAGAGTGATTGCTGAGCTTGGATTACTCTGGCCTGCTGTGTCTCCTGTTTCTGTGTCTGCAAACTGTGTGACTATTTCTGCCAACTTGTATGAAGTAATACAGGACTTTTCTATATCAAACCTGTGACTCCTGTGTTTTCATCGCACCCAAGCACAAGACGCTATATGAACTGTACTACATACATTACAGAACGTGACCTCAATGCACTGAATACAAAAAGAAACAAACATTAGCTACGTTCAGTGACAACGTAACGTACACCAAGAACAAAAGTCCAACAAAAAGTAAAATATACAGGATTAGAAAGGGTCACTGAATATTCGGTCCACCCTCCAGCACTGAGAACGGCGCAGATTCTT
>JARQOD010000010.1:109854834-109911195 GCA_033576555.1 Oophaga sylvatica | reverse complement strand
TTAAAAAAACCCTTTTTTTTTTAAAACCCCGGGGGCCCTTTTGAAAAATTTTAACCATTTGTTTTTTAAAAAAAATTTTTAAAAATTAAACTCATAGATGTAGCTCTGATAAGTACTTTTGGGGTTTTTTGTTTGGGGTGGGAAAAAAAGGGGGACTGACAGGCATGTGGGGGCGGGGTTTACCCCCTTTTTAAAAACGCAAAATTTATCCTTTACCACCCCCAAAATTCCCTAAAAAACAAAAATGCACAAAACGCTTTTTTAAAATTGGGATTAAAATTTGTTTTTGGGGCCCAAAAAAAAGGACTTTTGGTTTTGGGGGTTTTTTAGTGCAAGGTTTTTTGGGGAAAAAAAATGGGGGCCAAATACCCCTCTTTTTGAAAAAAACCCCTTTTTTTCACCCCCTACCCCCAAAAAAAAATTTTCAGCAAATAGCAGTAAAAAAGGGGCAAAAAAATTTTATTAAGGGAAAAAAAAGGGGGATTTTGCCGGAAAAGGGGGGCTTTGGGGGTTTGAAGTTTGCGGGGTGCAATCTAAGGAAAAAACCCCGGGCCTTTGGGTTTTTAAAAAGAAAACTAGCCTTCTCCATCAACTCTCCTTAAAAAAATTTTGATAAGGGAAGTTTTAAAGGGGGGGAAAAAAATTTTGGGGGTGGGGGGGAAAAGGGGTTTTTTTTGGGGTTTTTTTGGGGGGCGTGGGGAGGTTTTTTATTTAAGGAAATTTTTAAATTAAAACCCCAAAGGGAAAAATTAGCAAAAAAAGAAACCTCCCTAACAAAGGGAAGTAAAAAGTTTAATAGGTTTTAGAATCGAATGGATGTGTGCTTGTTCGATTTTTGGGGGTTTTGGGTTTTTTTTTAAAAAATATGTAAGCCTATACCCCCCCCCCTATGGGTTTAAAAACTTTCCCCCCTTTTTCCCCCCAGCAGATTTCCCTACATTAAATACTTTTTAAAACAGGGGTTTTTTTTTATTGAATAGAATAGATGCTCCCCAAAAAAATGAGTTCAAAAAAAGGGTTTTTCAGCAGCAAGGACGGAAAGGAAAAAAACCCTTTTGTAATGCACTACAAACCCCTTCTCCACAGTATCACTTTTTTAAAAAATACAAAAAAGGGGGGCATTATTTATGTTTATTTTTAGGAATTTTGTAAAACTGAAAAAGATTTTTTATTATAGGTTTCAGTAAAAACTGTAAGGTATAAGGCTAAAAAATTAATTTAAAATTTTAATTTAAAAATTTAAAAATTTTTTTTTCTATAGCCCAAATTTTCGGCAGCACTTTACATTTTGGGGGGGGTTTTTTAAAGGGGGAAAAATTTAAAAATTTTCGCAAAACCCTAACAATAAAAAGAATCCGGGGGAAAAAGGGGGTGGGAAAGTTAAATCTATGAAAAAAGGGGGGGAAAAAAAGGGGGGGGGGGGGGGTTAAAAATTTCCCCCCGGGGGGGGTTTGGGAAAATGAAGGAATTTAGGTGGGGGTTCAGGGGAAATTCTGAATGAAAGGTTTGGGCCCCAAATTTATGTAAATTTTAAGAAAGGGTTGTTTTAAACTTTTAAAAAGGGGGAAAATTTAGTGGAAAAAAATTTCTTTTGAGATTTTGTTTTTTTTTAACCCAAAAAAAAAAAGGCTGTTTTTCCCGTTTTTGCAAAAAAAAGAAGTGTAAGGTTTATGTATAATTCCAAAAATCAGTTTGTTCGCGGGGCCTTTTTTTTTTCTGCCCCCTTTGGGAGCTATCTTGTTTCCCCATCAAAATGGATTTTTTTCCCGCTTGCATTTTCCCCCCCCTGGATTTTTTTCCCCCTTTTTTCTTAAGCGGGGCCCCAGCTGAGCAATCAGTGTTTTAAAATCTACCCCGCATTTCCCCCTGATTTGGGGCTCCAAAAACCCTTTGGGCCTTTACCCACTTTTCCCCATTTTGGGGGAAAATCTAAGACTTGTGGACTCTAAACCCCGGGGCCCCCTTTTTAAAAAACCCACTTTTTCCCTGGACTTGGGGGGGAAAAGAAGAAGTTTCCCGAATCTGTTTTGGGAAAGGGGGGTTGTTTTATTTTTGGAAAATTTCTCGGGGCCCGCGGGGTTCCCCCCTTTTTCCCCGTGCCCCGAAAAAAATTTTTTACTATTTCTCCAACTTTTTTGGGGAAAAAATTTTTGGATTTTTCCCTTTTAAAAAACCCGTGACTCCTGTTTTTCCCTTTTGCACCCAACCCCCAAAAAGTTTTTAAACTGTTTAAATACATTACAAGTTTTTGAACCCAAAAAATTTTGTGTCTGCTGGGCCCGGGAAAGGGCCCGTGTCTGCTGTACTTTGGATATCAACGCCCGGGGTTTTTATTTTTTCCGTGAGGGGCATTTTGGGTTTTGACTTCTCAAACCATTCCGGGGGGGCAAATTCCCCCTTTAAATTTTTTTTTTTTTTGCGTTTTAAAACCCCAGGAAAAAACTATTTTTTTTTTTTTTTTCCTTTCTTTTCCTTTTTTTTTGGGGTGTAACTCGGGATTTCAATGTCGGGTTTGGGGAAATTTTTTTTTGATGATAGTGGTTGGGGGACTTCTCACAACCTTCCGGGTTTTCAATTCCCTTAAGTTTTTTTTTTTTGGGGAGTTTTTACCACAGGTAAAACTTTTGTTTTTTTTTTTTTTTTTCTTTTCTCTTTTTTGTCTGCTTTAACTCTGGATACAGATTTTGGGTTTTTAAACTTTTGGGGGTGTTTTTGGGGTTTTTGACTTCTCAAAAACCCTTCCCAGGGGGGATTCCCCCTTTAAATTTTTTTTTTTTCTCTGCAGTGTTCCCAAAAAAAAAAAAGGTGAACACTTTTTTTTTTTTTTTCTTTCCTCTTTCTTCCTTTTTTAAATTTTTTAAAAAGATCTGGTTTTTTGGGAAAAAAAAAGGGGGAATTTTTGGGGAAAAAACTGTTTAAAATTCTTTTTGGGGTTTTTTAAAACCCCTTTTGGGTTAAAAATTTTTAAAAGGGGGGAAAAATTTTTAAAAATTTGGGGAAGTGGTTGGAAGGGAAAAAGGGTTTGGGGAAAGGGGGGGGAAAGGGGGTTTTTGGGGGAAAGGGTTTAAAAAGGGGGGGGGAAAAAAAAAAAATTAAAATTTTAGGGTGGGGGAATTTTTGTTTGTTTTTTTTTTTGGGGGGTTTTGGGGGGGGGAAAATTTTGGGGTTTTTAAATTAATGAATTTTTTTTTTTGGGGGGAAATTTTAAAAAGGGTTTTGGGGTTTTTAAAAGGGGGGTTGTTTGGGGGGGGTTTAATGGGGGGTTTGGGTGAATGGGAGGGGGGGGGGGGGAAAATTGAGGGGGATTTTATTTTTGATGGGGGGGGTTTTTTAAAGGGGAAAAAGTGGGGGGGAAAGGGGAAAGTTTTTAAAAAAGGGTTTTGGGGGAAAAATTTTTTTTGTTGGGGGGGGGGGGGGGAAAATGGGTTTGTAAGGGAAGGAAAAAAAAAAAGGGGGTTTTATGTTTAAGGATAAAGGGGGGTTTTGGGAAAATTTGGTTTTTGGGGGATTTTTTAAAATTTTTTTTGTATATAAGGGAAAATTTAAGGGGGAAAAAATGGGTTTGGAAAAAAGGGGTTTTTTATTTTGGGGTTTAAAAAAAGAAGGTTAAAAAAAAAATGAGGGTTTTAAAAGACGGGGTTTGTGAGCACGAAAGGGAAAAAAACGTTTTAAGGAAATCTATGTTTCTATTGGGAAAAATCGGGGGCCCTTTATTATAAAAATCCCCCCCCGTTCTCTTTTAAAACTACTGAGCACTTTTTTTTGGGGGAGTGTTGGAGGGGGGTCTGCCCCTTTTCCCACCCCCAGGCTCCAGAGAGATCTGCAGCAACAGATCTTGATTTCTCGGACTTAAACTCCGTTACCTCTGAGGACGTTGACTGTGTAAACGCTGCCATTTTTCAAGTTTCCTCAGCGGTGTCCCAGCTGAGTTGTAAGAAAAACAATTCTCATTGCTTTCTTTCCATCAAACTCTGGGTTGACTCAGCTTGGGTGTCTAGCTCTGCTATGATCGACTCAGGGGCAAGTGGAAATTTTATGGATGTCTCCTTTGCTCTGAAACAGGGAATACGTTCAGTGAAGAAGGCTACTCCAGTACAGATGGAAACTGTGGATGGCTCCCTGCTGACCTCTGGACCAGTGGATCAGGAAACAGAGCCTTTGAGGGTTCTTATGGGTAAAGATCATCAAAAGAAACTGTCCTTTATGCTTATCTCTTCTCCCCACTTTCCCATTATTCTAGGGCTACCATGGCTGCAGGCTCAGAATCCTACCATTAACTGGGAGACCAAGGAATTAAACTTTCCAGAGAAACAGATGAGTCCAAAAGTTTCAGCTTGCTCTGTTCCTAAAGGAATCATGTCAGTCCCTGAACTACCAGCTGTATACCAGGACTATGTGGATTTATGTGACAAGAAGAACGCTGACCAGCTTCCTCCTCACCGTCCATATGATTGTCCAATTGAATTATTGCCTGGAGCAGAGATACCTTTTGGTAAGATCTACCCCCTGGCGGGGCCCGAGCTAAAGGCTTTAAAGGATTACATAGATGAAAATCTAGCCAAGGGCTTCATACGCCCCTCTTCATCTCCTGCAGGTGCACCCATCTTCTTTGTAAAGAAGAAAGATGGATCTCTGAGACCATGCGTAGACTATAGGGAACTCAATAAGGTTACTATTAGAAACCGTTATCCATTGCCTTTAATCCCTGAGTTATTGGAGAGAGTGCGACATGCCAAAATTTTTTCTAAACTAGATCTTCGTGGGGCCTATAACTTAGTCCGTATTAGACCTGGGGATGAATGGAAGACTGCATTCAGGTCACGCTATGGACACTTTGAATATCTAGTTATGCCTTTTGGTCTGAGTACCGCCCCAGCCACTTTCCAACACTTGGTGAATGACATCTTCAGCGATCTCCTAGATACATTCGTGGTAATTTATTTGGATGATATTCTAATTTTTTCTAACTCCACAGAGGAACATCATGGACATGTGAGAATGGTCTTGGAACGTCTAAGACAAAATCATCTTTACATCAAACTTGAAAAGTGTGAATTCCATAGGACCGAAATTCAATTTCTGGGGTATGTACTGTCTACACAAGGAATTAGTATGGATGGAAGCAAAACCCAAGCCATCAAGGATTGGCCAAGTCCTAGAAATGTGAAGGAGGTACAGCGCTTCATCGGGTTTGCCAACTTCTATAGACGTTTCATTAGAAATTTCTCTGAGGTAGTGTCACCTATCACTCAACTTACCCGGAAAGAGTCTAGGTTTTCCTGGACTCCCCAAGCCCAGGAAGCATTTTCCCGTCTAAAAGATAAATTTACCACTGCACCTATCCTAGTACATCCCAACCCCGAGCTTGCCTTCATAATAGAGGTGGATGCTTCAGACTGTGCCATTGGAGCTATACTCTCTCAGAGAACAGGTGAGAAGAATGTCTTGCAGCCCTGTGCCTTCTTTTCCCAGCAGTTGTCTTCGGCTGAGAGGAACTACGATGTGGGCAATAGAGAGTTGTTGGCCATTATTGCCGCCTTCAAAGAATGGAGACACCTTCTTCAGGGAGCTGCACAGCAAATAGTCGTCCTGACAGACCATCGTAACCTTGAGTTTATCAGGTCGGCTAAGTGCCTGACTCCTCGCCAGGCTCGCTGGAATCTTTTCTTAAACCAATTTAATTTTATCATCTCTTATAGACCAGGATCGCGCAATGGAAAGGCTGATGCACTCTCTAGGATTTACTCAGCAGAGACACGTCCAATTACTCCTTCTAAGACTATTCTTCCTGACTCTAGATTCCTAGGAATAATTCATAATCAAGACCTACTTAAGGACATCAAGGAAGCATACCATGCGGATTCCTTTTTGGCACAACCCCCAAGGGACGTAAGTCTTGTCTTTAAGAATGGTGTGTGGATTCAGGGACAACGTCTGTATATTCCTGAAACAGTCAGATTAAGAGTATTGCAACTCATTCACGATTCCAAGATAGCTGGGCATAGAGGAATTCTAAAGACACAGGAATTTCTTTCTCGTTTCTTTTGGTGGCCCACTTGCAGGAAGGATGTTTTGAATTATGTCACTTCATGTGAGGTCTGTGCAAGATGCAAAACACCTCGCTCCTCACCAACTGGTCTGTTACAGCCTCTTCCCACCCCATCCCGCCCGTGGGGATCCATTTCTATGGACTTCATTGTGGAGTTACCAACCTCTCAGGGGAAGAACACCATTCTAGTGGTGGTTGACCGTCTAACAAAGGCAGCTCATTTTATCCCTTGTGTCGGCTTACCCACTGCAAAACAGACATCAGATTTGATGATTAAAGATGTGTTTCGCTTACATGGAGTACCGGATGAGGTTATTTCGGATCGAGGGGTGCAATTCACTTCTAGGTTTTGGCAAAATTTCTGTGCAGCATTGGACATTAAAGTAAACCTTTCTTCTGCTTTTCATCCCCAGACTAATGGACAGACCAAACGAACCAATCAAACCCTGGAGCAGTATCTCCGCTGCTTTATCTGCCACCTACAGGATGATTGGGTGGATCTACTTCCATTAGCTGAGTTCTCGTATAACAACTCTCAGAGTGCCTCCACTAAACAGTCTCCTTTTTACTCTAATCTAGGTTATCATCCTAACATTCTACCACGATTTCCCATAGAAACGCCTTTACCAGCAGTGGCTGAAAGAATCACGTCTTTACAGAAGAATATGGATCTTCTAAAGGAAAATCTGGAATCGGCTCAAGAAAGGTACAAGAAAGCAGCAGATAAATTTCGTAAACCTGCACCAGCTTTCAAGGTAGGTGACTTGGTCTGGCTGTCAACCAGAAATCTTAAGTTAAGGATTCCATCGTCTAAGTTGGGACATAAGTACATTGGACCCTATAAAATCAGTAAAATTATAAGTGCCGTTGCTTGTCGTCTTCAACTGCCCAGAACTATGAGAATCCACCCTGTCTTTCATGTATCCCTACTAAAGACTGCGACACCCAATACGTTTCCTGGACGTTCCTCTCCTTGCCCTGACCCAGTGCTAGTCGATGGTCAGGAAGAATTTGTGGTGGAAAGGATTTTAGATTCCAGGTTGTATAGAAATCAGTTACAATATCTGATTAAATGGCAGGGCTACCCAGTGGAGGACAACTCATGGGAACCGGTCAATAACGTTAATGCTCCTCGCTTGCTCCGTCAGTTTCATCAGAGGTACCCACACAAGCCTGGTCTGAGGTCATCCGGAGGTTGTCCTTAAGGGGGAGTAATGTAAGGTTCTATGTATATATTCCTGAAACTCAGTTTGTTCGTCAGCCATTTTACTTTCTGTCTTGCTGCAGCTATCTTGCCCTCAGTCAAAATGGAGTTTCCAGCTTGCATGTTCCCGCCCTGATTCTCTCCTTTGCTTCTTAAGCAGCCACAGCTGAGCAATCAGTGCTTCAGAATCTAGCCTGCAGTGAACCTGTGACTTGACTCCTGTAAGCCTTGGACCTTGTACTCCAGCTATTCCTACTGAGGAACTCTGAAGCACTTGTGGACTCTGAACCCTGCTCTTTGAAAGACCCACGTTTGCATGGACTTACGGTAACAGAGAAGAAGATCCTGAATCTGTATTGGAGAGTGATTGCTGAGCTTGGATTACTCTGGCCTGCTGTGTCTCCTGTTTCTGTGTCTGCAAACTGTGTGACTATTTCTGCCAACTTGTATGAAGTAATACAGGACTTTTCTATATCAAACCTGTGACTCCTGTGTTTTCATCGCACCCAAGCACAAGACGCTATATGAACTGTACTACATACATTACAGAACGTGACCTCAATGCACTGAATACAAAAAGAAACAAACATTAGCTACGTTCAGTGACAACGTAACGTACACCAAGAACAAAAGTCCAACAAAAAGTAAAATATACAGGATTAGAAAGGGTCACTGAATATTCGGTCCACCCTCCAGCACTGAGAACGGCGCAGATTCTTCTGGTAGCAGCAGTTCTGCTACAAATAAATAAAGCATTGGACCCATACAAAACAAGGTGGTGGCCCGCAGTAACCAATACAACAAAACCCTTCCTAGAAGCTTGTAATGCATTACTATCCCTTCTCCAGCAGCTATCCCTACATGAAGTACAGCTAACAGCGGTATTTATATTGAATAGAATAGATGTAGCTGTTATGATTTGGTAGCTGAGGAGAGCAGGCAAAAAAGGAAATACACCAGAGAAGTTGGAAACTATGAGATTGCAGTACCCTGACTAACCACCACAACTAGAGGCAGCCGTGGAGCGTTCCTACGTTGGTCCTAGACGCCTCATCACAGCCTGAGACACTAACTACACCTAAAGATAGAAAGAGGAAAGCTATCTGCCCCGGAGCAGATCCCCAAAGAACATAGAAAGCCCCCAAACATGTAATGGCGGTTAGACAAGAAGAAATACTGACACAGACAGAAAATAGTATGAGCAAACGTTGGGGCCCAAACTTACTAAATAGAAAAGGATAGGAAGGGCACTTACTGCAATCCCAAAAAACCCTGAAAAGCACCAACACTTCTAATTTCAAAAACACCTGAGATCACACGACCTCTACCACCTAAATTAGTTCTCTGGTGTAACCAAAAACAAAACAGCAGCCACTGAAAAAACTGGAAAAAGCAAATGTACAAACATCAGTGGCTGAATTAAACTGAGAGGGCAAAAGCCCCCAGAAGGGACCCTGAAGGCCCCCACAGAAGTGCAGGACAAAATGCAAAAATCAAGCACAAAAACAAAAAGAAGAAAATGTCTTATCTGTTAGCAGGAGATTCAGACACGACACAGCAGGCTACCAAGGAAACAGGAATCAAGGATTGAGACCAGAACAATTGATCACCGGCAACCCTGATGGGAAGGCGACTCCCTTACATAAGAACAGTCAGTAACACCTGACTCCCAATCCTCACAATCTCCACTGGACAGTCCAGTACCGTTTGTAACCACCAGAGGGAGCTTCTGCTCAGAACTCATTTCCAGCCTATTCACAACAGTACCCCCCCCTTGAGGAGGGGTCACCGAACCCTCATTTGAGCAACCAGGTCGGTCAGGATGAGTTCTATGATACGCACGGATGAGTCTCCTAGCATGGATGTCCGAAGCAAACACCCAAGAATTGTCTTCCTGACCATAACCTCTCCATTTAACCAAATACTGGAGTTTCCGTCTAGAAAAATGAGAATTCAATATTTTCTCAACCACAGACTCCAGATTACCCTCAACCAAAACAGGATCAGGAGGCACAGTAGTAGGAACCACTGGCTCAACAAACCTCTTCAACAAGGACTTGTGGAACACGTTATGGATCTTAAATGTCCCTGGAAGAAGCAAACGAAAAGAAACAGGATTAAGAATCTCCATGATCTTATAAGGTCCAATGAGCCTAGGCTTAAATTTAGGAGATGCCACTCTCATAGGAATATTTCTTGAGGACAACCAGACCAAGTCCCCCACTTTAAACCGAGGACCATCAGTCCTATGCCGGTTAGCAAACCGCTGGGCCCTCTCCTGAGAGAGGGACAACCTCTCCACAACCTGGTCCCAAATCTGTTGCATACGCTCCACAACAGAGTCAACACCTGGACAGACAGAAGCCTCCGTCTGTCCTGAAGAAAATCGAGGGTGAAACCCAGAATTACAGAAAAATGGAGACATCAAAGTGGCAGAGCTAGCCCTATTATTAAGAGCAAACTCAGCCAAAGGCAAAAAAGAGACCCAGTCATCCTGATCAGCAGACACAAAGCATCTTAGATAAGTCTCCAATGTCTGGTTTGTTCTCTCAGTTTGACCATTGTTCTGAGGATGAAACGCCGAGGAGAAAGACAATTGAACACCAATTTTAGAACAAAAGGTCCTCCAAAATCTGGAAACAAACTGGACTCCTCTGTCAGACACAATGTTCTCAGGAATGCCGTGTAAACGAACCACGTGCTGAAGGAACAAAGGCACCAATTCAGAGGAGGAAGGCAACTTAGGTAATGGCACAAGATGTATCATTTTGGAAAACCTATCGCAAATCACCCAGATAACGGTCATTCTCTGAGAAACAGGGAGGTCGGAAATGAAATCCATAGAGATATGGGTCCATGGTCTCTTGGGCACAGGTAATGGCATCAACAAACCACTAGAACGAGAGCAAGGCTTGGAGCAAGAGCAAGTCCCGCAGGACTGCACAAACTCCCTGACATCACGAGACAAGGTAGACCACCAAAAGGACCGACTAACCAAGTCTCTGGTACCAAAAATTCCGGGATGACCGGCCAACGCGGAACAATGAATCTCAGACATTACACTCTTTTTCCACTGGTCCGGGACAAATAATTTCCCAACAGGGCAGCGCTCGGGCTTATCCTCCTGACACCCCTCCAGAGCCAGTCTCAAATTGGGCGAGATGGCGGAAAGAACTACACCCTCTTTCAAAATAACAGAAGGATCAGATAACTCAGGAGAGTCCGCCAGGAAACTCCTCGAGAGGGCATCCGCCTTAACATTTTTAGTGCCAGGAAGAAATTAAACCACAAAATTAAAACGTGTGAAAAACAAGGCCCACCTGGCCTGTCTAGGATTAAGTCGCTTGGCAGATTCCAGATAAACTAGATTCTTATGGTCCGTAAGGACCACCACCTGATGTTTGGCTCCCTCCAGCCAATGTCTCCACTCTTCAAAAGCCCACTTCATGGCTAATAACTCCCGATTACCCACGTCATAATTACGTTCAGTGGGAGAAAATTTTCGAGAGAAAAAGGCACAAGGGTTACTTTTAGAGGTCTCTGGATCTCTTTGGGACAAAACGGCACCTGCCCCAATTTCAGAGGCATCAACCTCCACCTGAAATGGTAGAGAAACATCAGGCTGCCATAGAACAGGAGCAGAAGTGAATCTCTGCTTAAGTTCCTGAAATGCAGAGACTGCCTCAGGAGGCCAATTCACCACATCAGAACCCTTCTTGGTCAAATCAGTTAATGGTTTAACAATAACAGAGAAATTACCAATAAATTTACGATAAAAATTGGCAAAACCCAAGAATCTTTGAAGAGCCTTTAATGAAGTAGGTTGGACCCAATCACAGATGGCCTGAACTTTGACCGGGTCCATTTCAATAACAGATGGAGACAAAATGAATCCCAGAAATGAGATCCTCTGAACGCCATAAAGACACTTTGATCCCTTCACATACAGAGCATTCTCTCTCAAAATCTGGAACACAGTCCGAACATGTTTTACATGAGAGTCCCAGTCATTGGAAAAAATCAAGATATCATCCAAATAAACAATCAGAAATTTATCCACAAAATCCCTGAAAATGTCATTCATGAAGGACTGGAAGACAGAAGGAGCATTAGTGAGCCCAAAGGGCATCACAAGGTACTCAAAATGCCCTTCAGGGTATTAAATGCCGTCTTCCATTCATCCCCGTGCTTAATGCGAATAAGGTTATATGCCCCCCTGAGGTCAAGCTTGGTAAACCAAGTAGCGTTTTTCACCCTGGAAAACAGATCAGAGATCAAGGGTAAAGGATATTGATATTTCACAGTAATATTGTTCAAGAGACGATAATCAATACACGGCCTTATGAACCATCCTTTTTGGCCACAAAGAAAAAACCGGCACCTAAGGGTGAAGAGGATGGTCTGATATGACCCTTCTCCAATGACTCCTTGATATAAGACCGCATAGCGTCATGTTCAGGTACAGACAAGTTAAAAAGGCGACCTTTAGGGAATTTACTACCAGGCACTAATTCAATAGCGCAGTCATAGCTCCTATGGGGAGGTAAGGATGCAGATTTACTTTCGCTAAACACATCAGAAAAATCAAACAAAAAGTCAGGAACATCCTGAGCCTGGGGGGAGGCAGAAAAAACAGGAGTGTTGGTATTAACACATTGGCAGCCCCAACTGGTAACAGACACAGATTTCCAATCCAAAACAGGATTATGAGACTGTAACCAAGGGAAACCCAGCACGATAATGTCATACAGATTATACAGAACCAAAAATTTGCAACTCTCCTGATGATCAGGTTCTACCCTCATTATCACCTGAGTAGAGAACTGAGGTTTATTCTCAGCCAAAGGGGTAGAATCGATCCCCAGTAGGGGAATAGACTTCCGTAGGGGTATCAAGGGAAACCCTCAACGTTTAGCAAAATCAAAATCCATCAGGTTAATAGCTGCTCCAGAATCAACAAAAGCCTGAGCAGAAAATGAGGACAGAGAGCATATCAGGGTAACAGTTAATAAAAACTTAGTCTGAACACTACCCAAGACAACTGAGCGTGCAAAACGTCTTCCCCGCTTAGGGCAGACTGAAATAGCATGAGAGGCATCACCACAGTAGAAACATAACCCATTGCGCTTTCGAAATTCATGACGCTGTGCCCCAGAAACCACTCTATCACACTGCATGGATTCAGAAGCAGGTTCACAAGGCAACATTATTCCACGCATACCTTTCCGCTCACGCAAACGTCTGTCAATTTGAATTGCTAATGACATAGAATCATTGAGACCAGAGGGAACAGGGAATCCCACCATAACATCCTTTACATTATCTGACAGTCCCTTCCGAAAAATAGCTGCCAAAGCGTCGTCATTCCATTTGGTCAGGACTGCCCACCTACAGAATCTCTGACAGTATAACTCAGCGTCCTCAAGCCCATGACTTAATGCCAACAAAGTTTTTTCAGCTTGATCAGTGACATCAGGCTCATCGTACAATAACCCCAAAGCCTGAAAAAACGCATCAACATCACTCAAAACAGGATCCCCAGGTGTCAGGGAAAAAGCCCAATCCTGAGGGTCGCCGCGCAGGAGAGAGATGACAATTTGAACCTGCTGCGCTGCGTTCCCTGAGGACTTAGATTTTAAGGCAAAAAACAATTTACAGTTATTTTTGAAATTCAGAAACTTAGCTCGATCCCCTAAAAACAAATCTGGCATGGGAATCCTAGGTTCCACAACAGGCAACCTAGCAAGATAGGTAGCAATACTCCGAACTTCAGTGGCAAGCTGATCCACACGGCCAGACAACTGTGCAAACTCCATTGAGAGAGAAAAAAATCCTCCTCAGCACCCAGAGATACAGAGGGAAAAAAAATGCAATAAACAGAAAGAAAAAAAAAAATCTCTGACAACTCTGACAACTTTTTTCTTTCCACAATATTTTTCCCTTCTGTGAGTACCATATAATTTTCAATTTAGGCCGGTGATACTGTTATGATTTGGTAGCTGAGGAGAGCAGGCAAAAAAGGAAATACACCAGAGAAGTTGGAAACTATGAGATTGCAGTACCCTGACTAACCACCACAACTAGAGGCAGCCGTGGAGCGTTCCTACGTTGGTCCTAGACGCCTCGTCACAGCCTGAGAAACTAACTACACCTAAAGATAGAAAGAGGAAAGCTATCTGCCCCGGAGCAGATCCCCAAAGAACATAGAAAGCCCCCAAACATGTAATGGCGGTTAGACAAGAAGAAATACTGACACAGACAGAAAATAGTATGAGCAAACGTTGGGGCCCAAACTTACTAAATAGAAAAGGATAGGAAGGTCACTTACTGCAATCCCAAAAAAACCCTGAAAAGCACCAACACTACTAATTTCAAAAACACCTGAGATCACACGACCTCTACCACCTAAATTAGTTCTCTGGTGTAACCAAAAACAAAACAGCAGCCACTGAAAAAACTGGAAAAAGCAAATGTACAAACATCAGTGGCTGAACTGAACTGAGAGGGCAAAAGCCCCCAGAAGGGACCCTGAAGGCCCCCACAGAAGTGCAGGACAAAATGCAAAAATCAAGCACAAAAACAAAAAGAAGAAAATGTCTTATCTGTTAGCAGGAGATTCAGACACGACACAGCAGGCTACCAAGGAAACAGGAATCAAGGATTGAGACCAGAACAATTGATCACCGGCAACCCTGATGGGAAGGCGACTCCCTTATATAAGACCAGTCAGTAACACCTGACTCCCAATCCTCACAATCTTCACTGGACAGTCCAGTACCGTTTTTAACCACCAGAGGGAGCTTCTGCTCAGAACTCATTTCCAGCCTATTCACAACATGTAGCCATGAAAAGGACTTTTGATTGGCTTCGGCATTACCATGATTGGCAGGCAGAGAGTAGAGCGCATTGTTGAGCACCATGTGATACTAGGCCGAGTGACGAGCGTGCCCGAGCTCCTCGATGCTTGACCGTGCATCGAGCAGTGCCAAGCACACTTGCCCACCGCTAGTACTTTGGAATGTGTTAAGAAAGTGGTGAACATCAGAATACATTGAGAACTGTGCATGTTGACACTATTAACGACATTGTCCATGTTTATTGTCCAGAAGAGTAGAAAACTGTAAAATTGTTGTGACATTGACCCTATCTGTTGAGATAAGAGTTTAGCAGCTCAGGCTGTAGACTTCTGCTCTGCTAATATGAAGACTTCTGCTCTCCTTAGTGTTCAAAACTTAAGGAAGCGTTTGAAAACTCTATAAAGAACAGTTGTCACCATGGACAGCAGAGATTGTGCACTCATGGTTGTACAACCCATACTTAATTTTAATTACGACATTGTTAAAAGGGTAAATGTAAAACACCCTCAGGAGGAGGATTACTACAGGAATGTTAAACTCCTTCATTGACAATACTTATCTCAATAACACGTCAAACGCTCTCTAAACAAACCTGAAATCATGTCCTGTTCAGATTCTAATTTGATCATTAGGGTCATTGACCATGATCAGTGTAGACCTATTACACTTCAAGAAAGAAGAGTCATTAGAAGTGGAGTCATAGGTAGACTGATATTATTGGTCCAAACTTTAGCATAAAAGAGCCGAAGCAACTTTTCTGAGTGCAAAGGAGATTTAATTTTAACAATCTACTGTATGGAGAGAATGGCAGTAAAAAGGAGACTTATGGGGTCTTTAAGGCTTATCCATGCTGCTTCTCTTTCAGAAAAGACAAACAAATTCCACAAACATTTTTCTCTAAACATAACTGAAAAAAGTATACCTGACTTTTATCAATGTGTCTAATCTGCTAATATATCAGTGTCAAGTCATGGAAATCATTGGCCAGAACACTTAGAGCACTTTGGCCTTGATTCATCAAAGCAATTTGACCAGAATTCTGGTGTAAATTGCTTTGAAAAGTGCAAAAATTTGGTGAATTTTGGCATGTTCAAACCAGTTTCTCCCACCTTCATCAAAATGAGCGGAACAGGGAGCCATAGATACATGATGCCATAGCAAGTCTAATTTGGATGAGCTGCGGCGTTCCTTATGACAGAAATCTCACCCTCTCGTGGGCTGGAGTAAGATTTCTGGCACATCGCACGGAGGCGCCAGACATTCGTCAGATGCTCCTGATTCATGAAGAGCAGTGTATCTAACTCCACCATTCCCCCTCATCAAGACTGGCAAGAGGAATCAGGGCCATACTTTCATATGCTCCTCAATTGTTAGTAATATATTCAGAGGGGTTATCTACTACCGAACAAACTCTTCTTAACTGCTAAACTGTGCATCATAAAAAAGAAACATATATTTATCGCCTGGACCGGCATTGTGATCACAGGAACTGCACCTGTCCAGGAGGTAAGTATATGTTTCTCCTGGTGGCCACATGACATTGTTATGCCACATGACCACTGCAACCAATCAGCGACCACTTATTGGCTGCATCCTTCAGTATTCTGTCCAAGTGGAAGTCCTGATGCAGCCCATCAGTGGCTACTAATTGTCTGTAATAGTCACTTGACATATTAATGGAACAGCATTGGTCTGGAGATCTATAATATAACGCTAGGAGCGTCACTCTGTCTGAAGCCTTTATAGACTAAACTCCAAAAGATAGAGATGCACACAAGGAATTCATAAAAAAATATACTACACTTTATTTAGACAAATAACAAAATCAAGAACAAAAAGTATATGAGAGACTGACAGTGGTAACCCAATTGGGTGGAACCACAGAGTTAACCAGGCATAGGTATAAACAGTTATATCAACATATTACATACGCATATAATAACAAATGCTAAATAGCAAAGTGCCCACTAAAATATTTAACCAGACTACAATGAGTCACCTATAAATAGGACAAATATACATAGGGCAAAGGAAGGAAAGCTGTAAGCCAATCCAATACCTCAAAAAGTGCATATGCAGTGAAAATCAATAGTAAATACCTGGAACTCAGTGGTGCCACCCTCCCCAACGCGCGTTTCGGCGCTGTGCTATTTAGCATTTGTTATTATATGCGTATGTAATATGTGGATATAACTGTTTATACCTATGCCTGGTTAACTCTGTGGTTCCACCACATTGGGTTACCACTGTCAGTCTCTCATATACTTTTTGTTCTTGATTTTGTTATTTGTCTAAATAAAGTGTAGTATATTTTTTTAGGAATTGCTTGTGTGCATCTCTATCTTTTGGAGTTTACTCATTGTTGCACTGAATTTCTGTACATTGTGCACTGTGGTATTGATGGTTTCATCTTTACATTTAAGTGCTAGCCTTTTATAGGTTATATAGCCTTTATAGACTGCGCAAGCGTGAAACGCCTGCGCAGTCTGGCTCCAGACAGAAGACGACATCCAGCGGTGAGGATTGTGTATGGTGCTGGAGATCGCGGTATGCGTTGACACTGGATGCATACCGCGATCTCCGGTGCCATACTCACATACTTACCTGACCGGGAGGAGCGTTGCCGGGGCATTACTCTTCTCACCGGGGCAGGAGACCAGGGGTGCGTGTCGGAATCGCGCATGCGCATAGCGCTTTCCAGCGCCATTTTGCTAAAGACACATTTGCAGTGTGTCTTCAGCAATATGGCGGCGCCGGACAGCGCGGTATGGGCATGCTCGTACTCTGGCGCCGCTCTCCTCCCCTGGCGTCCAGCAGACCGGGACAGCGCTGGAGCACAGGGAAGAAAGGTGAGTATAAATGTTTGGGGTTTTTTTGGGTATGTGTGCAGTTTAATAAGGGTGAGGGGGACCATACAAATCAGGATAGGGGTGAGAGGACCATGCATAAAAGGATAGGGGGTGAGGGGACCATGCACATCAGGATTGGGGGGGTGAGGGGACCATGCACATCAGGATTTGGGGGGTGAGGGGACCATGCACATCAGTATTGGGGGGTGAGGGGACCATGCACATCAGGATTGGAGGGTGAGGGGACCATGCACATCAGGATTGAGGGGTTAGGGGACCATGCACATCAGGATTGGGGGTGAGGGGACCATGCACATCAGGATTGGGGGTGAGGGGACCATGCACATCAGGATTGGGGGTGACGGGACCATGCACATCAGGATTTGGGGGTGACGGGACCATGCACATCAGGATTTGGGGGTGAGGGGACCATGCACATCAGGACTGGAGGGTGAGGGGACCATGCACATCAGGATTGAGGGGTTAGGGGACCATGCACATCAGGATTGGGGGTGAGGGGACCATGCACATCAGGATTGGGGGTGACGGGACCATGCACATCAGGATTTGGGGGTGAGGGGACCATGCACATCAGGATTTGGGGGTGAGGGGACCACGCACATCAGGATTGGGGGGTGAGGGGACCATGCACATCAGGATTGGGGGGTGAGGGGATCATGCATACCAGCATTGGGGGTGAGGGGACCATGCATACCAGGATTGGGGGGTGAGGGGACCATGCATATCAGGATTGGGGGGTGAGGGGACCATGCACATCAGGATTGGAGGGTGAGGGGATCATGCACATCAGGATTGGGGAATGAAGGGACCATGCATATCAGGATTGGGGGATGAGGGGACCATGCATATGAGGATTGCGGGGGTGAGGGGAACCATGCATACCAGGATTGGGGGGGTGAGGGACCATGCATATCAGGATTGGGGGGTGAAGGGACCATGCATATCAGGATTGGGGGTGAGGGGACCATGTATTCCAAGATTGGGGGGTGAGGGGACCATGAATACCAGGATTGGGGATGAGGGGACCATGCATACCATAATTGGGAGGTAAGGGGTGCCAGGTACACCAGGATTGGGGATGAGGGGACCATGCATACCAGGATTGGGGGGTGAGGGGGTACCATACATCCTATGATAAGGATGAGGGTGGACCATGCATACCAGGATTGGGGTGAGTGGACCATGGGTACCAGGATTGGGGGTGTGAGGGGCCATGCATACCAGGATTGGGGGATGAGGGGACCATGCATACCAGAATTGGGAGGTAAGGGGTGCCATGTATACCAGGATTGGGGATGAGGGGACCTTGCATACCAGGATTGGGGGGTGAGGGGGCACCATACATCCTACGATAGGGATGAGGGGGGACCATGCATACCAGGATTGGGAGGTGAGGGGGGACCATGCATACCAGGATTAGGGGGTGAATTGGCCATGCATACCAGGATTGGGGGGTGAGGGGACCATGCATTACAGGATTGGGGGGTGAGGGGACCATGCATACCAGGATTGGGGGTGAGGGGACCATGCATACCAGGATTGGGGGGTGAGGGGACCATTCATACCAGGATTGGGGGGTGAGGGAACCATGCATACCAGGATTGGGAGGGTGAGGGGACCATGCATACCAGGATTGGGGGATGATGGGTACCATGCATACCAGGATAGGGGATGAGGGGACCATGCATACCAGAATTGGGAGGTAAGGGGTGCCATGTATACCAGGATTGGGGATGAGGGGACCATGCATACCAGGATTGGGGGGTGAGGGGGTACAATACATCCTACGATAGGGATGAGGGGACCATGCATACAAGAATTGGGGGGTGAGGGGACCATGCATACCAGGATTGGGGGCTGAGGTGACCATGCATTCCAGGATTGGGGGGTGGGGTGACCATGCATTCCAATATTGGGGTTGAGGGGGCCATGCATACCAGGATAGGGATGAAAGAACCATGCATACCAGGATAGGGCGGAGAGAGGGACCATTCATACCCGGATAGGGGGGTGAGGGGACCATGCATACCAGGATTGGGGGTGAGGAGACCATGTATACCAGGATTGGGGGGTGAGGGGACCATGCATATCAGGATTGGGGGGTGAGGGGACCATGCACATCAGGATTGGAGGGTGAGGGGATCATGCACATCAGGATTGGGGGATGAAGGGACCATGCATATCAGGATTGGGGGATGAGGGAACCATGCATATCAGGATTGGGGGGGTGAGGGGAACCATGCATACCAGGATTGGGGGGGTGAGGGGACCATGTATATCAGGATTGGGGGGTGAAGGGACCATGCATATCAGGATTGGGGGGTGAGGGGACCATGCATATCAGGATTGGGGGGTGAGGGGACAATGTATTCCAAGATTGGGGGGTGAGGGGACCATGCATACCAGGATTGGGGGATGAGGGGACCATGCATACCATAATTGGGAGGTAAGGGGTGCCAGGTACACCAGGATTGGGGATGAGGGGACCATGCATACCAGGATTGGGGGGTGAGGGGGCACCATACATCCTATGATAGGGATGAGGGGGACCATGTATACCAGGATTGGGAGGTGAGGGGGACCATGCATACCAGGATTGGAGGGGATGCCATGATACCAGGATTGGGGTGAGGGGACCATGTATACCAGGATTGGGGGGTGAGGGGACCATGATACAGGATTGGGGGGGGACCATGATACCAGGATTGGGTGTGAGGGGACCATGCATACCAGGATTGGGGGTGAGGACCATGCATACCAGGATTGGGGGGTGAGGGGACCATGTACCAGGATTGGGGTGAGGTGACCATGCATTACCAGGATTGGGGTGGGGGACCATGCATCCATAGGATTGGGTGTGAGGGGACCATGCATACCAGGATGGGGTGAAGGAACCATGCATACCAGGATTGGGGGGAGAGGGGACCATGCATACCAGGATGGGGCTGAAGGTGACCATGTGGCATTCAGGATTGAGGGGTGGGGTGACCATGCATCCAGATATGGGGGTGAGGGGACCATGCATACCAGGATAGGGGTGAAGACCATGATACCAGGATAGGGGCGGAGAGGGGACATGCATACCAGATAGGGGGGTGAATGACCATGCATACAGGATTGGGGGTGAGGGGACCATGCATATCAGGATTGGGGGTGAGGAGACCATGCATACCAGGGATAGGGTGTGTGAGGGGACCATGCATACCAGGATAGGGGGTGAGAGGACCATGTATACCAGATGGGGGGGTGGTGATGGGGAGGAAATGTATACCAGGATTGGGGGTGAGGAGACCATGCATACCTAGGATGGGTGAGGGAGGACCATGCATACCAGGAATTGGGGGTGATGGGGCCATTCATACCAGATTGGGGATGAGGGGTAACATGCATACCAGATTGAGGGGTACCATGCATACCAGGATTGGGGGTGAGGGTACCATGCATACCAGGACTTGGGGGTAAGGGGTGCCATGAATACCAGGATTGAGGATGATGGGACATGCATACCAGGATTTGGGAGTGAAGGGTACCATACATACCTACGATAGAGGGTGAGGGGACCATGCATACCAGAATTGGGGTGGGGGCCATTCATACCAGAATTTGGGGAGTGAGGGGACCATGCATTCCAGGATTGGGTGGGAGGGGACCATGCATTCCAGGATGTGGTGAGAGGAACCATGCATACCAGGATGGGGTGAGGGGAGCCATGAATACCAGGATATGGATGGAGGTACATGCATACCAGGATAGGGATGAGGGGATTACCATGCATACCCGGATTGACGGGGTGTGAGGGGACATGCATATCGGATGGAATGGGTGCATGCATACAGTTTTGGGTAAGTGACGGCACCTTACATACCAGGAATAGCATGAGGAGTTCCATGCATACAGGAAGGGAATGGGATACATTGCATACCGTAGGATGAGGGTTTGCACCATGCATACCAGGATAGTAGGGGTTTCAGCACATACCGAGTTGGGAGCTTATAATGTAAAAGATGCTTGCCAGAGATTGAAGGGTTTCATTGAGCTTTAAATATTTTCTTTACATTTATGATGCATGTATAGGTGTAAAAATAGTTTAAAGTATGGACACCTTCTTTACTATATTATATACATAATTTCCCAAGCTATGGAAGTAAAATAAAATGGTCTTTATATTTATTTCTTAAATGTAGTGTAACTTCTTTTCTGCACATCAGCCGCTTCCCAGATAGTTATTTATTTCCTAATGATTTGCATTGAGCCAGGGGGCGAGTTGGTAGCTTCAAAGTGTCACAAGTGTATGGTTTTGTTTGCTAAAGATTTACTAGTGGTGAATTTTCATTTGACTGCTTTATTGTCCTTCCTTTACATATGTATAGCAGTGAGAGGGAGAAAATACTTTTACTGGCAGAGCTAGTAGTCCATTTCAGCAGTGTCGGTGACAATACCTTATGCCCATGTCCCACCCCTAGATCCTGAAATTCTCTACAATGCTGGGAACTTTAGAAATACTTCACTCCACCCATTCTTTTTGTCGACTGAAGCTGAGCAATACATTCTATATGAAGAAAGGGGGACCTGACACTGCCCTTATTTTATTGCTTTGAAGACAAATCTACACAATTTTAAGAAATCAAGACACCACTGTTAGACAATGCATTGGTCTGGATTAATAACCCCTCCTGAGCGACACAGGGCCAAAAACACATTGATCTCTCAAATATTACCAGCCCTCGAAAACTGGAAAGCCTCGCGTCAGAATGTGTTTATGTTCTAATTAAAAAAAACTTGACTAGGAGTGAAAAAGGCTTTCATGATAGCACATTAGCTGTTGTTCGGCCAAGGGCTGGTCAGCCAGATGCTTGAGTCCTTTATGGGAATTACAGCATTGTGTGTGTCCTATTTCACGAGTCTGGATGGTCTTCTAGTGTTGCAGTATTACCCTTTGCTTAAGCACTGATTTATTGGGTCAAGATCAAGAATGAATACACTAAAAAATCAATAATATTGAACCATTGCGGTCTTCTTTATTTCATTGCTGTACTTGTCACCCATTTATCTGAGTAAAGCAATGTGTTGGAAATGTTGAAGCCATCTGTTGTACTGCACTGGGAGTGACTGGTACAAAGCTCATGTGGTGCCCATTTCCAAAAAAGTCTTTCACAGGTAGATATAGACCAGGAAGCTATAATCGCTTGCAGGGAAAATGTTTAAGGTTTTTGTAAAAAAAAATTATACACAGGAGTAAGTGATAGAAAATAATATTACCGGTATATGTCATATCGAGCACTGTTTTACTAAAGACTGAAGTTATCAAACTATCCTGATTAGTTGTCATTCAGAGGTAAGAAGAAACCTGGATAAGAGGGGTAGCTGTGGATATAGCTTTTCTGGACTTTGTATTGCAAAAATGGTTAATGGGTAAACTATTTCCTTTAGGATCAGAAAGTAAGATTTGTATTCAGATTGAAAACTGAAGACTCAGAGAGTTGTGGTGAATGACTGCTCCCTGAATAGTCTCCAGTTATAAATGGTGATCCCAAGGTTCAGTGCTGGATCCACCATTACTCAAAATGTTTAGCAATTATATAGAATGCATGATTAATAGAGTTTCTATTTCAGGAGATGACTCCAAGCTATATAGTACAGCGCAGTGTATGGAGGATGTTCATAAGTTACAAACTGACTTGGGCAAACTGAAAGTTTTGAGATCCAGTTGACACATAATATTCACTGCAGATAACTGTATGAACATGGGCACTAATAATATGTGGGCATCATTTGTTTTATAGAGAGAGTCACTTGTAAGGAAGGATCTAGGCGTATTTGTAAATGACAGAATAAATAACATCATGCAATGTCAATCAGTGGCCTCTAAGGCCAGCCAGAGATTGTCAAACATCAAAAGAAGTATGAAATTGTGAGACAAGGTCTGCAGGTCTGCTGGAGACCTCTGGTTGTCATGGCAACGCATCAGTGACCTGAAATCACATGACGGGGTCGCCAATGGGAGGGATTTCCGTTGTGCTTGCTGGAAGCGCGAGTTATGTCAGAGATTGACAGCGGCATTTAACTAGTTAACAGCCGGGGTGGATCGCAATTCCACCCGCGTCTGTTAGAGGCACATATCAGCTGTTAAAAACAGCTGACACATACCGGAAAAGATGTGGGCTCAGCGCAGAGCCCACATCAAAGGGAGGGGGTCCAACATCAGCGTACTATTACGCCCAACGTCAGAAAGGGGTTAATGGCAGTGGAACGTTGCCCAGGGAAGCCCAGTTAAAGGGGAGTAAGATGAAGTAAGGATTCCTTATCTTAGATAAACTGGAGTTAAGCACACAATTATCTACTCTGGAGAGAAAGCGAGAGGGTTGCATCCTGGGAGACGAGTTCTCCTAAGATACAGCGACGATACAGCTAAAGCCCCCATCTCACATAGCGAGATCGCTAGCGAGATCGCTGCTGAGTCACAAGTTTTGTGATGCAACAGCAATCTCCCCAGCGATATCGCTGTGTGTGACACGCAGCGACGATCAGCCCCCCTGCTGGGTATCGCTGATCGTCGCTGAATGTCCTGGACATTTTTTTGATCGTTGGCCTCCCGCTGGCCAGCGCGCATCGTTGCGTGTGACAGGCGGGAGACCAGCGATCAGCGAGCTGGAGCTGGTAACCAAGGTACACATCGGCGCCTAGAAACCTGATGTGTACATTAGATACCAGCGCGCTGGTGCAGGGGAGCTGGTAACCAAGGTACACATCTGGTTTCTAGGCGCCGCTCGGTGCCTAGAAACCCGATGTGTACCTTGGTTACCAGCTCCCTGCACCAGCGCGCTGGTATCTAAGGTACACTGCGGGTAACTAAGCGATGTGCATCGCTTGTTACCCGCATAGTCGCTGTCCTGATCGCTGCTGAGATCTGCCTGTTTGGCAGCTCACCAGCGATCATGTAGCGACACACCAGCGAACCTGACAAGTTCATATAATTGTCGGGATCGCTGGTGTGTCGCTATGTGTTACGGGGCCCTTAGATACACTGAAGCCCTTGATAAGAGGATTATCACTAAGGCGGAATTTGATTTTATGCTACCTAGTCATCCCATCACTGCCACCTTTTATTGCCTCCCTAAAGTTCACAAGGGGTTACACCCTTTGAAGGGGAGGCCAATTGTATCGGGCAGCTTGTGCCAAAATGCTGGCATTTATTTAGATCAGATTCTGTCTCCTTTTGTAGCCTCATTACAATCATATGTACGTGATACACCTGACCTCCTTCGGAGAATAGAGGGTCTTACGGTCGATCCGGATTCATTTCTGGCAAGTATAGATGTCGAGGCATTGTACTCATCTATCCCCCATGATTTTGGACTGGAGGCGACAAGATATTTTTTTAATATGAGAGGGTGCCAATACTTGGAACATAATAACATTGTTTTGAAGCTACTTCGATTCTGCTTGACAAGGAATTTCTTTCGTTCAACCGTAAGATTTAACAACCAGCTGAGGGGGACGGCAATGGGCTGTCCTTCTGTGCCGGCCTACGCTAACCTCCTCCTCGGCTGATGGGAGGAGACCATGGTTTGTACTAATGAGTTTGAGGATGGTGACTCGTCTGTGTATCGTGTTTCTGAAATATGGACACGATACATAGACAATATTTTCATTGTTTGGAAGGGCTCTGCTGAAGACTTTGATAAATTTGTGGCGAAACTCAATCATAATAACATTGGGTTATTTTTCACATCGGTAATTGAAACATCTAGGTTGCCCTTTCTGGATATCCTCATTGAAAAAAATGAGAGGAGGGAATTGGTGACTTCCACTTATAGGAAACTAACTTCCACGAATGCCTTGTTGCATTGGAATAGCCACCACCTCCAACATCTCAAGAGGGGTATCCCTAAGGGGCAATATCTCAGGGTACGCAGGAACTGTTCTGACAACTTGGTTTTCGAATCTCAAGCTAAAGAATTAAGGAACAGGTTCCTTGACTGGAGTTACCCCAGAGATGTTCTGGCAAAGGCCTACCAAACAGCTAAATCCTGTGATTGTTCGGAATTACTGAACCCTACCAGGAAGAATACTGTGGAGGATGATATACTGAGGTTTATCACTACTTTTTGATAATGGTGCTGTGTCAGTGAGGAATATCATTAAAAAACATTGCTCCATTTTACAAATGGACAATGATAAATCTCACCATTTCTAAGTAAAGAACCACAAATTACCTACAAAAAGGCACGATCTTTAAATGACAGACAGGTCCATAGCCATTTTCGGACCCCAGAAACCAGAACATGGCTTCATGGCAATGTGACCGACTGTTTCAAATGTGGCCATTGTGTTGCTTGTCAACATGTTAACACTGGAAAAAATGTTGTGAGTAACATGACGGGCAAGAATTATCCTATTAGACACTTTATGAATTGTAGAACTAAAGGGGTCATCTATAAAGCTACATGTACCTGTGGACTCGAATATGTGGGTAAAATTATCCGTGAATTTAAAAGAAGGATAGGTGATCATGTCAGGGATGTGGCACATGAAAGGGACACTCCAATCTCCAGACACCTACATAGCCTGCATGATGGACAAATGAAGTGTCTCAAATTTATGGCCATTGATAGGGTATTCAAGCCTCCTAGGGGAGGTAACTGGGATCAACTGTTACTACAGAGGGAGGCTAAATGGATCTTTTACTTGGACACAATCTCGCCAAAGGGCTTGAATGAACAAATTAATTATGGTTGTTTTATTTGAATTCTTCCTGGTTTTCAATTTTCCAACTTTTGACCCATAGATTATCAATTATTTTTCTGTCTGAAAACCTTAATTGTCACCCAATTGGGATTTGCGTATACATATATCCCCCTTTATTGTTGTAATCTTGTCGCATATTTGTATATCTCTTATCATATGATTTTATTACAATACACCGTGTTAGTGCATAGGTCAATATATTATTTCTGTGCCTTTTCTAGTGTTTACTGCGCTTATTACGTACTCATATGACATTACGCTTTTCTAGCATTTTGGTGCCTTATAGACTGTCATTTTTGCACCTTTATTGGCGTCTTTTGCTCTCTTTTTGTTTTGACACCTTATATTTTTATGTCATATGACTCCATTGTTGAGTCTTGTTTTTATACATTATCTTGTAAACAAGCGCTTCTTGTGGTGCCTGCTCCATATATTCTCATTACCAGTTTACCTTCCCAGTGTGTTTTTGACACCTTCCTCTTACTGTGGTGTGTGTATTATGATTGGTGTCGTCATTTATTTTTAGAGGCAGTGATCGGGTATGTTATGTTCTCAGTATTTTGACACTTCCCCCTTCTCTTCCCTATTCCCCTTCCACTCTCTTGTGATTGGCTGTGTGCCCCTTGAGGTTGTGATTGGGAGGAGTTGACTGCCTGAATGTGGTGAATCGGCTCTGTCTTGCCATGTCCTCCCCTATTCCCCTCCCACTCTCTCGTGATTGGCTGTGTGCCCCTTGAGGTTGTGATTGGGAGGATTTGCCTGCCTGATGGTGGTGACTCGGCTCTGTCTTGCCGGGTCCTCCCCTATTCCCCTCTCACTCTCTCAAGATTGGCTGTGTGCCCCTTGAGGTTGTGATTGGGAGGAGTTGACTGCCTGAAGTTGGTGACTCGGCTCTGTCTTGCCGGGTCCTTCGTACCCGGAAATGACGCAGCCTTAGTGGTAGTGAAGCGACTCTGGGTCTTTTAGCCGCTTCCAGTCCGTGCGATCTCTGCTGGCGTGCGTTCCATGAACCGGAAGTGTGCACCTTTACCAGAAGATATATGTGAGCGCTGTAAGTATTTGTCAGGTGATCTCCCTCCCTGTTCTCTACTGGTGAGGAGATCTAATATGGGAAAGATGCAGCATTATTTGCACCACGTTTGAGGTAATGAGATAACTAAGCGATACTATTGGACAATTGTCTTTTTACAGGAAGTGATGCTTTGCATGGCGCTTTATTTAAATGCCCTTTTAGACCTTTGCGGCTCTATGCAGACAGCATTTAGAGCAGCAAGATTCTCTGTCTCTCCATCTATTCAGCACTATAGCTGTTATGTTTTGGCAGCTGAGGAGGGCAAGGAGCAAAAAACCGCAAAGGCAGCCAAACACCAGAGAGGTTGGTATCTAATAGGTTGCAGAGCCCTAAACTAACCGCACAACTAGAAGCAACCGTGGGACGTTCCTACGGTGCCCTAGATGCCTCGTCACAGCCGGAGAGATTAGCTACCCCTGAAGATGGAAAGAGGAAAGCTAACTGCCCCGGAGTAGAGCCCCAAAGTATTAGGAAGCCCCAAAACATATAATGGCGGTTAGACAAGAGGAAAACACGAACACAGACATAAAATAGAATAAGCAAACGCTGGGGCCCAAAACTGTTGAGATAGGATAGTACAGGAGAGAATACTGTCTGCAACCCAACAAAACCCTAGGAAAAATTCCAACACTTCTGATTCCAAAAATGCTGAGACCACACGGTCTCGCCACCTATATCAGATCTCTGGTAGATGCAGCTACCCAGCAGTAAAATATCACAGGAACTGAGCACAAGTGCAAATACAAAAAGAGAACAGAGACCAGCACAAGCCCCCAAAGGGGACCTTGCTGAACTCAAAAGCAAGGCAGCAAAAACAAAGGAAATCAAACCACAGAAAAAAAACAGAAAGTAACTTATCTGAATGATAACAGGAGACAGCAGAAAAGCAAGCTGAATTCCAACCTAGACCAGGAAGTAACAATTGATCACCGGCGAGGATCATGGGAGGCCAGCTCACTTATATCAGGCCAGTCCGTCCCTCCTGATAACCATTCATCTATTGCAGGTGGTGAACTCTTGCTGTTCAACATAGGTTCAATACCCTCAGCAACCACCAGAGGGAGCCACAGCTCCGAAGTCATCTCCAACACGTTCACAACATATAGCACTTTATTACAAGTCAGTACCCTGATGAATGTACTTGAAGGAAACACGTCGGGACATCCTATTAGAGAAAGTGCAGGGCATATGCAACATTAGGGCTAGTTGTGGACTGCCCTTGTCAGGGCGGGAGATTGGGGATAGTTGATTGTTAGCCCCATAGGGATCGACAGGGTATTGTCCTCCCGTGTTTCCAGTGATCCATTTGCCACATATGTGATCTCTGATGACTGCTCCTGGACCTACTTGGAACTGCGGTGAGATTGTTCCAATTTATTTCTTTTTCCCACCATGTTGAATTATATATATGGTCTTTTTTTATCATATATGTGCATTCCTAGTTATAGCTATTTTTCATTAGTGGTCCCTCGTGACCTATTGGCTGTTTCTTGGAACACATCGCCACTATTGTATAATTAAGTGGCTACCTGTATCCTATCTAGACTCTGCTACTCTCAGATTATTCATTATATATTGCTATCTGTTTGCATATTAGCATTGTCTTGTTTATTTTATTGAGTGACTCACTCCTCTTGTATAGTTTTAACAACATATATTAAAAGTAAAGTTTTATTTTTTTCACCTTGTGCTTTATATTATTAAGACACAGCGACACAGAAAGGAACATGTGGCCCTCATCAAATGGACTTTGAGAGTACTAGTGCAGAGTCGTACCAACACATCGCAGCCAGTGGGGTCTTCACAAATCAACTGGGTGTTGAAACTAGCTGTGAGGGGCTGTAGCGGCATACCTTTATCCATGAGATCCTCACAGGGCAAGATGGAACTTCCTATAAGGCTTTGCAGGAGTATTTTGACTTGTAGTGAAAGTAATATATCGCTACTTGAAGCCATAGAGTTCCTATCTCTGCATAAAGAAGAAGCGTTCATGAAGTGTTGTGCCTGCTATCCAATGTATATACTTCTCATCAAGTGCTTGCTAAGTAAAAAAAGTTTATTTTTGGACTTTGGTCTCCCTCATTCTACTTCATCTGGTCCTGGCCTGCCAAATCAAATGTCAGTACGTGGTCTGCAGATGTGTTTCACCAAGGTAACAGCAGCACACACACCTAGCCAGGACCTGCATTTTCCTGTAGCGTGGTAGGGTGTGGTCGATGTTCCCCTCACCCACAACAGTCGTCACACACCACATTACACAAGGATGTAATACTGAATAGGTAGATTTCTCTGAAATAAGGCATCGGATCACAGATATCAAGGTATCATTTAATTCAGTTTCCTATGACCTACATGTCCATATAAACGGCTTAGGAGGGTTCATCATTTTGACAGATTCTCTTTAAATGTATTTAGTCTTGAGAAGAGACATCTAAGGGGGAACTGATTAACTTGTACGAGTACATAGATGGCCATATGAAAAGTATGGTCAAAAACTGTTTTCTGTAAAAAAAAAAAACTTTAAAAACAAGAGGGAATTGCCTCTCTCTGGAGAAAAAAAGATTCAATCTCCAGAGGAGACAAGCCTTCTTTACCAGAAAAACTATTAATCTGTGGAACAGGAGCTAGTCACAACGAGAGCAATCGATGGCTAAAAGAAAAGTTTAGACTCTTTTTCAGAAGAGCATAACGTAAATATTTATATATATAAAATTGTAGTTCTGAATTTTAATCTAGTTGATCAACACTCAGGATCAGGAGGTAAAGACCGGCTCATTTTGGCAGACTGGATGTACCAATGCCATGTTCCCGTTATCCTTTCCCATCCCTCAGTTAAGCTTGTCTTTTTTCAACAGTATTATGAAATTATGTAACTATATGTAATGTTAGCCTAGCTTTTGGCTTCTTAGTGACAGTCAGTTTTTGTCCAAATGCTTCAACCCATTCATAGTCAATGTTGGATACATAACATAGACAACTTTATCTAACCCAATTTTTCATTTACCCAAGAGCAGAAAGACAATAGTGATATTAATTTCAATCCACATTATTAATTTATTCATAAAGAACCAACAGATGTTACAGATCAGTTAATGTTTACATTGGTGCTACTCTCCAGTGAGGATGTCAATCCAGCTTCTATAAATCTAAATGTTATTTATGATTTTATATAAGACATTTATGTTGGCTCCATTACTTGCTACAGGATGACATGTCGGTCCAACATGAACAGGAGCAGCAGACAACATCTGGATGGCAAAGTCTTGGGCTTTTTAACCAAATTCTGTATGATGATCACAAACTTTTTGATCTATAACAGAAATGAATGTTGGGGTCATATTATTCCCTGTGTGCAGTACTGTGTCACTCATTACACAGAACTACATTGGTCTCTATGGAACTTTTTTTTTGGTAATTTGAGGGTAATCACTTTGTCTGAGTGACCTCATGCTTGGGGTCAAGGTAAAGATGTGACAGTCCCTGATTCATTGTTACCCTGTGGATCATTAGGGAGTAAGGAGGTGCAGGCCAGAGGGAATTAGTGCAGGACACAGTTTGAGCCCAGCCAAGACTCCTCCTAATGTGAGCCAGAGATCAGAGACACTGAGGTCTGCAGGAGGTTAGCAAAAGGAAGAGATGGTGCTGTGCTCCTGACTGAGCACAGGTAGTGCACAAGTGGTCTTTGTTACCACAACAGCACGTAAGGTAAAATCAGCTATTCTGATTTTAAAGGGGTTGTCTGACCTGAGGCTACAAGTCTGCAGTCACTCTACAGTATGTGACTGCTGTGAGGATTCTCCAGGGCCGGTGCAGCAGCAGCCGGTCATGTGACCACAATAATGCAATTTGCATCCATCCATCCACATTCTGACTAGATGGGCATAGCTACACTTGCAGTGTCAATCATATACTTTCAGTCACGCACCTGCCTCTTCTGACCCCAGAGAATTCTCAGAGTGTGCGTGATGTGAGAATTCACAAGTCTGCAGTCACATAGAATGACTGCGGACTTGTAGCCTAAGGCTGGACAACCCCTTTATAGCCTCATGTAACAAGGAAAATGATCAAGAGATAAGTTTAAAAAAGTAAAATATTGGCTCTCATGATTAATTTTGTTTTAAAATTAGAAGATGCCAGCAATAACCTAATAACTAGGGATGAGCAGACCCATGGAAGTTCTGTTTCTGGTCACAACCTAAACTCTACCTGAACTTGATCAGAACCGGAATATATCACTTTCTATATTTCTCTCACTCTCTGTCTCTCTCACCTCCGGGAGAAGTCCGTGTTCGTCAGCTAATGTCCGGTACAAACCCTAACTTTTAAGTTTGGGTTCCCTCATCCCTACTTGTAACCTTATAAACCTTTATATGTTAGAATTATATAGGGATTCTGTCTCTATGCAATATTCCATAAAGAGTGAACTCTGACCTTATGACAACACAGTCCTTTTTTTGGACAGTTTTAATAAATAAGGCCCATAATTTGTGGTGTGCTATGAGAAGGACAATGTCGGAAAGAACTGTTGTCACAAGGACCAATGATACAGGGGAGAGTCAAGGTGATTCATGTAGTTTCTCTAATACCCCTCAGACTAATAAAGTAACTATAGCTGTGGACAGGGGCGGACATATCATTGGCCCACTTCTATCTCCAAAATAGCAAGCAGCTTTTGTCAAAGACAGAAATATTCAACAGCGGAAGCTCATATACTGTTCTTGCACAGAGGACCTTTTCTGTCTTTGTCAGCCACTGGGGGGTGGACTTACCAATGGTGCAACGTGTACAGCCGCCTAGGAGCCCAAGAGATAAGGGAAGAACCTTCACCTCCAAAGCAGCAGCTTCTGTCACAGATATATACAAGGGAGAATTATAATGAGCTATTGAACTTCAAAGAGTCCATGTGTGCCCACCGGCCAGCACTATATAATGCATATACATTAGATATTAGTCTATCTACTACAGAGGATCTCCAGAAGAAGATCCAACCCACCAACCTCCCCCACTGAAACCAATATGTAGCCTGATCGTTCACTGATTTTAGTGATCATCTACAGTCAGCACATTATCAGAACCCCAACTGCAAAATAAGACTGCATATGGATGCACCATACACTTGGTTGTACTCAGGCTTCGCTTTTGGACACAATCAATGTTGTTTCAAGAGTTCATCAAAGCACAGTGGAGCTTTACAAATGGAAAGAGCTGGTTACAATTGACAGACTGATCCCTCCCATTGATGTCACCCTTCATAGATTCAGCCACAGTCCTCGTTTGTGGGGAGGGCTCTGTCCTGCAGGACGCTGCCTTGCGAGATGCCAATTTGCTCAGTTTGGTTCCCTTATAATTGGAACCAATTGTTCTCTAAGTCTTATCCTAGGAGCTGATTTCATGGTAACGGATGGCTGGTGAATAACACCTTGCTGCCCCAATTATTAAATAAATACCTAATGTAAACAGCAGTGGTCTTAATTACAAGCCGGCCTTCTCTGTGTCACACGGAAGTAGAATTTTGGGTATAATTTGTGCCTACTATTCCTGGAAATCAGATGGTATATGCTCCTAATAAGCTGTTGGCGTTAAATACTGTCTTTATCTGTCATTTGCTCTCCATACTTTCATTCACTTGTGTTGGTCTGCAAAGAAAAAAAAGAAAAAAAATTATAGAAAAACAACAAAAATGCATAAAACTGATATATTGCATAAATGAATGAATCACAAGAGTAACAAGAGAAAATGGATTGTATAATTTTTTGTACAATGTAACCTGGGTACGCCGATATCCCATATGTGGGGAAAAAGTACTGTATGGATGCAACAGTAAAGATTTATATCTTAGTACCGTGTTAGCCAGTAGATAGAAAAATATTTAGAATTGAGAGTCCTCAATTGTTACCATCTTTTCAGTTAGCCATTAAAAGGTATCAACCACTGAGGACTCTCAACTCCAAATATTTTTGTATGGATGCAAGGCAGGGATCTGAAGTGAAGGAACACCATTTGACTTTTCAAACGTAAAATTGGTTGGAATAAATAGCGGATGCCATGTCAAGTTTGGAGACCCCAGATCAGTGGCGTAGCGTGAGGGGACGGGGGGGGCGGTCCGCCCCAGGCGGCACATGTGTGGGGGCGGCACGCAGGGCCGGCGTCAGCGGCACACCCGGGCAAGTGCCGGGGCCCTGAGCAGGCGGGGGGCCCACTCGCCGTCTGGCACCCCCGCGCCCGTTAGCGGAGGAGAGCGGTGTCAGCGCCGCCACCCGCCCCCGCCTGCTCAGGGCCCCGGCATCAGTTGGCCCCGCCCAATACTTACCTCTCCCGTGCCTCCGCTGCTGCAGCTCCGAGCTCCAGGGGGCGCCGGCACTTCCTCTCACAGCAGCGCCGCTGAATGACGTCATCATTCAGCGGCCGGCTGTGGCAGAGAGCGCGTCGCTGGACAGGTAAGACGTGTCTCTGTGTGTGTCTGTTTATATGTAGTGGGCTCTGTACACAGGACGGTGCGGACTCCCCGCAGTCGGTATCGGAGATGGCGCCGCCGGTGGTTGCTGCTCTGCTGCTCGGGGTCCTGGTGGCCGGGACATCAGGTAATGTCAGGACTCAGGAGCCTGTGTCCCTCTAACCGCCGTGATGGGAGCTGTAGTCCACCTGGTGGCTACACGGGACTTGTTCTTCCCCATGGAAACTTCTATTACAGACTTGTGTTTCCTCAAGTTCCTGGGACTTGTAGTTCTACTTCTTCCTGAATAGAGCAGCCCTGAGACTAGATGTGAAATTGTGACAGTATCCATCCGCTGTGGAGGCAAGATAATGCACAGCGGAGATATGAAGCCGGTCAGAGTCACGTGTGTCTGTGATTTCTCCGGGGGAGGGGGCTCCTGTTATTATCACTGGGGGTCCCACCATGTCTGCTGCTGGGGGAGGGGGCTCCTGTCATTATCACTGGGGGTCCCACCACGTCCTGCTATATCGCGCCCCCTGTTCTTCTATATCGTACCCCCTGTCCTGCTATATCATACCCCCTGTCCTGCTATATCGTGCCCCCTGTTCTGCTATATCGTGCCCCCTGTCCTGCCCCGTCCCACCCCTTGACCTTCCCCTTCACGCCCCCTATTCTGCTATATCGTACCCAGTGGCGTAGCGTGGGGGGGCGGTCCGACCAAAGGGGCGGCAAATTTTTCGACCGCCCCGGGCGCCACAAACAGTGGCTACGCCACTGCCCCAGATGTGACTAAACAGTGGAACCCCCCACAAGTCACTCCATTTTAAACACTACACCCCTTAAGGAATTTATCTAGATGTGTGGTGAACACCTTGAACCCACAAATGATTCACAGAATTTTTTAAATTTTAGTCGTGAAAATGAAAAAATAAATTTTCCCGCAAAAATGTTGGTTTTGCCCAATATTTTTCATTTTCACAAAAGGTAACAGGAGAAAATGTACCCTACAATTTGTTGTGCTATTTCTCCTGAGTAAGCCAATATGTGGTGGAAAGCTATTGTTTGGGTACATGGCAGGGCTCAGAAGGGAAGGAGCGCCAACTGAATTCTGGAGCTCAATTTTGGCTGAAATAGATTGCGGATGTTAAGTTACATTTGAAGAACTCATGACATGCCAAAACAGCAGAAACCCCCACAAGTGACCCCTTTTTAGAAACTACACCTCTTGAGGAATTCATCTAGGGGTGTAATGAGGATTTTTAACCTTGATGCGATTCACAGAATTGTATAATATTAGGCTAAGTAAATGGAAAATTACAATTTTTTTCTTTAAAAAAATGTTGCTCTGGCCCCAAGTTTTTAATTTTCAAAAGGGATAATAGGAGAAAATGAACAGTACAATTTGTTGCACAATTATTCCTGAGTATGCCATATGTTGTCGAAAACTACTTTTGAGACACATTGCAAAAGCTCAGAAGAGAAGAGGCGCCATATTGTATTTCAGATTTTGCTGCAATGGTTTGAGGGTGCCATGTCACATTGGCAGAACCCCTGAAGTGCCAGAACAGCAGAACCCCCCATAAGTGACCAAATTTTATAAACTACACCTCCAAATGAATTCATATAGGTGTGCAGTGATCATGTTGACACCACATGTGCCTCACAGAATTTTATACCATTCGTCAGTGAAGAAAGAATAATTATATTTTTACCACTAAAATGTTGTTTTCTCACCAAGTTTTTAATTTTTATAAGGGCATGGACTAATAGGAAAAATTGAACCTCACAGTTTGTTGTGCAATTTTGCTTTTGAGAGCACCAATACCTACATGTAATCAGGAAATTCTTTTCAGGCACAGTGGAAACCTCAAAAGGAATGGAGTGCCATATTGTAGTGCAGATTTTACTGTTTTGGTTTGCAGGTGCCATGACCCACAGGGAGAGCCCATGATGTGCCAGAACAGCAGAACCCCCCATAAGTGATCATATCTTAACTTTACAAAAAACTCTGATGTTCGGGATCGGCGGGTTCGCCCATCATGAATCTACAGGTGTAGTGATGATTTTGACTCCATCAGTGTTTCCAGAAACAAGCGGCAGTGGATGTTGCTGAGTGAAAATTGCAAGTCTACCAGTTTGGTGCACTCATATTGTAGTGCCTGTACATTGTAATGCCCAGTAATTTATGCCCAGCTTGTGGTTCTGGAGACATGCATCTGTAAATTAGGCGGGCTTTCATCTCTACAGAAATGCCAAACATGTAGATGCTATATGTGGTTTAGGTGCATGGGGCTCTGAAGGGAGGGGGCATTTGAATTTGGGAGTGCAGAATTCCATGGATTTCTTTTGGGAGGTGAGGAGTCATAGCACAATTCTGGAGCATTTGTGCTACCATTAATGTGGAAACCCTCCATATTTCCATTTGACAAATGATGGAACTCAGTGGGGACTTGCTTGTTTTGTGGACTGAGTTGAAGTTTTTATTGGGAACATTTTATATAACATTTTGGATCACGCTTATCCTGTGCTCTAGCCTGAGTACTTACTTTGGGGCTTCCATCTAAATCTCAGAATTATGTAATTCAAATGAAACCCCCGAGGGATCCATTAATTATAATGAGACAGCAGAGTTACTCTTGGCTCTGTCTGGCCTCTGTTCAGCGTTGTCCTTTTCAGAGGTGCACAAATCTGTCATTGACCACACTTTTATGCACGCTTAAAAAGACGAACACCGCTGAATCACAGGTCAGACAGTATCCACATTACCTCCATATGCCTTGTTATAGGGAATCTTCCATCGGGGGTTTAAACAGAAAACCAAGTGTAAGCGCTCAGTGTAGAGCGCAGGATAAATGTGAGCTGAGCCTTACTGTGTCCTTTGGAAGGCAGCATTAAAAAATCAACAGCAAGTGAAGAATTGGTTTTATTTATTTTTTTACGCCGTTCCAAGTTTTTTTATGCCATTCACCATATAGTAAAATTGATAAGGCAGCTTTATTCTATGGGTCAGTATGATTACAGCAATACCACATTTATATTTTTTTATGTTTTGGAGCTTTTATACAATAAAAACAATTTTATAAAAAAATAACTTTTTTGGGCATCGCTATATTCTGAGAGCTATAACTTTTTATTTCAGCAATTTTTGAGGGACAATGTGATGTTTTCAGTGATACCATTTTTATTTACAAATGGCAAAATGCCCCCCGAAGAAGCAAATAGCGAAACACGCGTTGGGGCTTGCCTCTCCCATGTTTGAAGCACGTTGGTCACTTAGCTCCATTATGTGTCTCTCTATTTAGAAGGGGTTACACTAGGATGTGTATCTTATACTGATTTAACT
This sequence comes from Oophaga sylvatica, assembly GCA_033576555.1. Taxonomy (NCBI): domain Eukaryota; kingdom Metazoa; phylum Chordata; class Amphibia; order Anura; family Dendrobatidae; genus Oophaga; species Oophaga sylvatica. The sequence continues at coordinate 109,874,616 of JARQOD010000010.1, read as the reverse complement.
GTCTATATCAGATATCTTTCTTGCTGAATATCAACTATTTAACAGCAGGTCTGATGCACGACATTTACAGCTTACTGGTTGTCCTCAGCTGGTCCCACATATGCATGTCATCCATGATGGACAGTTACTATTATATATTTCTCTATATACACTATGAACTTTATGCTGCCCCATGGACCACCCTTTTTATTTGTGATTAATTGCATGTTACAGTCCTTTTTGCATGACTACATCTGGCTACCTCTACACGGTTAATCCTGCACAGCTAGATATATATTCTGTACTAGATGGTGGCCCAATTCTAACGCATCGGGTATTCTAGAATATGTATGTAGTTTATTTATGAAGATTTAACAATAATGCAATGAATACACAGGATTTTTCAGGTAAAATATATACATTATCATTAGCGCCGGTCATCTCCGGGGTGCATCGCCGCTGACCTCCGTGCGGCAGATAAGCCGCTAACGGCAGCCATCTTTTTTCTGAAATCCCGCATCGCTGATTGGCCGTGGCCGGACCAATCAGCGATGCGGGATTTCCTGGACAGAAAGACAGACAGACGGGATAAGATGATTATATATATTAGATAGATTAGATAGATGTTTGTTATGTTTCGGTAACTGAGGAGAAATAGCCAAAAAATAGCAAAAGCGGTAATACACCAGAGAGGCTGGAACCTATTGGATTCCATAACCTGAACTAACCACACAACTAGAAGTAGCCGTGGAGCATTCCTACGGTGATCCTAGACGCCTCATCACAGCCTGAGAGATAACTACACCTAAAGGCAGAAAGATGAAAGCTATCTGCCCCGGAGCAGATCCCCAAAGAAAATAGGAAGCCCCCAAACATGTAATGGCGGTTATACAAGAAGAAAGCACGGACACAGACAGAAAATAGAATGAGAAAACGCTGGGGCCCAATCTGTCTAGACAGAAAAGTACAGGAAAAAATTCTGACTGCAATCCAACAAAACCCTAAGAAAAATACCAACACTTCTGATTGCCAAAAAACCTGAGATCACACGATCTCATCCACCTAAATCAGATCTCTGGTGTAACAAAATGCTATTCAGCAAATAAAAAGTAACAAAAGAGCAAAGCAAAAATGCAGACAAAAACGGAGCACAATTGCAGCGCCAGACCCCCAAAAGGGGACAGGCTGCAGTCCACTGCAAGCAGCAAACCAGCAGAGAAATTCAAACAAAGGAAAAAAAAACAGCAAACACTTATCTAAAGGAGAACAGGAAACTAGCAGTGCTTCAAGCAAGACCAGAAGGAACAAATGATAAAAGGCAAGGCTGCTGAGAACTCAGGCCACTTATATCCTACCATTCAGCGCCAGCTGATGGCCATTCAGTAATCAGTTCATTACCCTCAGCAACCACCGGAGGGAGCCCCAGCTCAGAAGCCGCCTCCAGCATATTCACAACAGTACCCCCCCCCCCTTGAGGAGGTGTCACCGAACCCTCACCTGCGCAACCAGTCCGATCAGGATGGGCTCGATGATAGGTACGGATAAGTCTCCCAGCATGAATGTCCGAAGCAAACACCCAAGAATTGTCCTCCTGACCATAACCTCTCCACTTAACCAAATACTGGAGTTTCCGTCTAGCAAAACGAGAACTCAATATCTTCTCAACCACATACTCCAAATTGCCCTCAACCAAAACAGGGTCGGGAGGTGCAGCCATAGGAACCACTGGTTCGACAAACCTCTTCAATAAGGACTTGTGGAACACGTTATGGATCTTAAATGTCCCTGGAAGAAGCAAACGGAAGGAAACCAGATTAATAATTTCCATGATCTTATAAGGTCCAATGAACCTTGGCTTAAATTTTGGAGATGCAACCTTCATAGGGATATTCCTTGAGGACAACCAAACCAAGTCCCCCACTTTAAAACAAGGACCATCAGACCTATGCCGGTTGGCAAACCGCTGGGCCTTCTCCTGAGAGAGAGACAACCTCTCCACCACCTGGTCCCAAATCTGCTGCATACGCTGCACAATAGAGTCAACCCCCGGACAGACAGAAGCCTCCGCCTGTCCTGAAGAAAATCGAGGGTGAAACCTGGAATTGCAGATAAATGGAGACATCAAGGTGGCAGAGCTAGCTCTATTATTAAGAGCAAACTCAGCCAAAGGCAAAAAAGAGACCCAGTCATCTTGATCAGCAGACACAAAACATCTCAAATAAGTCTCTAAGGTCTGGTTTGTTCTCTCGGTTTGTCCATTGCTCTGAGGGTGAAATGCAGAGGAGAAAGACAACTGAACACCAAGTTTAGAACAAAATGTCTTCCAAAATCTGGAAACAAACTGGACTCCTCTGTCAGACACAATGTTCTCCGAAATGCCATGTAACCGAACCACATGCTGAAAGAACAAAGGCACCAACTCGGAGGAGGAAGGTAACTTAGGTAATGGGCATGGCACAAGATGTATCATCTTGGAAAACCTATCACAGATTACCCAGATAACGGTCATTCTCTGAGAGACAGGAAGGTCAGAAATAAAATCCATAGAAATATGGGTCCATGGCCTCTTTGGTACAGGTAATGGCATTAACAAACCACTAGAACGAGAGCAAGGCTTGGAACGAGAGCAAGTCCCACAGGACTGCACAAAGTCCCTGACGTCACGAGACAAAGTAGGCCACCAGAAGGAGCGACTCACCAAGTCTCTGGTACCAAAAATGCCGGGATGACCAGCCAACGCGGAACAATGAATCTCAGACATCACACTCTTTTTCCACTGGTCTGGAACAAACAATTTCCCAACAGGGCAGCGCTCAGGTATATCCTCCTGATACCCTTCCAGAGCCAGTCTCAAATTGGGCGAAATGGCGGAAAGAACCACACCCTCTTTCAAAATAACAGCAGGATCAGATAACTCAGGAGAATCTGCAAAGAAACTCCTTCGAGAGGGCATCCGCCTTGACATTCTTAGTGCCAGGAAGAAAAGAAACCACAAAATTAAAACGTGTGAAAAACAAGGCCCACCTGGCCTGTCTAGGATTAAGTCGCTTGGCTGATTTGAGATAAATCAGGTTCTTATGGTCCGTGAGGACCACCACCAGATGTTTGGCTCCTTCCAGCCAATGTCTCCACTCTTCAAAGGCCCACTTCATGGCCAATAACTCCCGATTACCCACGTCATAATTACGTTCAGTTGGAGAAAATTTTCGAGAGAAAAAGGCACAAGGGTTACTCTTAGAGGTCTCTGGATCCCTTTGGGACAAAACGGCACCTGCCCCAATCTCAGAGGCATCAACCTCCACCTGAAACTGCAGAGAAACATCAGGCTGCCGTAGAACAGGAGCAGAAATGAATCTCTGCTTAAGTTCCTGAAACGCAGAAACTGCCTCCTCAGGCATTGTCACCACATCGGAACCCTTTTTGGTAAAATCAGTCAATGGTTTAACAATACCAGAGAAATTACCAATAAATTTACGATAAAAATTGGCAAAACCAAAAATCTCTGAAGAGCCTTCAATGAAGTAGGTTGAACCCAATCAATGATGGCCTGAACCTTGACCGGGTCCATTTCAATAACAGACGGAGATAAAATGAATCCCAGAAATGAGATCTTCTGTACGCCAAAAAGACACTTTGATCCTTCACATACAGTGCATTCTCTCTCAAAATCTGGAACACAGTCCGAACATGTTTCACATGAGAGTCCCAGTCATTGGAAAAAATCAAGATATCATCCAAATAAACAATCAGAAATTTATCCACAAAATCCCTGAAAATATCATTCATGAAGGATTGGAAGATGGCAGGGGCATTAGTAAGCCCAAAAGGCATCACTAAGTACTCAAAATGCCCCTCTGGGGTATTAAACGCTGTCTTCCATTCATCCCCGTGCTTAATGCGAAAAAGGTTATACGCCCCCCTGAGGTCAAGCTTGGTAAACCAACTAGCACTTTTCACTCTGGAAAATAGGTCAGAAATCAAAGGTAACGGATATTGATATTTAACAGTGATCTTATTCAGGAGGCGATAATCAATACACGGCCTCAATGAACCATCCTTTTTGGCCACAAAGAAAAAACCGGCACCCAAGGGTGAACAGGATGGTCTGATATGACCCTTCTCCAATGACTCCTTGATATAAGATCGCATAGCATCGTGTTCAGGTACAGATAAATTAAAAAGGCGACCTTTAGGAAATTTACCACCAGGCACTAATTCAATAGCGCAATCATAGCTCCTGTGAGGGGGCAAGGATGCAGATTTACTTTCACTAAACACATCAGAAAAATCAGTCAAAAAGTCAGGGACATCCTGAGACTGGGGAGAGGCAGAAAAAACAGGAGAGTCAATATTAACACATTTGCAGCCCCAACTGGTCACAAACACAGATTTTCAATCCAAAACAGGATTATGATACTGTAACCAAGGGAAACCTAGTACAATAATGTCATGCAGATTATGCAGCACCAGAAATTTGCAACTCTCCTGATGATCTGGTTCAACCCTCATTATCACCTGAGTAGAAAACTAGGGTTTATTCTCCGCCAAAGGGGTAGAATCAATGCCCAGTAGGGGAATAGATTTCCGCAGGGGTATCATGGGAAACCCACAACGTTTGGCAAAGTCAAAATCCATCAGGTTAATAGCTGCTCCTGAATCAACAAAAGCCTTAGCAGAAAATGTGGACAGGGAGCAAATCAGGGTAACAGTCAACAGAAATTTAGTCTGAACACTACCCAAGACAACTGAGCGTGCAAAACGTCTTCCCCGCTTAGGGCAGACAGAAATAGAATGAGAAGCGTCACCACAGTAGAAACATAACCCATTGCGCTTACGAAACTCATGATGCTGAGTCCCAGAAGTCACTCTATCACACTGCATGGGCTCAGGAGCTGGCTCACAAGGCAACACTATCTCACGCATACCTCTGCGCTCACGCATACCTCTGCGCTCACGCAAACGTCTGTCAATTTGAATAGCCAAAAACATAGAATCATTGAGACCAGAGGGAACAGGGAATCCCACCATAACGTCCTTTACTTTTTCTGACAGACCCTTTCGAAAAAGGGCTGCCAAAGCATCATCATTCCATTTGGTCAGGACTGCCCACTTTCGAAATTTCTGACAGTACAACTCAGCGTCTTCAAGACCCTGATTTAATGCCAATAAGATCTTTTCAGCTTGATCAGTGACATTAGGTTCCTCGTACAATAACCCCAGAGCCTGAAAAAATACATCAATATCATTCAAAACAGGATCCCCAGGTGTCAGGGAAAAAGCCCAATCCTGAGGGTCGCCGCGCAGAATGGAGATGACAGTTTGAACCTGCTGTGCCGCGTTTCCTGAGGACTTAGATTTTAAGGCAAGAAACAATTTACAATTATTTTTGAAATTCAGAAATTTAGATCGATCCCTAAAAACAAATCTGGCATGGGGATCCTAGGTTCCACAAACGGCAACCCAGCAAGATAGGTAGCAATACTCCGAACCTCAGTGGCAAGCTGATCCACACGGCCAGACAACTGTGCAAACTCCATTGAGAGAAAAAAAAAATTCCTCCTCAGCACCCAGAGAAAAGAGGGGAAAAAAAATGCAACAAACAGAGTTTCCTTATTACTATTTTCCCCTTCTGTGAGTACCATACAATTTTCAGTTTTTTTTTTAGTCTGGTTATACTGTTATGTTTCGGTAACTGAGGAGAAATAGCCAAAAAATAGCAAAAGCGGTAATACACCAGAGAGGCTGGAACCTATTGGATTGCAGTAACCTGAACTAACCACACAACTAGAAGTAGCCGTGGAGCATTCCTACGGTGATCCTAGATGCCTCGTCACAGCCTGAGAGATAACTACACCTAAAGGCAGAAAGATGAAAGCTATCTGCCCCGGAGCAGATCCCCAAAGAAAATAGGAAGCCCCCAAACATGTAATGGCGGTTATACAAGAAGAAAGCACGGACACAGACAGAAAATAGAATGAGAAAACGCTGGGGCCCAATCTGTCTAGGCAGAAAAGTACAGGAAAGAATTCTGACTGCAATCCAACAAAACCCTAAGAAAAATACCAACACTTCTGATTGCCAAAAAACCTGAGATCACACGATCTCATCCACTTAAATCAGATCTCTGGTGTAACAAAATGCTATTCAGCAAATAAAAAGTAACAAAGGAGCAAAGCAAAAATGCAGACAAAAACGGAGCACAATTGCAGCGCCAGACCCCCAAAAGGGGACAGGCTGCAGTCCACTGCAAGCAGCAAACCAGCAGAGAAATTCAAACAAAGGGAAAAAAAACAGAAAACACTTATCTGAAGGAGAGCAGGAAACTAGCAGTGCTTCAAGCAAGACCACAAGGAACAAATGATAACCGGCAAGGCTGCTGGGAACTCAGGCCACTTATATCCTACCACCACTCAGCGCCAGCTGAAGGCCATTCAGTAATCAGTTCATTACCCTCAGCAACCACCGGAGGGAGCCCCAGCTCAGAAGCCGCCTCCAGCATATTCACAACAGATGTTACTGTGTATTACCTCATGTCACTGTGTATTACCTCATGTTACCTGTGTATTACCTCATATTACTGTGTATTACCTCATGTTACTGTATATTACCTCATGTTACTGTATATTACCACATGTTACTGTATATTACCTCATGTTACCTGTGTATTACCTCATGTCACTGTGTATTACCTCATGTTACTGTGTATTACCTCATATTACTGTGTATTACCTCAGATCGCTGTGTATTACCTCATGTTACCATATATTACCTCATATTACCTCATGTTACCTGTGTATTACCTCATATTACTGTATATCACCTCATATTACTGTGTATTACCTCATGTTACTGTATATTACCTCATTTTACTGTGTATTACCTTATGTTACTTATGTATTACCTCATGTCACCTGTATATTACCTCATGTCACTGTGTATTACCTGTGTTCAGTAAACGTGACAGAAGTACATCAGACACTGTAACTGACAAAACATGTTCAGTACATCATGGGCAGTTGGTGAGTCACATGACCACATGGGCAGAGTTAGCCCTGCGTCGCTGATTGGCCGCGGTCGGACCAATCAGCGACGTGGGATTTCCTGGACAGACAGAGAGACAGACAGGATAAGACGATTATATATATATATGTATAGATTCCTCTTGTTATCTATTAAGCATTCATATGAACTTACTAATTGTGTCTCAGCCCAAACATAGCACTAAGGTGTCGCTGCACTTTTAATTTTAGAACATTCATATTTATCTCTCCATCTTTATGTAAATCTATATATATAAAGCTGAGTGTATGTATGTGTATGTATCAAGTCATGCCCACTCCACAGAGTCCTGCCCACTCCGCATAGCCACACTCACTCCACATGCAAAGCCATGTCCACACAGCCCACGTTGTTAGCGCACACGAACGGAGACACATTCACCTCGAAAGCCACCCTGCAAAACTCACTGGCGCTGTGCGACGTCCAAGCTGGTGTGAGCTACAATCAGGGCCGCCGCCTTCACAGTATCAGTGCACGGAAGGCACAGGCCACATCTAGCTCCGTCATGTCTAAAATGGAGTTGCTCCTGTGAGGTATGCCGTCAAGGGAAAGGGAGGAGCCTTATGGATTACACTGCTGTGCTCATAACAGGAATTTGCTGTGTGGTGCTGCAGAAGAAGTAGGCTGTGCATACGATACTCTTTATTGCAATTAGTGCAATTTCTCTCAGGATCAAGTATTTCCAATTGTGTTTGGAATAGGAGTGTGAGGTTCTGCCAGAGGAGGCAACTATAAAGGAGAAAAGCTGTGCTGCAGAAAAATGCTGTGTATAAAGGAGAAGCGTGAGGTGCAGGAGGAGGCAGTGTAAAAAGAAGGAGCATAAGGTGCAGGAGGAATAAGGCCCCTAACTGCCACCATTAAAAGTTGTATCAGCAGTCAATAAGGGCTTAATATTGTGTTAAAAAAAATTTTTGCTTCAACAAAATGTCGCCGGTTGTGTTCCGTGTACCAGTGCGGGAGCGTTGCTATGTTCAACAGAGACAATTTCTTTTTCGGACCATGGTGGGCTACGCATGTGCAGATTGAGAGCATAGCTTGCTGATAGATGGTATTGCGCATGCGCCAGCACCGTTTTGTTCAAGCAAAATTATTCTTTTTTAGTGCAATTAGTGCAATTTCTCTCTGGATCAAATGTTTTTATATACAATATAATCATCATAATTTGTTATAAATAACAGTTAATTACTATGCCCGGGCATCATTTGCTCTATTATCCAATTTTGTAGGTTATATTAGGCTACTGGTTGAACTTGATGGATTTAAGTCTACCCTATGAAAAGCTATGAAACTAAGAGATTGTTAAAAGGAATTATTAATATGAATATTATGAATTATGAAGTATGATTATCTTCCCTACTTCCAGGGTGGCATGGTGGCTCAGTGGTTAGCACTGCAGCCTTGCAGCACTGGGGTCCTGGGTTCAAAATCCACCAAGGACAACATCTGCAAGGAGTTTGTATGTTCTCCCTGTGTTTGTGTGGGTTTCCTCCCACATTCCAAACACATACTGATAGGGAACTTAGATTATGAACCCCATCGGGGACAGTACCAATAATGTGTGTAAATCGCTGTGAAATTAATCGTGCTATATAAATTAGTAAAATAAATTAATATCCAAGAAGTACTGTCTCTCCTTGCGGAGATTGACATGCTAAGCATGCCGAGATGAGGAGACTTAAAGCCGCAATGCTCCTCTGGAAAATATGCAAATTGTCTCTTCAGAGAGGAAGAGGATTAGAACTCTAGTGCCACCTATTGGAAGTAGCAATCCTAAAAGTCAATGTCGACCCTTTATCGAGCCTTGCAAATTGAGATCCTTGCTTGGCTTTTATCCTAAGTCATGTAACAAGGCTCGTTAAAGGGTCGACGTTGACTTTTAGGATTGTTACTTCCAATAGGTGGCACTAGAGTTCTAGTCCTCTTCCTCTCTGAAGAGACAATTTGAATAAAATAAATTAAAAATTTTAATGAATTATACTGTATATTCACAGTTGATTTTCTGGCCAAACCACAAATGCTCAGAATTTTTTGGTAACTTGTGAATATGGCCCCCTCACCCCCTATCCTGGTATGCATGGTCCTCTCACCCCCCTATCCTGGTATGCATGGTCCTCTCACCCCCCTATCCTGGTATGCATGGTCCTCTCACTCCCCTATCCTGGCATGCATGGTCTTCTCACCCCCTATCCTGATATGCATTGTTCCCTCACCCCCCTATCCTGATATGCATGGTCTCCTCACCCCCCCAATCCTGACATGCATGGTCCCCTCACCCCCCAATCCTGGTATGCATGGTCCTCTCACCCTCCTATCCTGGTATGCATGATCCTCTCACCCCCTATCCTGGTATGCATGATCCTCTCATCCCCCAATCTGGTATGCATGGTCCCCTCACCCCACCAATCCTGATATGCATGATCCACTCACCCCCAGTCCTGGTATGCATGGTTCTCTCACACCCTATCTTGGTATGCATGATCCCCTCACCCCCAATCCTGATATGCATGGTCCCTGCACCCCCCATCCTGGTATGCACAGTCCACTCACGCCCCATCTTGGTATGCATGGTCCCCTCATCCTGTTATCCTGGTATGCATGGTCCCCTCATTCCCCTATCCTGGTATGCATGGTCCTCTCACCCCCCTATCCTGGTACGCATGTTTCTCTCACACCCCTATCCTGGAATGCATGGTCCTCTCACCCCACCTCTCCTGGTATGCATGATCCCCTCACCCCCTATCCTGATATGCATGGTCCCCTCACCCCCCAATCCTGGTATGCATGGTCCTCTCACCCCCTATCCTGGTATTCATGGTCCCCTCACCCCCCAATCCTGATATGCATGGTCCCCTCATCCCCAATTCTGGTATACATGGTCCTCTCACCCCCATCCTGGTATGCATGGTCCCCTCACCCCCAATCCAGATATGCATGGTCCCCTCACCCCCCAATCCTGGTATGCATGGTCCTCTCACCCCCCTATCCTGGTTGCATGGTTCCCTCACCCCCAATCCTGATATGCATGGTCCCCTCACCCCCCAATCCTGGTATGCGTGGTCCTCTCACCCCCCTATTCTGGTAAGCATGGTCCTCTCATCCCCATCCTGGAATGCATGGTCCCCTCACCCCCCAATCTTGGTATGCATTGTCCTCTCACCCCCCTATCCTGGTATGCATGGTCCCCTCACCCCCCAATCCTGATATGCATGGTCCCCTCACCCCCAATCATGATATGAATGGTCCCCTCACTCCCTATCCTAGTATGCATGCTACCTCTCACCCCCTATCCTGATATGTATGGTCCCCCTCACCCCTAATAAACTGCACACATACAAAAAAGAAAAAACATTTATACTCACCTTTCTTCCCTGTGCTCCAGCGCTGTCCCGTTCTGTCGGAGGCCGCGGGGGAGCAGTACATGCCGGAGTACACGCATGACCATACTGCACTGTCCGGCGCCATATTTCTGAAGACACACTGCAAATGTGTCGTCAGTAAAATGGCGCCAGATAGCGCTATGTGCATGCGCGATTCCAATGCCGCACTCCTGCCCCGATGTCCAGTGAGAAGAGAAGCGCCGCGGCAACGCTTTCTCCGGTCAGGTAAGTATGTAAGTATGGCGCCAGAGATCACGGTATACATTCAGTGTCTTTGCGTACCGCGATCTCTGGCACCATACACACTCCTCTTACCTTTAACCACTGGATGACTTCTTCTGTCTGGAGCCAGACTGCGCAGGTGCGTCGCACTTGCGCAGTCTATAAAGGCTTCGGACAGAGTGAGGCTCCTACCGTTATATTATATATATACAGTACAGACCAAAAGTTTGGACACATCTTCTCATTCAAACATTTTTCTGTATTTTCATGACTATGAAAATTGTACATTCACACTGAAGGTATCAAAACTATGAATTAAACACATGTGGAATTATATACTTAACAAATAAGTGTGAAACAACTGAAAATATATCTTATATTTTAGGTTCTTCAAAGTAGCCACCTTTTGCTTTGATTACTGCTTTGCACACCATCCTGTATACATGGCTCCGCTACACCCTCCCATCCTTGTATATATGGCTCCGCTCCCACCCTCCCATCCTGTATATATGTCTCCGCTCCCACCCTCCCATCCTGTATACATGTCTCCGCTCCACCCTCCCATCCTATATACATGGCTCCGCTCCCAACCTCCCATCCTGTATAAATGGCTCCGCTCCCACCCTTCCATCCTGTACACATGGCTCCGCTCCCACCTTCCCATCCTATATACATGGCTCGGCTCCCAACCTCCCATCCTGTATATATGTCTCCGCTCCCACCCTCCCATCCTGTATACATGTCTCCGCTCCACCCTCCCATCCTATATACATGGCTCCGCTCCCAACCTCCCATCCTGTAAAAATGGCTCCGCTCCCACCCTCCAATCTTATATACATGGCTCCGCTCCCAACCTCCCATCCTGTATATATGGCTCCGCTCCCACCCTTCCATCCAGTACACATGGCTCCGCTCCCACCTTCCCATCCTATATACATGGCTCGGCTCCCAACCTCCCATCCTGTATATATGGCTCCGCTCCCACCCTCCCATCCTGTATACATGACTCCGCTCCCAACCTCCCATCCTGTATATATGGCTCCGCTCCTCCCTCCCATTCTGTATACATGGCTCCGCTCCCACCCTCCCATCCTGTATATATGGCTCCGCTCCCACCCTCCCATCCTGTATATATGGCTCTGCTCCCACCCTCCCATCCTGTATACATGGCTCCGCTCCCACCCTCCCATCCTGTATATATGGCTCTGCTCCCACCCTCCCATCCTGTATACATGGCTCCGCTGGGCTCCCCCGTCCTCCCCCCATCATACTTACCCTCCTCGCTCCGTCGCTGCAGGTCCCTTGCATCCCTGTCGGCCGTGGCAGCTTCCTCCTGTGCGCAGCGGTGATGTAGTACCCCTCATTAAGGGCATGAATATGGACGCTACGCCTATGGGAGTGGCGTCACGTCCATATTCATTACCATAATGAGCGGTACTACGTCACCGCTCTGCCAGGAGGAAGCTGCCACGGCCGACAGGGATGCAGCAGCGGAAGGTAAGTATTGATGTCTTCTTGAAGCCGGCGGCTGCAGCTGTCACTACAGTGCTGCAGCCGCCGGCTCCATGTATGTACAGCGTTCTGTGCCGTGGCTCCGCGGCCAGGCAACAGAACTGGTAATGGGCCGCGGACCGGCGGTTGGGGACCCCTGCACTAGATCAATGCCCTAACCCCATAACCTCCCTCTCCAACATCACTGATGAGGAGCTTAATTGTTTCCTCTCCAAATCACACCTCACCATGTGTGCACTAGATCCAATCCCACCTCCTCCCAACCTCACCACCACACTTATCCCATCCCTAACCCACCTCTTCAACCTATCACTAACTTCTGGTACCTTCCCTTCTGCTTTCAAACATACCACAATCACGCCTATCCTTAAAAAGCCGACCCTCGACCCAACCGCTATGTCCAACTATCGCCTCATATCGCAGCTCTCATTCGCTTCCAAACTCCTGGAGCAGCACGTCCACGCTGAACTTTCCTCCCACTTCTTATCTAACTTGCTCTTTGACAATCTACAATCTGGTTTCCGTCCCCATCATTCCACTGAGACTGCCCTGACCAAAATTACTAACGACCTACTTACAGCCAAAGCTAACGGACAATACTCTATACTCCTCCTTCTAGACCTGTCCTCTGCTTTCGACACAGTTGACCACTGCCTCCTACTACAGATCCTCTCCTCCTTTGGCATCAAAGACCACGCCCTATCCTGGATCTCCTCATATCTTTCCAACCGCATATTCAGTGTCTCCCACTCCCACACTACCTCCTGATCCCACCCTTTCTCTGTTGGAGTCCCTCAAGGCTCTGTTCTCTGACCCCTACTCTTCTCAATCTATACACTTGGTCTGGGACAACTCATAAAGTCCCATGGATTCCAGTACCACCTTTATGCTGATGACACTCAGATCTAACTCTCTGGCTCAGATGTCACCTCACTGCTGTCCAGAATCCTGGAGTGTCTATCAGCCATATCCTCCTTCTTCTCCTCTTGCTTCCTCAAACTCAATGTGGACAAATCTGAACTAATTATCTTTCCTCCATCTCACAGATCTTCCTTACCTGATCTATCAAAATTAATGACATCACACTTTCCCCCGTACTGAAAGTCCGCTGCCCCGGAGTAACCCTTGACTCTGCCCTGTTCTTCAAACCGCACATCCAAGCTCTTTCCACCTCCTGTCGCCTCCAGCTGAAAAATATCTCCAGAATCCATCCTTTCCTCAACCCTCAGTCTACTAAAATGCTTGTGCATGCCCTCATTATCTCCCACCTCGACTACTGCAAACATCCTTTTCTGTGGCCTTCCTGCTAACACTCTCGCACCTCTCCAGTCCATCCTTAACTCTGCTTCCCGACTAATTCATCTCTCTCCTCGCTACTCCTCCCCTCTGCAAATCTCTTCACTGGTTCCCATTCCCTCAGCGTATCCAGTTCAAATTACTAATACTGACCTACAAGGCCATCTATAACCTGTCTCCTCCATATATCTCTGAACTAATCTCCCGATCTCTTCCCTCACGTAATCTCTGGTCCTCCTAAGACCTCCTTCTCCATACCTCCCAACCGTCCCGGTTTGAGCGGGACAGTCCCGATTTTGACCCCCCGTCCCGCTGTCCCGCTGAGGACACTATGTGTCCCGCAGTGAGACGAGCCGCCACGCCCCCATGCACCCCTTGCTGCCCTCCTTGTCTCTACAGTTCAGCGGCTCACAGCTCGCAGTGACGCTGCTATGATGTTCTCTTCTGTGCCCACAGGACCTGTGATGAGGTCACAGGAGGGAAGGAGTCAGGGGTCACATGATCAGTGTCCTCTTGTGTGCAGGAATCTGCGCTGTGTTGGTTGTCATGGTGCTGGATGAGGGTAAGTTTGTGTGGGGTGGGGACTGTGGATGTAGCAGTGCTGTAGTGTGTACAAGTTGGAGTCGTGTGTGTATGAGGTGTACGGAGCGGAGACGTGTGTATATGAGGTGTACGGAGCGGAGCCGTGTGTGTACGGAGCGGAGCCGTGTGTGTAAGAGGTGTACGGAGCGGAGACGTGTGTGTAAGAGGTGTACGGAGCGGAGCCGTGTGTGTACCAGGTGTACGGAGCGGAGACGTGTGTGTACGAGGTGTACGGAGCGGAGCCGTGGACACAGGAGTACATGCCGGAGCCCCGAAGAGCACTTTAACCCCTTCACCCCCAAGGGTGGTTTGCACGTTAATGACCGGGCCAATTTTTACAATTCTGACCACTGTCTCTTTATGAGGTTATAACTCTGGAACGCTTCAACGGATCTTCGCGATTCTGAGACTTGTTTTCTCGTGACATATTGTACTTCATGTTAGTGGTAAAATTTCTTCGATATAACTTGTGTTTATTTTTGAAAAAAACGCAAATATGGCGAAAATTTTTAAAATTTTGCAATTTTCAAACTTTGAATTTTTATTCCCTTAAAACAGAGAAATATATCACAAAAAATAGTTAAGAAATAACATTTCCCACATGTCTACTTTACATCAGCACAATTTTGGAACCAAAATTTTTTTTGTTAGGAAGTTATAAGGGTTAAAAGTTGACCAGCGATTTCTCATTTTTACAGCAAAATTTACAAAGCCATTTTTTTTAGGGACCACCTCACATTTGAAGTCACTTTGAGGGGTCTATATGGCAGAAAATACCCAAAAGTGACACCATTCTAAAAACTGCACCCTCAAGGTACTCAAAACCACATTCAAGAAGTTTATTTACCCTTCAGGTGCTTCACAGTAACTAAAGCAACGTGGAAGGAAAAAATGAATATTTTACTTTTTAGCCACAAAAATTATCTTTTACAAACTTTTTTTTTATTTTCACAAGGGTTAAAAGGAGAAAATGGACAGATAAGGTTGTTATGCAATTTCTCCTGAGTACGCCAATACCCCATATGTGGGGGAAAACCACTGTTTGGGCACACGGCAGAGCTCGTAAGGAAGGAGCGACGTTTGACTTTTTCAAACTAAAATTGGCTGGAATTTAGATTGGATGCCATGTCGCGTTTGGAGAGCCCCTGATGCGCCTAAACAGTGGAAACCCCCACAAGTGACACCATTTTGGAAACTAGACCCCTAAGGTACTTATCTAGATCTGTTGTGAGCACTTTGAACCCTCAAGTGTTTCACAAAAGTTTATAAAGCCTGGGTGTGAAAAAAAAAAAATCAATTTTCCACAAAAATGATTTTTTAGTCCCAAATTTTTGAATTTTCCCAAGGAAATTGGACCCCAAAGGTTGTTGTCCAATTTGTCCTGAGTACGCTGATACCCCCTATGTGGGGGGGGAAACTGTTTGGGCGCACGGCAGGGCTTGGAAAGGAAGTAGTAACGTTTTGGAATGCAGACGTTAATGGGGGTCATGTTCCGTTTGCAGTGCCCCAGATGAGCCTAAACAGTGGAAACCCCCCACAATTGACCACATTTTGGAAACTAGACCCCCTATGGAACTTATCTAGATCTTTGGTGAGCACTTTGAACCCCAAGTGCTTCACACAAGTTTATAATGCCCAGGCATGAAAATAAAAAATCCTATTTTTTTCCCACAAAATTATCTTTTAGTCACTAATTTTTTATTTTCCCAAGGGTAACAGGAGAAATTGGACCACATAAGTTGTTGTACAATTTGTCCTGAGTACGCTGATACCCCATATGTGGGGGGGAACCATGTTTGGGCGCACGGCAGAGCTCGGAATGGAAGGAGCACCATTTGACTTTTTCCAACCAAAATTGGCTGGAATTGAGTTTGGATGCCATGTTGCATTTGGAGAGCCCTGATGTGCCTAAACAGTGGAAACCCCCCACAAATGACCCCATTTGGGAAACTAGACCCCCTAAGGAACTTATCTAGATTTTTGATGAGCAATTTGAACCTCCAAGTGCTTCACACAAGTTTATAACGTAGAGCCGTAAAATTTAAAAATCCTATTTTTTCCACAAAAATGATCATTTCACCCCAATTTTTATTTTTCCAAGGGTAACAAGACTCCAAAAGTTATTGTGCAATTTGTCCTGAGTGCGCTGATACCTCATATGTGGGGGTAAACCACTGTTTGGGTGCATGGCAGAGTTTGGAAGGGAAGGAGCGCCGTCTGACTTTTTCAACGCAGAATTGGCTGGACGCCATGTCGTGTTTGGAGAGCTCCTGATCTGCCTAAACAGTGGAAACCCCCATAAATGACACCATTTTGGAAACTAGACCCCTCAAGGAACTTATCTAGATGTGTGGTGAGGACTTTGAACCCCAGGTGTTTCACTAAAGTTTATAACGTACAGCCGTAAATAAAAAATCTTTTTTTTTTTTTACAAAAATTATTTTTTCGCCCCAATATTTTATTTTCACAAGGGTAACAGAAGAAATTGGAACCCAAAAGTTGTTGTCCAATTTGTCCTGAGTACACTGATACCCAATATGTGGGCGAAAACTACTGTATGGGCACATGTCGGGGCTCGGAAGGGAAGTAGTGACGTTTTGGATTGCAGACTTTGATGGAATGGTCTGGGGGCGTCATGTCACATTTAGAGAGCCCTGATGCACCTAAACAGTGGCAACCCCCACAAGTGACCCCATTTTGGCAAATAGACCCCACAAGGAACTTATCTAGATGTGTGGTGAGCACTTTGAACTCCAAAGTGCTTCACAGAAGTTTATAACGCACAGCCGTAAAAATAAAAAATCCTTTTTTTTTTACAAAAATGATTTTTTCGCCCCCAATATTTTATTTTCACAAGGGTAACAGGAGAAATTGGACCCCAAAGTTGTTGTCCAATTTGTCCTGAGTACGCTGATACCCAATATGTGGGAGAAAACTACTGTATGGGCGCACGTCAGGGCTCGGAAGGGAAGTAGTGACGTTTTGGATTGCAGACTTTGATGGAATGGTCTGGGTGCGTCATGTCGCATTTGGAGAGCCCCTGATGCGCCTAAACAGTGGAAACCCCCCGCAAGTGACCCCATTATGGAAAATAGACCCACAAGGAACTTATCTAGATGTGTGGTGAGTAGTGTTGAGCATTCGATACCGCAAGTATCGGGTATCGGCCGATATTCGCTGTATCGGAATTCCGATACTTAGTTCCGATATTTTTCATATATCGTATACCGGAATCGGAAGTTCCCATAATTCTTTGAGAGGCAATGTGATTTTAGTCAGCCAATGAGGAATCTTATGAAGTGTGGGCACATCCTGTAATGCTGCGGTCATCTTAACTAATGGCATGGCTGTGATTGGCTGCTGAAATTATGTCAGAATGCACTATAAAAGGCGCCGCCTCCATTTTAGCGTCACTGTGCTGTGAACTCAGTTAGGGACAGAACGCTGCTGTGCTGACTCTGAGGGACAGTTAGACATTGCGATTTTGTGTACTCTACTGTGCTTTAGGCAGGCTAGTTTACCAACCGCTGTGTAAAGCTTCCTTTTGCCAGTGTTGTTTTAACAGCTCTGTGCAAGGTGTGTGTGAGAGTGCAGGTGACGCTGCAGTTTGCTCTGCATCCACCGCTGTTTGTAGGCATCTGCACGTGTCACTCACTGACTCTTTTTTTATTTGATTTTGTGGAATTGGTGCAGCTCCATTATATTTGCAAAAAAATCTAATCTATTAGTGTGACGCGCTTCCATCCGTATACAATACATTGGTTGCAAACACTATAGAAGTAGACAAAGGGGCCTTTCACAGCTACTGAACAGTTGTGTTTCAGTGTTCACTGTAGTCTGTGAGCTTTTCATTTTTTGAGTGCAGATTACGCTCCAGTTAGTTATTCAACCACTGCTGGTTGTAGTCTGCTGAGCGTGTGTCACTGCCTCATCCTTCACTAATTGGTGCTGCTCCATTATATTTGAAAAAAATCTAATCTATTAGTGTGACGCGCTTCCATCCGTATACAATACATTGGTTGCAAACACTATAGAAGTAGACAAAGGGGCCTTTCACAGCTACTGAACAGTTGTGTTTCAGTGTTCACTGTAGTCTGTGAGCTTTTCATTTTTTGAGTGCAGATCACGCTCCAGTTAGTTCTTCAACTACTGCTGGTTGTAGTCTGCTGAGCGTGTGTCACTGCCTCATCCTTCACATTTTTCTCTAATTGGTGCTGCTCCATTATATTTGAAAAAAATCTAATCTATTAGTGTGACGCGCTTCCATCGTATACAATACATTGGTTGCAAACACTATAGAAGTAGACAAAGGGGCCTTTCACAGCTACTGAACAGTTGTCTGCAGTGTTCACTGCAGTCTCTGAGGAATAACCACACTTAGGCCTTATAACTTTTCTGACTTTCTTTATCAATCTACCAAGATGAAGAAGGCAGGGAGTAAGGCACGTGGTCGTGGCCGTGGAGTTTCAGCAGGGAGAGGACGTGGGGATTCTGTGCCTGCTGCTGCCGCACCCAGTGACACAGCATCCACCAGTTTTCCCGTGAGCGTTCCTTTATGCGCACTTTTGTAGGAGCTCAGCATACCCCCTGCTGCGGGAAGAACAAATTGAAGCCGTTGTTGGTTGGATGGCAGCCAATGCATCGACTTCAATTGCTTCCACCTCCTCTCAGGACCACAGCACTGTTGAACAACCATCTGTCTCTTCACCGCCTGCCAAATTGCCCAGGCAGTCAGAGAGTTCTGAACTGGAGCCAGCTGAGTCTCTGCTTCTGTTCTCAGAATCTGTTGGCTTGGTGGAAACAGGGGCCCAGCCAAGCAGCATTCTGGAATGTGAAGGAGAGGCAGTATGCAGTGATGCGCAACAGCTGTGTCTCTCTGAATCTGAAGAGGCGGGTGAGCCAGTGCCGATGGTCAGCACACCGCAGAACGCATCTGATGATGATGAGACTCAGGTGCCATTTTCTGTTGAGCAAGGTGCTGGCCAGACCACCCAACAGCAGCAGGTGTTGGAAGAGGGTAGTGGAGATGATGAGGTCCAAGACCCAACATGGCGTGAGGAACAGGAAGGTGGTGGTAGCAGCTCTGAGGAAGAGATTTCCCCAACGGTCCAAACAGTAGGGAGAGGTAGGCTGCAGACTCGGTTGCCTGTACCCTCCAGTTTGGCACCCGTTCGTAGCAGTTCTCTTCCAACAGCCAAAACGGGCGCTCCCAGGACTTGCACTGCGTGGTACTTTTTTGACACACTTGCAGATGATATTTGCTATGTCAAATGCAAGCTGTGTAATCAAAAGTTAAAAGAGGTAAAAATACCAGTAACCTCAATACCACAAATATGTGGAAACATGTACGGACAAAGCAGTAGCTGAGTTACAAAGACACACTGGAGATGTAGGCCAACCTACAGCAGCACCTACATCTTCAGCTCGTGTTGGAGCTCTTCCTCCAGCTCACACACAGCTGGTTCGGCTTCCTCACAGGATCGCCATGGAAGAACCTCTGTCACTGTTGTCCAGAGACCCAGTGTTATTCCACCCACAGCTGCAAGTTCCCTGTCATCCTCACACTCCCAGGCCACAAACAGCCATCGGTAGCACAGGCATGGGATAAAAGACGGCCATACTCGGCAAAACCATCCACGAGCACAGGCTCTGAATGCTGGCATTGCAAAACTCCTGTCCTTGAAATGCTATCATTCAGGCTGGTGGAGACTGACACTTTCCGTAACTTTATGGCATTGGCGTCCCACAATACAAT
>JARQOD010000010.1:109807064-109854734 GCA_033576555.1 Oophaga sylvatica | reverse complement strand
GAGCAGGAAACTAGCAGTGCTTCAAGCAAGACCACAAGGAACAAATGATAACCGGCAAGGCTGCTGGGAACTCAGGCCACTTATATCCTACCACCACTCAGCGCCAGCTGAAGGCCATTCAGTAATCAGTTCATTACCCTCAGCAACCACCGGAGGGAGCCCCAGCTCAGAAGCCGCCTCCAGCATATTCACAACAGATGTTACTGTGTATTACCTCATGTCACTGTGTATTACCTCATGTTACCTGTGTATTACCTCATATTACTGTGTATTACCTCATGTTACTGTATATTACCTCATGTTACTGTATATTACCACATGTTACTGTATATTACCTCATGTTACCTGTGTATTACCTCATGTCACTGTGTATTACCTCATGTTACTGTGTATTACCTCATATTACTGTGTATTACCTCAGATCGCTGTGTATTACCTCATGTTACCATATATTACCTCATATTACCTCATGTTACCTGTGTATTACCTCATATTACTGTATATCACCTCATATTACTGTGTATTACCTCATGTTACTGTATATTACCTCATTTTACTGTGTATTACCTTATGTTACTTATGTATTACCTCATGTCACCTGTATATTACCTCATGTCACTGTGTATTACCTGTGTTCAGTAAACGTGACAGAAGTACATCAGACACTGTAACTGACAAAACATGTTCAGTACATCATGGGCAGTTGGTGAGTCACATGACCACATGGGCAGAGTTAGCCCTGCGTCGCTGATTGGCCGCGGTCGGACCAATCAGCGACGTGGGATTTCCTGGACAGACAGAGAGACAGACAGGATAAGACGATTATATATATATATGTATAGATTCCTCTTGTTATCTATTAAGCATTCATATGAACTTACTAATTGTGTCTCAGCCCAAACATAGCACTAAGGTGTCGCTGCACTTTTAATTTTAGAACATTCATATTTATCTCTCCATCTTTATGTAAATCTATATATATAAAGCTGAGTGTATGTATGTGTATGTATCAAGTCATGCCCACTCCACAGAGTCCTGCCCACTCCGCATAGCCACACTCACTCCACATGCAAAGCCATGTCCACACAGCCCACGTTGTTAGCGCACACGAACGGAGACACATTCACCTCGAAAGCCACCCTGCAAAACTCACTGGCGCTGTGCGACGTCCAAGCTGGTGTGAGCTACAATCAGGGCCGCCGCCTTCACAGTATCAGTGCACGGAAGGCACAGGCCACATCTAGCTCCGTCATGTCTAAAATGGAGTTGCTCCTGTGAGGTATGCCGTCAAGGGAAAGGGAGGAGCCTTATGGATTACACTGCTGTGCTCATAACAGGAATTTGCTGTGTGGTGCTGCAGAAGAAGTAGGCTGTGCATACGATACTCTTTATTGCAATTAGTGCAATTTCTCTCAGGATCAAGTATTTCCAATTGTGTTTGGAATAGGAGTGTGAGGTTCTGCCAGAGGAGGCGACTATAAAGGAGAAAAGCTGTGCTGCAGAAAAATGCTGTGTATAAAGGAGAAGCGTGAGGTGCAGGAGGAGGCAGTGTAAAAAGAAGGAGCATAAGGTGCAGGAGGAATAAGGCCCCTAACTGCCACCATTAAAAGTTGTATCAGCAGTCAATAAGGGCTTAATATTGTGTTAAAAAAAATTTTGCTTCAACAAAATGTCGCCGGTTGTGTTCCGTGTACCAGTGCGGGAGCGTTGCTATGTTCAACAGAGACAATTTCTTTTTCGGACCATGGTGGGCTACGCATGTGCAGATTGAGAGCATAGCTTGCTGATAGATGGTATTGCGCATGCGCCAGCACCGTTTTGTTCAAGCAAAATTATTCTTTTTTAGTGCAATTAGTGCAATTTCTCTCTGGATCAAATGTTTTTATATACAATATAATCATCATAATTTGTTATAAATAACAGTTAATTACTATGCCCGGGCATCATTTGCTCTATTATCCAATTTTGTAGGTTATATTAGGCTACTGGTTGAACTTGATGGATTTAAGTCTACCCTATGAAAAGCTATGAAACTAAGAGATTGTTAAAAGGAATTATTAATATGAATATTATGAATTATGAAGTATGATTATCTTCCCTACTTCCAGGGTGGCATGGTGGCTCAGTGGTTAGCACTGCAGCCTTGCAGCACTGGGGTCCTGGGTTCAAAATCCACCAAGGACAACATCTGCAAGGAGTTTGTATGTTCTCCCTGTGTTTGTGTGGGTTTCCTCCCACATTCCAAACACATACTGATAGGGAACTTAGATTATGAACCCCATCGGGGACAGTACCAATAATGTGTGTAAATCGCTGTGAAATTAATCGTGCTATATAAATTAGTAAAATAAATTAATATCCAAGAAGTACTGTCTCTCCTTGCGGAGATTGACATGCTAAGCATGCCGAGATGAGGAGACTTAAAGCCGCAATGCTCCTCTGGAAAATATGCAAATTGTCTCTTCAGAGAGGAAGAGGATTAGAACTCTAGTGCCACCTATTGGAAGTAGCAATCCTAAAAGTCAATGTCGACCCTTTATCGAGCCTTGCAAATTGAGATCCTTGCTTGGCTTTTATCCTAAGTCATGTAACAAGGCTCGTTAAAGGGTCGACGTTGACTTTTAGGATTGTTACTTCCAATAGGTGGCACTAGAGTTCTAGTCCTCTTCCTCTCTGAAGAGACAATTTGAATAAAATAAATTAAAAATTTTAATGAATTATACTGTATATTCACAGTTGATTTTCTGGCCAAACCACAAATGCTCAGAATTTTTTGGTAACTTGTGAATATGGCCCCTCCACCCCCCTATCCTGGTATGCATGGTCCTCTCACCCCCTATCCTGGTATGCATGGTCCTCTCACCCCCCTATCCTGGTATGCATGGTCCTCTCACTCCCCTATCCTGGCATGCATGGTCTTCTCACCCCCTATCCTGATATGCATTGTTCCCTCACCCCCCTATCCTGATATGCATGGTCTCCTCACCCCCCCAATCCTGACATGCATGGTCCCCTCACCCCCCAATCCTGGTATGCATGGTCCTCTCACCCTCCTATCCTGGTATGCATGATCCTCTCACCCCCTATCCTGGTATGCATGATCCTCTCATCCCCCAATCTGGTATGCATGGTCCCCTCACCCCACCAATCCTGATATGCATGATCCACTCACCCCCCAGTCCTGGTATGCATGGTTCTCTCACACCCTATCTTGGTATGCATGATCCCCTCACCCCAATCCTGATATGCATGGTCCCTGCACCCCCCATCCTGGTATGCACAGTCCACTCACGCCCCATCTTGGTATGCATGGTCCCCTCATCCTGTTATCCTGGTATGCATGGTCCCCTCATTCCCCTATCCTGGTATGCATGGTCCTCTCACCCCCCTATCCTGGTACGCATGTTTCTCTCACACCCCTATCCTGGAATGCATGGTCCTCTCACCCCACCTCTCCTGGTATGCATGATCCCCTCACCCCCTATCCTGATATGCATGGTCCCCTCACCCCCCAATCCTGGTATGCATGGTCCTCTCACCCCCTATCCTGGTATTCATGGTCCCCTCACCCCCCAATCCTGATATGCATGGTCCCCTCATCCCCCAATTCTGGTATACATGGTCCTCTCACCCCCATCCTGGTATGCATGGTCCCCTCACCCCCAATCCAGATATGCATGGTCCCCTCACCCCCCAATCCTGGTATGCATGGTCCTCTCACCCCCCTATCCTGGTTGCATGGTTCCCTCACCCCCAATCCTGATATGCATGGTCCCCTCACCCCCCAATCCTGGTATGCGTGGTCCTCTCACCCCCCTATTCTGGTAAGCATGGTCCTCTCATCCCCATCCTGGAATGCATGGTCCCCTCACCCCCCAATCTTGGTATGCATTGTCCTCTCACCCCCCTATCCTGGTATGCATGGTCCCCTCACCCCCCAATCCTGATATGCATGGTCCCCTCACCCCCCAATCATGATATGAATGGTCCCCTCACTCCCTATCCTAGTATGCATGCTACCTCTCACCCCCTATCCTGATATGTATGGTCCCCCTCACCCCTAATAAACTGCACACATACAAAAAAGAAAAAACATTTATACTCACCTTTCTTCCCTGTGCTCCAGCGCTGTCCCGTTCTGTCGGAGGCCGCGGGGGAGCAGTACATGCCGGAGTACACGCATGACCATACTGCACTGTCCGGCGCCATATTTCTGAAGACACACTGCAAATGTGTCGTCAGTAAAATGGCGCCAGATAGCGCTATGTGCATGCGCGATTCCAATGCCGCACTCCTGCCCCGATGTCCAGTGAGAAGAGAAGCGCCGCGGCAACGCTTCTCCCGGTCAGGTAAGTATGTAAGTATGGCGCCAGAGATCACGGTATACATTCAGTGTCTTTGCGTACCGCGATCTCTGGCACCATACACACTCCTCTTACCTTTAACCACTGGATGACTTCTTCTGTCTGGAGCCAGACTGCGCAGGTGCGTCGCACTTGCGCAGTCTATAAAGGCTTCGGACAGAGTGAGGCTCCTACCGTTATATTATATATATACAGTACAGACCAAAAGTTTGGACACATCTTCTCATTCAAACATTTTTCTGTATTTTCATGACTATGAAAATTGTACATTCACACTGAAGGTATCAAAACTATGAATTAACACATGTGGAATTATATACTTAACAAATAAGTGTGAAACAACTGAAAATATATCTTATATTTTAGGTTCTTCAAAGTAGCCACCTTTTGCTTTGATTACTGCTTTGCACACCATCCTGTATACATGGCTCCGCTACACCCTCCCATCCTTGTATATATGGCTCCGCTCCCACCCTCCCATCCTGTATATATGTCTCCGCTCCCACCCTCCCATCCTGTATACATGTCTCCGCTCCACCCTCCCATCCTATATACATGGCTCCGCTCCCAACCTCCCATCCTGTATAAATGGCTCCGCTCCCACCCTTCCATCCTGTACACATGGCTCCGCTCCCACCTTCCCATCCTATATACATGGCTCGGCTCCCAACCTCCCATCCTGTATATATGTCTCCGCTCCCACCCTCCCATCCTGTATACATGTCTCCGCTCCACCCTCCCATCCTATATACATGGCTCCGCTCCCAACCTCCCATCCTGTAAAAATGGCTCCGCTCCCACCCTCCAATCTTATATACATGGCTCCGCTCCCAACCTCCCATCCTGTATATATGGCTCCGCTCCCACCCTTCCATCCAGTACACATGGCTCCGCTCCCACCTTCCCATCCTATATACATGGCTCGGCTCCCAACCTCCCATCCTGTATATATGGCTCCGCTCCCACCCTCCCATCCTGTATACATGACTCCGCTCCCAACCTCCCATCCTGTATATATGGCTCCGCTCCTCCCTCCCATTCTGTATACATGGCTCCGCTCCCACCCTCCCATCCTGTATATATGGCTCCGCTCCCACCCTCCCATCCTGTATATATGGCTCTGCTCCCACCCTCCCATCCTGTATACATGGCTCCGCTCCCACCCTCCCATCCTGTATATATGGCTCTGCTCCCACCCTCCCATCCTGTATACATGGCTCCGCTGGGCTCCCCCGTCCTCCCCCCCATCATACTTACCCTCCTCGCTCCGTCGCTGCAGGTCCCTTGCATCCCTGTCGGCCGTGGCAGCTTCCTCCTGTGCGCAGCGGTGATGTAGTACCGCTCATTAAGGGCATGAATATGGACGCTACGCCTATGGGAGTGGCGTCACGTCCATATTCATTACCATAATGAGCGGTACTACGTCACCGCTCTGCCAGGAGGAAGCTGCCACGGCCGACAGGGATGCAGCAGCGGAAGGTAAGTATTGATGTCTTCTTGAAGCCGGCGGCTGCAGCTGTCACTACAGTGCTGCAGCCGCCGGCTCCATGTATGTACAGCGTTCTGTGCCGTGGCTCCGCGGCCAGGCAACAGAACTGGTAATGGGCCGCGGACCGGCGGTTGGGGACCCCTGCACTAGATCAATGCCCTAACCCCATAACCTCCCTCTCCAACATCACTGATGAGGAGCTTAATTGTTTCCTCTCCAAATCACACCTCACCATGTGTGCACTAGATCCAATCCCACCTCCTCCCAACCTCACCACCACACTTATCCCATCCCTAACCCACCTCTTCAACCTATCACTAACTTCTGGTACCTTCCCTTCTGCTTTCAAACATACCACAATCACGCCTATCCTTAAAAAGCCGACCCTCGACCCAACCGCTATGTCCAACTATCGCCTCATATCGCAGCTCTCATTCGCTTCCAAACTCCTGGAGCAGCACGTCCACGCTGAACTTTCCTCCCACTTCTTATCTAACTTGCTCTTTGACAATCTACAATCTGGTTTCCGTCCCCATCATTCCACTGAGACTGCCCTGACCAAAATTACTAACGACCTACTTACAGCCAAAGCTAACGGACAATACTCTATACTCCTCCTTCTAGACCTGTCCTCTGCTTTCGACACAGTTGACCACTGCCTCCTACTACAGATCCTCTCCTCCTTTGGCATCAAAGACCACGCCCTATCCTGGATCTCCTCATATCTTTCCAACCGCATATTCAGTGTCTCCCACTCCCACACTACCTCCTGATCCCACCCTTTCTCTGTTGGAGTCCCTCAAGGCTCTGTTCTCTGACCCCTACTCTTCTCAATCTATACACTTGGTCTGGGACAACTCATAAAGTCCCATGGATTCCAGTACCACCTTTATGCTGATGACACTCAGATCTAACTCTCTGGCTCAGATGTCACCTCACTGCTGTCCAGAATCCTGGAGTGTCTATCAGCCATATCCTCCTTCTTCTCCTCTTGCTTCCTCAAACTCAATGTGGACAAATCTGAACTAATTATCTTTCCTCCATCTCACAGATCTTCCTTACCTGATCTATCAAAATTAATGACATCACACTTTCCCCCGTACTGAAAGTCCGCTGCCACGGAGTAACCCTTGACTCTGCCCTGTTCTTCAAACCGCACATCCAAGCTCTTTCCACCTCCTGTCGCCTCCAGCTGAAAAATATCTCCAGAATCCATCCTTTCCTCAACCCTCAGTCTACTAAAATGCTTGTGCATGCCCTCATTATCTCCCACCTCGACTACTGCAACATCCTTTTCTGTGGCCTTCCTGCTAACACTCTCGCACCTCTCCAGTCCATCCTTAACTCTGCTTCCCGACTAATTCATCTCTCTCCTCGCTACTCCTCCCCTCTGCAAATCTCTTCACTGGTTCCCATTCCCTCAGCGTATCCAGTTCAAATTACTAATACTGACCTACAAGGCCATCTATAACCTGTCTCCTCCATATATCTCTGAACTAATCTCCCGATCTCTTCCCTCACGTAATCTCTGGTCCTCCTAAGACCTCCTTCTCCATACCTCCCAACCGTCCCGGTTTGAGCGGGACAGTCCCGATTTTGACCCCCCGTCCCGCTGTCCCGCTGAGGACACTATGTGTCCCGCAGTGAGACGAGCCGCCACGCCCCCATGCACCCCTTGCTGCCCTCCTTGTCTCTACAGTTCAGCGGCTCACAGCTCGCAGTGACGCTGCTATGATGTTCTCTTCTGTGCCCACAGGACCTGTGATGAGGTCACAGGAGGGAAGGAGTCAGGGGTCACATGATCAGTGTCCTCTTGTGTGCAGGAATCTGCGCTGTGTTGGTTGTCATGGTGCTGGATGAGGGTAAGTTTGTGTGGGGTGGGGACTGTGGATGTAGCAGTGCTGTAGTGTGTACAAGTTGGAGTCGTGTGTGTATGAGGTGTACGGAGCGGAGACGTGTGTATATGAGGTGTACGGAGCGGAGCCGTGTGTGTACGGAGCGGAGCCGTGTGTGTAAGAGGTGTACGGAGCGGAGACGTGTGTGTAAGAGGTGTACGGAGCGGAGCCGTGTGTGTACCAGGTGTACGGAGCGGAGACGTGTGTGTACGAGGTGTACGGAGCGGAGCCGTGGACACAGGAGTACATGCCGGAGCCCCGAAGAGCACTTTAACCCCTTCACCCCCAAGGGTGGTTTGCACGTTAATGACCGGGCCAATTTTTACAATTCTGACCACTGTCTCTTTATGAGGTTATAACTCTGGAACGCTTCAACGGATCTTCGCGATTCTGAGACTGTTTTCTCGTGACATATTGTACTTCATGTTAGTGGTAAAATTTCTTCGATATAACTTGTGTTTATTTTTGAAAAAAACGCAAATATGGCGAAAATTTTAAAATTTTGCAATTTTCAAACTTTGAATTTTTATTCCCTTAAAACAGAGAAATATATCACAAAAAATAGTTAAGAAATAACATTTCCCACATGTCTACTTTACATCAGCACAATTTTGGAACCAAAATTTTTTTTGTTAGGAAGTTATAAGGGTTAAAAGTTGACCAGCGATTTCTCATTTTTACAGCAAAATTTACAAAGCCATTTTTTTTAGGGACCACCTCACATTTGAAGTCACTTTGAGGGTCTATATGGCAGAAAATACCCAAAAGTGACACCATTCTAAAAACTGCACCCCTCAAGGTACTCAAAACCACATTCAAGAAGTTTATTTACCCTTCAGGTGCTTCACAGTAACTAAAGCAACGTGGAAGGAAAAAATGAATATTTTACTTTTTAGCCACAAAAATTATCTTTTACAAACTTTTTTTTTATTTTCACAAGGGTAAAAGGAGAAAATGGACAGATAAGGTTGTTATGCAATTTCTCCTGAGTACGCCAATACCCCATATGTGGGGGAAAACCACTGTTTGGGCACACGGCAGAGCTCGTAAGGAAAGGAGCGACGTTTGACTTTTTCAAACTAAAATTGGCTGGAATTTAGATTGGATGCCATGTCGCGTTTGGAGAGCCCCTGATGCGCCTAAACAGTGGAAACCCCCCACAAGTGACACCATTTTGGAAACTAGACCCCCTAAGGTACTTATCTAGATCTGTTGTGAGTACTTTGAACCCTCAAGTGTTTCACAAAAGTTTATAAAGCCTGGGTGTGAAAAAAAAAAAATCAATTTTCCACAAAAATGATTTTTTAGTCCCAAATTTTTGAATTTTCCCAAGGAAATTGGACCCCAAAGGTTGTTGTCCAATTTGTCCTGAGTACGCTGATACCCCATATGTGGGGGGGGAAACTGTTTGGGCGCACGGCAGGGCTTGGAAAGGAAGTAGTAACGTTTTGGAATGCAGACGTTAATGGGGGTCATGTTCCGTTTGCAGTGCCCCAGATGAGCCTAAACAGTGGAAACCCCCCACAATTGACCACATTTTGGAAACTAGACCCCCTATGGAACTTATCTAGATCTTTGGTGAGCACTTTGAACCCCCAAGTGCTTCACACAAGTTTATAATGCCCAGGCATGAAAATAAAAAATCCTATTTTTTTCCCACAAAAATTATCTTTTAGTCACTAATTTTTTATTTTCCCAAGGGTAACAGGAGAAATTGGACCACATAAGTTGTTGTACAATTTGTCCTGAGTACGCTGATACCCCATATGTGGGGGGGAACCACTGTTTGGGCGCACGGCAGAGCTCGGAATGGAAGGAGCACCATTTGACTTTTTCCAACCAAAATTGGCTGGAATTGAGTTTGGATGCCATGTTGCATTTGGAGAGCCCCTGATGTGCCTAAACAGTGGAAACCCCCCACAAATGACCCCATTTGGGAAACTAGACCCCCTAAGGAACTTATCTAGATTTTTGATGAGCAATTTGAACCTCCAAGTGCTTCACACAAGTTTATAACGTAGAGCCGTAAAATTTAAAAATCCTATTTTTTCCACAAAAATGATCATTTCACCCCAATTTTTATTTTTCCAAGGGTAACAAGACTCCAAAAGTTATTGTGCAATTTGTCCTGAGTGCGCTGATACCTCATATGTGGGGGTAAACCACTGTTTGGGTGCATGGCAGAGTTTGGAAGGGAAGGAGCGCCGTCTGACTTTTTCAACGCAGAATTGGCTGGACGCCATGTCGTGTTTGGAGAGCTCCTGATCTGCCTAAACAGTGGAAACCCCCATAAATGACACCATTTTGGAAACTAGACCCCTCAAGGAACTTATCTAGATGTGTGGTGAGGACTTTGAACCCCCAGGTGTTTCACTAAAGTTTATAACGTACAGCCGTAAAATAAAAAATCTTTTTTTTTTTTTACAAAAATTATTTTTTCGCCCCCAATATTTTATTTTCACAAGGGTAACAGAAGAAATTGGAACCCAAAAGTTGTTGTCCAATTTGTCCTGAGTACACTGATACCCAATATGTGGGCGAAAACTACTGTATGGGCACATGTCGGGGCTCGGAAGGGAAGTAGTGACGTTTTGGATTGCAGACTTTGATGGAATGGTCTGGGGGCGTCATGTCACATTTAGAGAGCCCCTGATGCACCTAAACAGTGGCAACCCCCCACAAGTGACCCCATTTTGGCAAATAGACCCCACAAGGAACTTATCTAGATGTGTGGTGAGCACTTTGAACTCCAAAGTGCTTCACAGAAGTTTATAACGCACAGCCGTAAAAAATAAAAAATCCTTTTTTTTTTTACAAAAATGATTTTTTCCGCCCCCAATATTTTATTTTCACAAGGGTAACAGGAGAAATTGGACCCCAAAAGTTGTTGTCCAATTTGTCCTGAGTACGCTGATACCCAATATGTGGGAGAAAACTACTGTATGGGCGCACGTCAGGGCTCGGAAGGGAAGTAGTGACGTTTTGGATTGCAGACTTTGATGGAATGGTCTGGGTGCGTCATGTCGCATTTGGAGAGCCCCTGATGCGCCTAAACAGTGGAAACCCCCCGCAAGTGACCCCATTATGGAAAATAGACCCCACAAGGAACTTATCTAGATGTGTGGTGAGTAGTGTTGAGCATTCCGATACCGCAAGTATCGGGTATCGGCCGATATTCGCTGTATCGGAATTCCGATACTTAGTTCCGATATTTTTCATATATCGTATACCGGAATCGGAAGTTCCCATAATTCTTTGAGAGGCAATGTGATTTTAGTCAGCCAATGAGGAATCTTATGAAGTGTGGGCACATCCTGTAATGCTGCGGTCATCTTAACTAATGGCATGGCTGTGATTGGCTGCTGAAATTATGTCAGAATGCACTATAAAAGGCGCCGCCTCCATTTTAGCGTCACTGTGCTGTGAACTCAGTTAGGGACAGAACGCTGCTGTGCTGACTCTGAGGGACAGTTAGACATTGCGATTTTGTGTACTCTACTGTGCTTTAGGCAGGCTAGTTTACCAACCGCTGTGTAAAGCTTCCTTTTGCCAGTGTTGTTTTAACAGCTCTGTGCAAGGTGTGTGTGAGAGTGCAGGTGACGCTGCAGTTTGCTCTGCATCCACCGCTGTTTGTAGGCATCTGCACGTGTCACTCACTGACTCTTTTTTTATTTGATTTTGTGGAATTGGTGCAGCTCCATTATATTTGCAAAAAATCTAATCTATTAGTGTGACGCGCTTCCATCCGTATACAATACATTGGTTGCAAACACTATAGAAGTAGACAAAGGGGCCTTTCACAGCTACTGAACAGTTGTGTTTCAGTGTTCACTGTAGTCTGTGAGCTTTTCATTTTTTGAGTGCAGATTACGCTCCAGTTAGTTATTCAACCACTGCTGGTTGTAGTCTGCTGAGCGTGTGTCACTGCCTCATCCTTCACTAATTGGTGCTGCTCCATTATATTTGAAAAAAATCTAATCTATTAGTGTGACGCGCTTCCATCCGTATACAATACATTGGTTGCAAACACTATAGAAGTAGACAAAGGGGCCTTTCACAGCTACTGAACAGTTGTGTTTCAGTGTTCACTGTAGTCTGTGAGCTTTTCATTTTTTGAGTGCAGATCACGCTCCAGTTAGTTCTTCAACTACTGCTGGTTGTAGTCTGCTGAGCGTGTGTCACTGCCTCATCCTTCACATTTTTCTCTAATTGGTGCTGCTCCATTATATTTGAAAAAAATCTAATCTATTAGTGTGACGCGCTTCCATCCGTATACAATACATTGGTTGCAAACACTATAGAAGTAGACAAAGGGGCCTTTCACAGCTACTGAACAGTTGTCTGCAGTGTTCACTGCAGTCTCTGAGGAATAACCACACTTAGGCCTTATAACTTTTCTGACTTTCTTTATCAATCTACCAAGATGAAGAAGGCAGGGAGTAAGGCACGTGGTCGTGGCCGTGGAGTTTCAGCAGGGAGAGGACGTGGGGATTCTGTGCCTGCTGCTGCCGCACCCAGTGACACAGCATCCACCAGTTTTCCCCGTGAGCGTTCCTTTATGCGCACTTTTGTAGGAGCTCAGCATACCCCCCTGCTGCGGGAAGAACAAATTGAAGCCGTTGTTGGTTGGATGGCAGCCAATGCATCGACTTCAATTGCTTCCACCTCCTCTCAGGACCACAGCACTGTTGAACAACCATCTGTCTCTTCACCGCCTGCCAAATTGCCCAGGCAGTCAGAGAGTTCTGAACTGGAGCCAGCTGAGTCTCTGCTTCTGTTCTCAGAATCTGTTGGCTTGGTGGAAACAGGGGCCCAGCCAAGCAGCATTCTGGAATGTGAAGGAGAGGCAGTATGCAGTGATGCGCAACAGCTGTGTCTCTCTGAATCTGAAGAGGCGGGTGAGCCAGTGCCGATGGTCAGCACACCGCAGAACGCATCTGATGATGATGAGACTCAGGTGCCATTTTCTGTTGAGCAAGGTGCTGGCCAGACCACCCAACAGCAGCAGGTGTTGGAAGAGGGTAGTGGAGATGATGAGGTCCAAGACCCAACATGGCGTGAGGAACAGGAAGGTGGTGGTAGCAGCTCTGAGGAAGAGATTTCCCCAACGGTCCAAACAGTAGGGAGAGGTAGGCTGCAGACTCGGTTGCCTGTACCCTCCAGTTTGGCACCCGTTCGTAGCAGTTCTCTTCCAACAGCCAAAACGGGCGCTCCCAGGACTTGCACTGCGTGGTACTTTTTTGACACACTTGCAGATGATATTTGCTATGTCAAATGCAAGCTGTGTAATCAAAAAGTTAAAAGAGGTAAAAATACCAGTAACCTCAATACCACAAATATGTGGAAACATGTACGGACAAAGCACGTAGCTGAGTTACAAAGACACACTGGAGATGTAGGCCAACCTACAGCAGCACCTACATCTTCAGCTCGTGTTGGAGCCTCTTCCTCCAGCTCACACACAGCTGGTTCGGCTTCCTCACAGGATCGCCATGGAAGAACCTCTGTCACTGTTGTCCAGAGACCCAGTGTTATTCCACCCACAGCTGCAAGTTCCCTGTCATCCTCACACTCCCAGGCCACAAAACAGCCATCGGTAGCACAGGCATGGGATAAAAGACGGCCATACTCGGCAAACCATCCACGAGCACAGGCTCTGAATGCTGGCATTGCAAAACTCCTGTCCCTTGAAATGCTATCATTCAGGCTGGTGGAGACTGACACTTTCCGTAACTTTATGGCATTGGCAGTCCCACAATACAATGTGCCCAGCCGATTTTATTTCAGCAGGCAAGCCGTCCCTGCTCTGCAAAAACATGTCGAGGGAAAAATTAAACATGCGCTACTAAACGCCGTCAGTAGCAAGGTCCACCTGACCACCGATGCGTGGACCAGTACCCATGGCCAGGGACGATACCTTTCCCTCACTGCCCATTGGGTCAATGTTGTGGAGCCGGGTACAGATCTTGAGAGTGGCGCTGTACGTGTTCTGCCAACTCCAAGGATTGCAGGAATCAAGTCTGTCCACATTGACTCCTCCTCCTACTCCAGTTCCTCAGAATCATCGCTGCAGGAGCCGTCACGGTCTACCTCCACATGGACCCGTGAACGCTTACCTGATGCGACCGATATGAGCACAGCCGTGGCCAAACGTCAACAGGCCGTCCTGAAATTAATTTACATGGGGAATCGAAGCCACACAGCGCAGGAGCTCTGGAATGCCATCAAGCAGGAGAGCGACGTGTGGTTTTTGCCAGCGAATCTCCAGCCAGGCTTGGTAGTGTACAAGAAGAAAAGGTAGCACACTGTAGCGCTATAGCTTGCAAACACGAAATATGAAAAATATGAAAAATGAATTACATCATTACCTTAGAAATATGAAAAATTGAGAAGTCTTAGCGCATAAGATGGCCAAATTATGTGAGCCTGATAGCCACGTCAAGGCTCTTCTCGTATATCAGGTCCCTAACTAATGCCTATCCTTGCTTTAGAAAAGTCTGTCTGCATGGGAACCTATGAATCCTCTTTTCAGACTAAAATCTACATCTCTGTGGAGGGGTGATGAACCTGCTGTAATTAAAAGGCCTGTGACCACCAGGTGGAGTGCTCAGGCAGAAGGTAAATGAATACATATCAAAAAACTGACCGGCACATCCAAACTTAGATTCAGTGTGAACAGGTGCTAAACCTAGAGTCACCAACTCATATACATACAAGAAGAAAAGGTAGCACACTGTAGCGCTATAGCTTGCAAACACGAAATATGAAAAATATGAAAAATGAATTACATCATTACCTTAGAAATATGAAAAATTGAGAAGTCTTAGCGCATAAGATGGCCAAATTATGTGAGCCTGATAGCCACGTCAAGGCTCTTCTCGTATATCAGGTCCCTAACTAATGCCTATCCTCGCTTTAGAAAAGTCTGTCTGCATGGGAACCTATGAATCCTCTTTTCAGACTAAAATCTACATCTCTGTGGAGGGGTGATGAACCTGCTGTAATTAAAAGGCCTGTGACCACCAGGTGGAGTGCTCAGGCAGAAGGTAAATGAATACATATCAAAAAACTGACCGGCACATCCAAACTTAGATTCAGTGTGAACAGGTGCTAAACCTAGAGTCACCAACTCATATACATACAAGAAGAAAAGGTAGCACACTGTAGCGCTATAGCTTGCAAACACGAAATATGAAAAATATGAAAAATGAATTACATCATTACCTTAGAAATATGAAAAATTGAGAAGTCTTAGCGCATAAGATGGCCAAATTATGTGAGCCTGATAGCCACGTCAAGGCTCTTCTCGTATATCAGTCCCTAACTAATGCCTATCCTCGCTTTAGAAAAGTCTGTCTGCATGGG
The DNA here is from genome assembly GCA_033576555.1 of Oophaga sylvatica. NCBI lineage: Eukaryota > Metazoa > Chordata > Amphibia > Anura > Dendrobatidae > Oophaga > Oophaga sylvatica. The sequence continues at coordinate 109,839,621 of JARQOD010000010.1, read as the reverse complement.
AACCTATGAATCCTCTTTTCAGACTAAAATCTACATCTCTGTGGAGGGGTGATGAACCTGCTGTAATTAAAAGGCCTGTGACCACCAGGTGGAGTGCTCAGGCAGAAGGTAAATGAATACATATCAAAAAACTGACCGGCACATCCAAACTTAGATTCAGTGTGAACAGGTGCTAAACCTAGAGTCACCAACTTTTCTTCTTGTATGTATATGAGTTGGTGACTCTAGGTTTAGCACCTGTGCACACTGAATCTAAGTTTGAATGTGCCGGTCAGTTTTTTGATATATAGGCTTGGTAGTGTGTGACAATGGCCGAAATCTGGTGGCAGCTCTGGGCCTTGGCAACCTCACTCACATACCATGTCTGGCACATGTGCTCAACTTGGTCGTGCAGAGTTTTTTGAGGGACTATCCGGATCTTGATGCACTGCTGCACAAGGTCCGCCTAGAGTGCGCTCACTTGCGACGTTCCAGCATGGCCAGATCGCGCATTGCAGCTCTGCAACGCAGATTTCGCCTTCCTGAACATCGCATCATATGTGACGTACCCACCAGGTGGAATTCCACGTTACATATGTTGGAGCGGTTGTGTGAGCAGCAGCCAGCAGTAATGGAGTATCAGCTGCATTAGGCGCAATCAACTCGCAATTTGCGTCGTTCACACTTCACCACTACTGAGTGGGCCTCTATGAAGGACATCTGCCACGTTTTGCGTGCGTTTGATGAGTCAACGCGGATGGCGAGTGCAGATGATGCACTAGTCAGCCTGACTGTCCCCCTTATCTGCCTGCTTCAAAAAACACTGCAAGCAATAAGGGATGAGGTTTTGGAAGAGGTGGAGGATGAGGAGTCACAAATTCCATCACCTTCTGGACAGTCAGCGCAACGTGGTTCCTCACAAAGGGCTGGGCAGTGTTCACTTTGTGAGGAGGATGAGGAGGAGTCAATGGAGGAGGAAGACATCGCTCCAGAGGGAGGTACACAACGCTCTAGTCCGTATGTAGAGCGAGGGCGGGGTGATGCAGAGCAGGCAGAGATGACGCCTCTTGCAGGGGACAGCGTTTCTTGGCCAGTTGGGAGTCTGCAGCACATGGTTGATTTCATGCTGCAGTGCCTGAGAAACGACCGCCGCATCGCCCACATTCTCACCACGTCTGATTATTGGGTGTACACCCTCCTAGACCCTCGCTACCGGGACAACTTACAAAGCCTCATCACTAGTGTTGAGCATTCCGATACTGCAAATATCGGGTATCGGCCGATATTAGCTGTATCGGAATTCCGATTCCGAGTTCCGATATTTTCGTCTTATCGGATACCGGAATCGGGATTGTCACTGTCACTGTCAGTGTCCGTCGGTCGGGTCTGTCAGGAGTCAGCGGCACTTACCTGGCAGAAGATCTCCGGCGGTCACGTCCTGGACTGCTTCATGGCCGCAATCTTCTTTCCCCGGCGGTCACATGCAGTTTCTCGCGATAACTGCAGTGACTGCTGGGTAATCGCGGCCGTAAAGCAGTCAGTCCGATGACGTCACCGCCGGGGAAGCAGGTAATCAGCTGTGCTGCGTTGCGATGACAGGCTCTGCCTGTCATTGCGATGTAGCAGAGTTGGATCGTCGTGGGACAATCGTTACTATGGACTGCGTCGGACAGGTGGTATACTGTTGGTTTGTTTTTTTTCTTTTTTTACAGGAGATCGATGGCGTCGCAGGAATGAGAGAGTAATAAAATTAATGAAAACTGTGTTGTCTCTTTTATTTCATTAAAAGACTTTTTTCTTGCATTGTCTTTTTTTTATACATTTAATAACTTTGGGATTAATAATGGATCGGTGTCTTATTGACACCTCTCCATTATTAACCGGGCTTATTGTCACCGTGCAATCAACGGTGACAATAACCCCTTATTACCCCGCTTGCCACCGCTACAGGGCAAGTGGGAAGAGCCGGGTAAAGTGCCACAATTGGCACATCTTTTGATGCGCCAAATGTGGGGCTGCTGTAGCCTGGTATTATCAGGCTGTTGAGGGCCAAAATCCATGGGCCTTGACAGTCTTTTAATACCAGGCCGCAGCAGTCTGCATTTTACTTGGCTGGTTAACAAAAATAGGGGGGATCCCCACGCCATTTTTTTTCGAGGGGATCCCCTATTTTTGTTAACCAGCCAAGCTAAGCAGACTGCTGTGGCCTGGTATTATCAGGCTTGCAAGGTCCATGGATATTGGATCCTTACCAGCCTGAAAAACCAGGCCTCAGCGGTCTGCTTCATCTGGCTGGTTAACAAAAATAGGGGGGACCCCACGCCAATTTTTTTCGAGGGGATCCCCTATTTTTGTTAATCAGCCAAGATATGCAGACTGCTGTGGCCTGGTATTATCAGGCTGGCAAGGTCCATGGATCTTGGCTCCTTAACAGCCTGAAAATCCAGGCCTCAGCGGTCTGCTTCATCTGGCTGGTTAACAAAAATAGGGGGGACCCCACGCCAATTTTTTTCGAGGGGATCCCCTATTTTTGTTAATCAGCCAAGATATGCAGACTGCTGTGGCCTGGTATTATCAGGCTGGCAAGGTCCATGGATCTTGGCTCCTTAACAGCCTGAAAATCCAGGCCTCAGCGGTCTGCTTCATCTGGCTGGTTAACAAAAATAGGGGGGACCCCACGCCATTTTTTTTTCGAAGGGAACCCCTATTTTTGTTAATCAGTTCCCTCTGACGTCACTGATTGTGTCCCTGGCTGACCTGAAGTGAAAGTGGAAAGCAATCAATTAAGCTTTCCACTTAAGGGCCCGTCTCACATAGCGATATCGCTACCGAGATCGCTGCTGAGTCACTAGTTTTGTGACGCAGCAGCGAGCTCACCAGCGATATCGCTGTGTGTGACATTCAGCGACGATCAGCCCCCCTGCCGGGTATCGCTGATCGTCGCTGAAATGTCAGGACCTTTGATCGCTGGTTTCCCGCTGACAGGCACACATCGCTGCGTGTGACAGGCGGGAGACCAGCGATCCGCTGGTAACCAAGGTACACAGCGGGTTTCCAGGCGCGGGGCTGTGCCTAGAAACCCGCTGTGTACCTTGGATACCAGCGCCCTGATGCAGGGAGCTGGTATCCAAGGTACATAGCGGGTTTCCAAGCGCTGCGCGGTGCCTGGAAACCCGCTGTGTACCTTGGTTACCAGCGGATCGCTGGTCTCCCGCCTGTCACACGCAGCGATGCGTGCCTGTCAGAGGGAAACCAGCGATCAAAAAAAGGTCCTGACATTTCTGCGACGATCAGCGATACCCGGCAGGGAGCTGATCGTCGCTGAATGTCACACACAGCGATATCGCTGGTGAGCTCGCTGCTGCGTCACAAAACTAGTGACTCAGCAGCGATCTCGGTAGCGATATCGCTATGTGAGACGGGCCCTTAAGCGATGTTACCCGCAGTGTCGCTGTCCCAGATCGCTGCCTGAGCTGCCTGTTTGGCAGCTCAGCAGCGATCATGTAGCGATACACCAGCGATCCTGACAAGTGCATATCGTTGTCGGGATCGCTGGTGTATCGTTATGTGACACCCAGCCTTTACTCTCCTGTCAGGCAGGAGAGGAACTCATTCATTTGGGGTTTACTGTGAGGCTGCAGCATTAGCTGCGGTCCCTGCAGTAAACATTAACCCTTTCTGAAGGATTACACCGTGAGACCTGACTGTGCATGGGATAGGTAAGAATAATTTTGCTTTTTTATTTTATTTTTATTACAGGAAATGGTTTTTGCAGTAAAATAAAAGATGGTCAAAAACATGTGTCTTTATTTCATTAAAATGATTTTTAATTAAAGTGTGTGTGTTTTATTTTTATTTCATGCAATAGGATTAATAATTGATAGTTGTCTAATTGACAGCTCTCAATTATTAACCTGGCTTAAGGTCACCTTTCAATAGCAAGGTGGCTTTAACCCCATATTAACGCATTCGCCACCGCTACAGGGCAATGGGAATAGACGGGCAAAGTGCCAGAAAGGGCGAATCTAATTATAGATTTGTCTTTTCTGGGGTGTCTGGGGGCAGATGTTAGTAGCCAGGGGGGGGCCAAAAATAATGGTCCCTCTCTGGGCTATTATTATCTGCCCCCATTCGCTGGCTTTGTCTGTCTGGTTGCGAAAATAGGGCGGGAGCCCACGCATTTTTTTTCAGCAATTTTACACCTCATATATATATATACATGTCATTGAATTTGTGACACATATATATATATTATATTTATATTTGTAGTTCATACACTTCTACATAGTATAATAGCCGCTAATTCAATTGCCGGCTTTTGTGAAAATGCAGAACCCGACATGAAATGACACTTGGTGTACATAGGGTTAACCATGTCTTTTCATGTCCTTTGCTATCTAATTTGCACAAACAATTAAATCAGACTATGTGTGCAAAAATTCACACCTGTAGGGGTTAATTAAAGGTGTAAATTCGTAGCAAAAAAGTCCGTTTTTTTTACAACGAATTTACACCTTTAATTAACCCCTACAGGTGTGAAATTTTGCACACATAGTCTGATTTAATTGTTTGTGCAAATTAGATAGCAAAGGACATGAAAAGAAATGTTTAACCCTATGTACACCAAGTGTCATTTCATGTCGGGTGCTTCTGTCTTTTCACTGAAGCCGGCTTTACCCGGCAATTGAATCAAAGGATATTTTACTATGTAGAAGTGTATAAACTATACATATATGTATATATATATGTCACAATGACATGTATATATATATATATGTATTCTATGTGTGTATATTTAGTGTTTACAAGGAAAGAATGGGGTTTTTTTAGTTGCGATATTTTGTTCCCATAGACTTACATGGGACTTCCGGTATCGGTATCGGGTATCGCCGATATTTTAGTGATATCGGCGATACCATTCCGATTCCGATACTTTAGGATATCGGAAAGTATCGCTCAACTCTACTCATCACACCGTTGAACCGGGAGCGTAAAATGCGGAAGTACCAAGACACACTGGTGCAATCCATAATGTTCCCAATTCCAGCCAAGAGCACTGCTGCTGCTACTGCTTTACAAAGCAGCTCTGTGCGTCGAGGCAGTGGAGACAGCTCTGCAACAAGAGGGAGCACAAGCAGCGCCTCTGCACAGGGCAAGACCAGTATGTTCCAAATGTGGCGAAGTTTTGTAGCAGCGCCACCAATGTCTACACCATCCGAGACGGCTCCAGTCAGCAGGAGGCAACGTTTCCGTAAGATGGTGACAGACTACATGTCTTTCCCTCTCAGTGTACTCCCAGATGGCTCTTCCCCATTCAAGTTTTGGGTCTCTAAGCTGGATACATGGCCAGAGCTTAGCCAGTATGCATTGGAGGTGCTGGCTTGCCCTGCTGCCAGTGTATTATCGGAGCGTGTCTTTAGTGCCGCAGGTGGTGTACTAACAGACCGTCGCATGCGACTATCCTCCGATAATGTAGACCGGCTTACTTTTCTGAAAATGAACAAGGCATGGATCTCGCCAGAATTTGTCTGTCCGTTTTCAGATTAAATAACTGGTTCGCAACGTTATCCATGTCTCCTGTTATGTTCATCTTTCTACCACCTGAACTCTACTCCCTGTGCTAGAACACTGCCAGTTGCTGCTCAGAAGTGTCGTGTCCACAGACCAATACACAAGCTATAGTGTTAGTGGGGTTCAGTAACGCCAGCTGTTCCCCTGCTGTGTGTCCGGCAACAAGTCTCCTGTTCCCTACACATGCACAGAAAAACCCATGTCGAACATGCTCCAAATAGGGAAGAGCCGTCACCCTGATTGTTATGCTTAAAACAGGAAATTGTGAAGTTTTCCAGGCCTAGAATGATAAATTTTTATGACAAATATGGACAAATAATAATTTGTCATCACAGCGCATATCTGCACATGTCTATTATAAATGGTAACTAGAGTTGAGCGATACTTTCCGATATCCTAAAGTATCGGAATCGGAATGGTATCGCCGATATCACTAAAATATCGGCGATACCCGATACCGATACCGGAAGTCCCATGTAAGTCTATGGGAACAAAATATCGCAACTAAAAAAACCCCATTCTTTCCTTGTAAACACTAAATATACACACATAGAATACATATATATATATATACATGTCATTGTGACATATATATATACATATATGTATAGTTTATACACTTCTACATAGTAAAATATCCTTTGATTCAATTGCCGGGTAAAGCCGGCTTCAGTGAAAAGACAGAAGCACCCGACATGAAATGACACTTGGTGTACATAGGGTTAACCATGTCTTTTCATGTCGTTTGCTATCTGATTTGCACAAACAATTAAATCAGTCTATGTGTGCAAAATTTCACACCTGTAGGGGTTAATTAAAGGTGTAAATTCGTTGTAAAAAAACCGGACTTTTTTGCTACGAATTTACACCTTTAATTAACCCCTACAGGTGTGAAATTTTGCACACATAGTCTGATTTAATTGTTTGTGCAAATTAGATAGCAAAGGACATGAAAAGACATGGTTAACCCTATGTACACCAAGTGTCATTTCATGTCGGGTCATAGGTCATAGGTGTTCGGTCTGGATGCCGAACTTTACTGTTCGGGTTCGCCCATCTCTACTTGCAAAATCACCAATCTATAGCACTAGCTTCTCCAAGAGCAGTTCTCCTAATCACAGCTCTGACTATCCTGAGCTATGTGCTTGTTCAAGTGCCATTATCTCTATATGTACCGTAAATACAGTGATAGCAGTGTACATTATAAAACAAATCACTAATAGCTGAATGTGTTACAGCAGAACTTTATAGTTCTACTAATACTATAACTCAGCCTATCCTATCAGAAACAAAGAAGTAAAGAGCAACATAGCTCTGACCTGCTCCAGAGACAAATTGAGAATATTTCTTTAATTGTAACCACAACAATACCAGCACATTAAAAAGTTGTTGTTGTCCAATGTCCATATAGTACTATATTATGCTAAACAGTGGCCAGAGACCGCCATACCATGCCACAATAGTCCCATAGTTTGTTTTCATAGGACAGTGCGATTCTGTGCCTGCACACAGCCATATACTTTGCATAAAGTACCATATTCTACCTGCAAAGAACCAAATTGTGTGTTTGCAGTCCTACAATGAGCCTATATTGCACCCAATAAACTACACATTAGACCCAAATTAGAGTAATACTTGCCCATGTACATAGATGCCAGAGAGAACCACGTTTGTAAGTTACTGTGTATAACAACGCACATTATTCCATATTGTGCCCTGTTTGATTGATCCGATTCCTAACTGAAGGTGGTTTTCCAATCCTTAAAGAAAACTTCAAACTTGCTCCAAATAGTAAAACATAATCTAATATATTCATGTTTTACCCTTACCCCTCCTGTGCTGCTGGCCACAGGACCAACCGTGTGTTGCTTTCCATTGCGCTTGACAGCAGTGATTGGCTGCCTGAGTGACATGGCATTCAATCGACCTCAAAGCATGGTTAACAACTCCTGAAGGTTCTCAGCTTCCAAAACTTTCATGAATGGGCTAATCTCTAAATCCCACCCTTGCCCACTCAAATTGTATAAAATATAGACATGCGGACCCTCGATTTTACCTGATCCGTAGACCATATTGTTTTATATCCATTCAGGAGTTAGGAACACTCTGGCACAACAAGATACTTCTCTTTTATATCCTAAATATGCATGCATGCTAATATTCTGTTACTTTTGATGATGCCAAACCCTATATAGATTTGTATAATCATTGGGTCACATGGCAAAACAAAAATAGGGACAAAGTCAAGTTTGACACCAAATCAGACAAATTCACATTTAGGAGAATCAAAGAACAATCAGACTAATGATCTGTTGAGACTGGGTACACCTTTAGAATACATATAGCCAGTGGCACAACATAAATCTTTTACACGTCAATGCAAAGTCAATAACATGGCCCTCTATAATTGAAAATAAAAATAGTTTGCGCACATAAAAACTACAAGACACAAAAGGATCTGTAGAAAAATAGGAATATGCATGTGTCAAATGGAAAACAATACATAAATTCAGACGCACTCTGTAGAACAGTTTGAGATGCAGATGTAATAATACAGTAATAAATAAATATTGCACTAAGACCCGTGAGAAAAAGGTGATGAGAAAAGCCTGTAGTCTATTATGTAGTAAACCCCAAACCAAAGGACTAAATAGTCATAATACGCATAAGGTATTTATTCATATGGGTATTAATATGGACAAACCCTGAAAAAGTAAAAGAGGTCCTCTTTTAACGATGGAGCAGAAAAACGCTGCAGAAATCCTAAAAAACCTTTTATGCAGAAAGGTCAGAAGAAATTGACACTGTCCCGGCCGGTGACAGCTCAGATGAATGAGTATTAGTGGTGCACTGTGGAGAAAATAGTCCTGTTTGCACAGGTTTTACCTGACAACCCCGATGGGTCACTTGCAATAGAAAGTCCAATTTCAGCCTCCTCTGGCCTGCTGACAACCCCGATGGGTCACTTGCAGTAGAAAGTCCGACTTCAGCCTCCTATGGCCCGCAGACGAAACTTACATCCGTTGATGAAAGCCGGTGATCTCTGGCCTCCGTGGCCAGATCAGGAACGCCGGCTGATGATGTTGAATCCTCACTAGGAAGAAGGATGTGGGCAGGACCTGTTGGTAAACTAGCCTGCCTCAAGCACAGTAGTACACAAAATCGCAATATCTAACTGTCCCTCAGAGTGAGCAGAGTAGCGTTCTGTCCCTAACTGAGTTCACAGCACAGTGACGCTAAAATGGCTGCGGCGCCTTTTATAGTGCATTCTGACATCATTTCAGCAGCCAATCACAGCCATGCCATTAGTTAAGATGACCGCAGCATTACAGGATGTGCCCACACTTCATAAGATTCATCATTGGCTGACTAACATCACATTGCCTCTCAAAGAATTATGGGAACTTCCGATTCCGGTATACGATATTGAAAAAGTATCGGAATTAAGTATCGGAATTCCGATAACGCGAATATCGGCCGATACCCGATACTTGCGGTATCGGAATGCTCAACACTAATGGTAACAAAAACTAAAACATAGTCTTCACTTTTTGAAATTAATGCATAAAAGTACATTTCATACTTATCAATTAATGCTTTTTAAGGAACTTTATCTGTACCTGTAAGATAATGCAGTCAATGGATGTACGAATCATAAAATCCTCATCATCATCATCACGAGTTTTATTTATGACAGACATTATAAAATACACATACTGATGCCAACTGTAACTTCACACACCATATATGAAATGGCCAGCATCTAAACCTGGTAATAATGTGCAATAATAAATTATTACATCTAGAAAGTGCATCATGCATACTGACAATAGGTAGTACTAGTTATACCTGCAAGTGCTGTTGAAACAACCACAACAGATATAAATTAATAATGGTATATAGGTATCACAGTGCATAGTTACTCATGGACAATGTCGATGTAATACTGTTCCTCAATAAAGTCAGCGTCAACCATTATGCTTGTTAGTCTTGTAGATTGTTAAAGAGGGAACGGTCTTTTTTTGTTGGTCATAGGTGGAGTATTAGACAGTAAATGATTACTGCTGTCGTATTTTTGGCGTCCCTAGGGCGCAATAACGCTGCGTAAAGTCACATTTTATAGAGTCATCTAATTGACACACGCTACCCTACCGTACGCGTGACAGTAGGAAGGTAGTGTTGACGGATAAAGCCTTGCGCAACCAGACATGCTTTTACCCTCTTCAACACTGTACAAGCAAAAAATGCATGATTGCAGCCGCAGACTTTATTGACGTACAGTATAACATCGCCATTACCCATCAGAGGCTGTCCACTGTCTGATACAGACATAGAATATACCTTTGCTATCCGTAGCCTTTGTTTCACCTACACTTGCAGGCACACACTTAAATTGTGACAATGCATTATGTTTTTTTAAATGGTTATTTTTTATCGTACATTATTGTGTCATCACATTGATGAGTCCATGCTGGACATGTCATACATGGTGTACAAAGTAACTATTTTATTAACTTAAATAATTGAAATGTCTGTGACTGTCACATCTAAATTGCAATGATGATGATGATAAGTGACTATTACAAAATCCATTGTCTTCACTATGTTATGGTTTAACATAGCGTTCCTTAAGCATTATTCATAAATACAAAAATGGACTTTTATTGTTAAATTTACAACACTATATTTTGTAACCAATTTTTTGGGTGGTGTGTTGTTCCATTTCTTGTTGGCATGTGCATATATGCGTTTATATTTGCAGTGTCTTTATTTTTATTCTTGAAGTTAGGAAACATGTGTATCTTTGTACCGTGTTAGCCAGTAGATAGATAAATATTTAGACTTGAGAGTCCGCAGTGGTTGATACCTTTGAATGGATAACTGAAAAGATGGTAACAAATTGCAAGCTTTCGAGGCTACTCACGTCTCTTCATCAGGCAAAGACTAAAACAAAAAATGAAGCATCACATATTTCTATACACAACAGGACACAGGAATAGTGCAATAGGTAAGACAAGTAAGTGACGTGTAGCAGAACTGTCATTATCACAGAGGGATGAACATAAATATTGGAACAGTTCCTAGATAACGATAGAAAGTTTTATTGCCCTCTGATTGGGGTCTGGTTTTGTGTTTTCATGCCCCTGGAAGGGCAGAGACGCAGATTCCTTAATTGATATAGAATGACATAAATCCGTGTGATCTATTCATTCCATCACTAACAGTGTCAAAGGTCATGATGAGCTTATATTCTGAAACCTTTGTATCTTTGTCAATATTTGAAGTTATATTTTAATACCAGTAATTCCATATCCATCATGCTATGACCGGGCATACAAAAGTGTTTTGCCACAGGTAAATCCATTATTTTTTGTCTTATCGTGTGGCGCTGATAATTCATCCTTGTTCTCATTTTTTGGCCGGTCTACCCTCACTTGTCCCTCCCTCACTTGTCTTACCTATTCCTGTGTCCTGTTGTGTGTAGAAATATGTCATTCTTCCTTTTTTTTTTTAGTCTTAGCCTGATGAAGAGACCTGAGTAGTCTCGAAAGCTTTGAATTTGTTACCATATTTTCAGTTAGCCATTAAACGGTATCAACCACAGAGGACTCTCAAGTATAAATATTTTTCTATTCTTGGAAATGAAATTCATCATTTTATTGTCCTAGTAAAACTTCATTTATTCTTGTTTGAAGTACATACATTTGCAATGGCCACTTAACAAGGCAATAACTCAATATTTTATTTCAAAACCCTCCTTGACCCTGGGCTTCAACACCGCCAGTTGCTGCTCAGCAGTGTTAGATGCACAGATGAAAACAATCGCTGATGTGTTTGTGGGGTTCAGTAACGCCTGCTGTCCCCCTGCTGTGTGTCTGGCAAAAATTACTGCTGCTAACTACAACTTCAACTTCAAACGTCTCATACTAGGCCTCTGCCTACACCCTCCTTGACCCTGGGCTTCAACAGCGCCAGTTGCTGCTCAGAAGTGTTAGATGCACAGATGAAAACAATCGCTGATGTGTTTGTGGGGTTCAGTAACGCCTGCTGTTCCCCTGCTGTGTGTCTGGCAAAAATTACTGCTGCTAACTACAACTTCAACTTCAAACGTCTCATACTAGGCCTCTGCCTACACCCTCCTTGACCCTGGGCTTCAACAGCGCCAGTTGCTGCTCAGAAGTGTTAGATGCACAGATGAAAACAATCGCTGATGTGTTTGTGGGGTTCAGTAACGCCTGCTGTTCCCCTACTGTGTGTCCGGCAAAAATTACTGCTAGCTACCTAATCATGGTGAAAAAAACATGACATCTCAAAGTGTCTAGTGCTACACATAGATAAGAGGCTACACCCTGATTTCTAAGCTGTAAACATTTGAAACGTCAACTTTCAAACCATAAAATGATTAGTCTTTGTCACAAATCTGTAACAAAATAAATGTGACATATTATTACAGATATGCACATGTCGAAAACAAATGCAAACACAAAATCCTACTCATGCTATAGGATACTGATGGTCAACCTTGTCACTCCATAGCTTAGACAAATCCAACTCACATCATGATGACTCAAATGCTGCAATGTTGGAAGTGCATAATGTGGGTTGAACTTTGACAACTGCTGCAGTGCGAAGGTTATACTTCAGTGTTCTTGCCTTTGAAATAAAAGCATACAAGTAAATATAATAATCCAATGTTGATTAAGGGACGTGATGTACACCTGTAATATTGTGCAAACAATGCATGTAGGAATAGTCCTCTTCAACATTACTTATATTTGTGTCATTTTAAAAAAGACATATTTGATTAGAAAGTTAACAGTCCATATCATAAAGGTCCTTCATGTAAACATGATAATCGCTAACAAAAATCATGCATTACCTTGGTAAAGTCAATAGTGCATAGTCACAATAGCAAAATATATACCTGTAAGTGGTGCTGAAAGAACGACAACTGATAGAATACGTGAATGATATATATTTATCAGACTGAATAGCGACATCTGTACAATGTCGATATAATACTGTACCTTAACAAAACAGCTGTGTCACACCTCACACTCGTTTTTCTTGTAGCTTGTTATGTAATAGGGCACATGCGTGTATGTTTCATCATAGGTGCATGTTTACTGAGTAAAGCAGTCATGACAACGCCTTTGTGTTGTCGGTACGCTTGCGATGATGAACGATGCGCACCGTGAATGTTAGTCTGCGTCATAAGACGTACAGACGCTCCAATACCCAACGCGTCACAGCAGGAAGCCAGTCTGTGCTTCCAAACAGAGGCGCAACCATACATGCACGTAACCTTTTATAAAGCTAGATAAAAAAAAGGATGTAGTAGTAACGCACACTTTATTGAGGTACAGTATTACATCGCCATTCACCATCTGTGGCTATGCAGTCTCATCTATATATACCTTATCTATCCGTTGTCATGCTTGCAAGTCCACAGTCAGGCATAAATATCTGTTTTCACTCTGCACTATGCACTTTTTAAATTTTTGTTTTGTTAATATAAATGATTGGCACATATTATCAGTATTACATGATGGAAATTTTAGATATTTTTTAAAAAATTGTAGTTATATTATTCACCAAATGTAAAGTTTTATGAATGTCAAAGAAAACTTGTAATGCTGATTATGTTTTTAAGTCAGCCATTCATTGTCTACACAATAAAAATGGTGTACATACTGTTACTTACCCATCATTAATGGATTCTGATGTGTACTTGCATGCTTTTATTTTAAACCGTATAGCAGATTATTTAACCTATTTTAATTGTGGTTTGCATTGCTTTTCAACATGTTGTAACGGGTCTGGTGGGTGGAACTACTGACGAGACAGGTCAGGTTGGTGGGACCACAAAGCTTTATTATACAAGAGAGTTTACTTGTAAGAGAGCGGGTGGCACCCGGGAAAAGGGCAGGGAATCACGGCAGGGATATAGGTAGTTTCTGGACAGGCAGGTTTGTCACAGCAAGTGACCAAGGAAGTCTCTGGGCAGGCAGGTTGTAACGGTAAGTAACCGAGGCAGTCTCTGGACAGGCAGGCTGTCACGGCAAGTGACCAAGGCAGTCTCTGGGACAGGCAGGTTGTCACGGCAAGTGACCAAGGCAGTCTCTGGGACAGGCAGGTTGTCACGGCAAGTGACCAGGCAGTATCTGGAACAGGCAGGTTGTCACGGCAAGTGAGCAGGCAGTATCTGGACAGGCAGGTTGTCACAGCAAGTGACCAAGGCAGTCTCTGGGACAGGCAGGTTGTCACGGCAAGTGACCAGGCAGTCTCTAGAACAGAGCAGGCATATACGACCTGATATGGTGGAGCCTCCAGGTAGGCTGCAGTCGGATGGCAGATGATCGCTCCCAGGTGAGCAGGCAAGAGCCGTGGATCTCTGCAGATGATGTCCGAACTTCCGGATGGAGCTGCAGTCGGATGGCAGATGATCGCTCCCAGGTGAGCAGGCAAGAGCCGGGGATCTCCGCAGATGATGTCCGAACTTCCGGATGAGGCTGCAGTCGGATGGCAGATGATCGCTCCTAGGTGAGCAGGCAAGAGCCGGGGATCTCTGCAGATGACGTCCGAACCTCTGGATGGAACTGCAGACGGATGGCAGACAGGCAAGCCGACAGGTAACAGGCAGGTAACTGGAATCAGGAGCTGATGGCTGAAACAGAGTTAGACTGCACAGGAACAACATTGCTCGGGCACCTACATTAAGGAGGAAGCCCTTAATATAGGGTGGAGTCCTCCAGCATTGGCTGGAGACTGATTTGGAAAATGCGCGCGGCTCCTTTAAGAGCGGGGAGGGTGCGGGCGCGCGCCCTAAGGCCAGTAGCAGGGAAGGAGCTGCGCGGGACCAGCAGGGTGGAAGGAGGACGCCGAGGATGGCAGAGGCGCAGAGGAGGCTGGGAGCACTGAGGACGCTGAGCGCAGGTGAGGAGAGTGACGTCCCTGTCTGGCAGCAGGCAGGGACGCGGGCGCTACAGTACCCCCCCCTCTAGGCCCCCCCTTCTTTAGGCCAGAAAGAAATTTAGCTAGGATAAGAGGGGCATGGATGTTCTCCCGAGGCTCCCAGGTTCTCTCCTCAGGACCAAACCCCTTCCAATCCACCAAAAAATAAGTCTTTCTTCCTACCCTTTTTGTGGCCAGAATGTTCTCTACCTCAAATTCATCATCAGCAGACACTGGAGCAGGAGGTGTACCTGTAGACTTAAAAAAAGAGTTAAGAACCACAGGTTTTGAGGAGAGATACATGAAAAGAATTAGGAATTCTCAAATTGGCCGGGAGTTTCAATTTATAGGACACCGGATTGATCTGACTGATGATCTCAAAAGGACCGATGAACCGAGGACCTAACTTGTAGGACGGAATTTTGAGTCGAACATATTTGGACGAAAGCCAGACTTTGTCCCCAGGACGGAATTGAGGAGGATCCAGACGTTTTTTGTCAGCATGTCTTTTCATGCGCTCGGATGACTGAATGAGTGCGGACCGGGTACTCTCCCAGATGGAGGAGAATTCTCTAACCAGAGATTCCGCAGCTGGATTGTCCACAGAGATGGAAACAGGGACAGGGATCCGAGGGTGCTGACCGAAGACTACAAAAAACGGAGACTTGGTGGAAGATTCGCTCTCATGATTATTGTAGGAGAATTCGGCCCAAGGCAGGAGCTCCACCCAGTCAGAATGGTGGGCATTAACGAAGTGTCGAAGATAACTGGTCAAATTCTGATTTATTCGTTCAACTTGTCCATTGGACTGTGGGTGGTAAGCGGAGGAAAAATCCAGGGTGACGTCTAGCAACTTACAAGTGGCTCTCCAGAAACGTGAGGTGAACTGAACCCCATGATCCGACACAATGTGACGAGGCAGACCATGAAGACGGAAGATGTGGCGGATAAAGTCTTTAGCCAACTCGGGTGCAGACGGAAGACCTGGCAGAGGAATGAAGTGAGCCATCTTGGAAAAGCGGTCAGTGACCACCCAAATGACTGTACAACCAGCAGAGACGGGCAGATCAGTAATGAAGTCCATGGCTATATGCTGCCAGGGGGCAGCGGGTACAGGAAGCGGAAGAAGACGGCCGGTAGGCAGGTGTCTCGGAACTTTGTTGCGGGCACAGGAAACACAGGCAGAAACAAAGTCTATTACGTCTTTGTGCAGGGTAGGCCACCAATAATGCCGGGTAATGAGTTGGAGGGTCTTTTTTTGACCAGCGTGGCCAGCGAGTTTAGACGAGTGACCCCAATGTAGGATTCTCTTCCGATCGGTTTCTGATACGAACGTCTTACCAGGAGGGAGACGATTTAGACTCACGGGAGCCACCTGCATCACTCTGGCGGGATCGATGATATGTTTAGGCTCATCTTCGAGATCCGACACCAGGAAAGACCGAGACAAGGCATCCGCCTTGACGTTTTTGTCAGCTGGGCGAAAATGCAAAAGAAAATCGAAGCGGGCAAAAAACAAGGACCACCGGGCTTGGCGAGGATTAAGTCTCTGTGCCTGCTGGAGGTATGCCAGATTTTTGTGGTCCGTGTAGATGATTACCGGATGAAGAGCCCCTTCGAGTAGGTAACGCCACTCCTCCAATGCCAACTTAATGGCCAATAACTCTCGATCTCCTATGGAGTAGTTGCGCTCGGAGGAGGAGAAGAGTTTGGAGAAGAAACCGCAGGATACCATCCTCCCGGATGGCGATTTTTGGGTAAGAACCACTCCGGCTCCAGCAGAGGAAGCGTCCACCTCCAGGAAGAACTGCTTGTTGCCATCCGGGCGATGCAGCACTGGAGCGGAAGAGAAGGCCTGTTTCAGAGAAAGGAAGGCCTCCTCTGCTTCGGTCGTCCACTGTTTGGGGTTAGCATCCTTGCGAGTGAGCGCTGAGATTTGAGCAGTCCTGGAAGAGAAGTGCGGTATGAAGAGACGGTAATAGTTGGCAAATCCCAGGAACCGCTGAATGGCCTTCAACCCCTCCGGTCGGGGCCACTTCTCGATGGCAGACAATTTCTCCGGATCCATTCGTAGGCCTGTCTGAGAAATGATGTAGCCCAGAAACGGAAGCGATGTCTGCTCAAAGAGGCACTTCTCATATTTGGCGAAGAGGTGATTCTGCCTGAGCCTGAGCAGAACCTGACGAACATCCCTCCGGTGAGACTGAAGATCCGGAGAGAAGACCAAGATGTCGTCAAGGTACACCACAACGCAGGAGTAGAGGAGGTCCCGGAAGATGTCATTGACCAACTCCTGAAAGACTGCTGGAGCATTACAAAGACCAAAGGGCATCACCAAGTACTCGTAGTGGCCGTCCCGGGTGTTGAATGCCGTCTTCCATTCATCTCCTCGACGGATACGAACCAGGTTGTATGCTCCACGAAGATCCAGTTTGGTGAAGACTCTAGCCCCTCTAAGACGATCAAACAGTTCTGGAATGAGCGGAAGAGGGTACTTATTCTTCACCGTGATCGAATTTAGGCCTCTGTAGTCAATACAGGGACGGAGAGATCCGTCTTTCTTTTTAACGAAGAAGAAACCTGCTCCCGCTGGGGAGGTAGATTTCCGGATGAATCCCTTTGCTAAGTTCTCCTCGATATATTCGGACATCGACCTGGTCTCAGCAGCAGACAACGGGTAAATACGCCCACGGGGAGGCGTAGTACCGGGCAACAGGTCAATCGGGCAATCATATGGTCTATGCGGGGGTAATGTCTCTGCTTCCTTTTTATTGAAGACATCAGCAAATGACCAATATGGAATCGGGAGTCCAGGTAGATTAGCAGGTGTAGGAGAAGAATAGACAGAATGAACAGGCACCAGACACGTTTTATGACAGTCCTGTCCCCAGCGAAGAACCTCTCCATTCTGCCAGTCGAGCACAGGTGCATGTTTTTGGAGCCAAGGCAGACCTAGTAAGAAAGCATGAGAGAGTCCGGGTAAAACATGAAACGAGATGCTCTCAGAATGCAACATTCCCACCTGCAGGGTTATGGCTTCGGTAATAAGTCGGATGGGACGAGGTAGGAGGCCCCCATCCACAGCAGCAACAGATACAGGTTCAACAAGAGGTTTGGTGGGAATGTGATACTTCTCTACTAGAGCCTGTGACACGAGATTCCCAGCTGCTCCAGAATCAAGTTGGGCCATTTCGAAGTGGCGGTTCTTACCGAGCAGAATTGAAACCGACAGCAGCAGGGATGAAGAGGATTTATTTTTGTCTAGATTGACCTCTCCGAGCGAACCTAGACACAGGCGTTTCCCGACTTCTCCGGACAGGTTTGGATCCAGTGCTCCTTACTGCCGCAGTAGAAGCAACTTTTCTCGGCACGGCGTGAGTCCTGACGGGCTTTGACCATCTTGGTCTGGTCGACCTGCATAGGCTCAGCAGTGTGCACCTGAGGAGAAACGGAAGAGGTTATAGATCTCTGACACGAGGGTGCAAGATGGGAAAATTTTTCTTTACGGGTGATCTCTTTGGCTCGTTCCTGGAACCGTAGATCAATTCGATTAGCAAGATTTATTAAATCATCTAGAGAGGTTGGAACGTCCCGACCGGCAAGTTCGTCTTTAATACGGCCGGACAGACCCTCCCAGAAGACCGAAATTAGAGCTTCATTGTCCCAAGCTAGTTCTGAGGCTAAAGTCCGGAACCGTATGGCATATTGACCAACGGTGAGGCTCTCCTGACGGAGACGCAGCAGAGATGATGCAGAGGAAGTCTTCCGTCCAGGTTCGTCGAATACCTTCCGGAAGGCCGAGAGAAAAGCAGGCAGGTCAGATACCAGAGGATCCTCTCTCTCCCAGAGAGGATTAAGCCAGGCCAGGGCCTCTCCGGTGAGATGGGACATGATGAAGGCAATTTTGGCCCGGTCAGAGTTAAACTGGTGTGCCAGGAGTTCAAAATGCAGGGTGCACAGATTAATGAAACCCCGAGCCAGAGCAGGATCGCCTCCAAACCTAGGAGGAGCTGACAGTCGGGGTCCGGGAATGGAAACCACGGAATTGGGAATCAGCGGGACTGACGGATTATGAGTCATGGCTCCAGCGATGGTTGCTGGTGATGAATTCAGAGTGTCCAGACGGGAATTGACGTTCCGCAGGTGACCCAGGATGGCCTCCTGTTGAGACCTCTGGCGAGACAGCTCATGACACAGTTCCGGGAGTGAAGGGGTTTGGGTGCCACCGGGTTCCATGGCCCGAGCAAACTGTAACGGGTCTGGTGGGTGGAACTACTGACGAGACAGGTCAGGTTGGTGGACCACAAAGCTTTATTATACAAGAGAGTTTACTTGTAAGAGAGCGGGTGGCACCCGGGAAAAGGGCAGGGAATCACGGCAGGGGATATAGGTAGTTTCTGGACAGGCAGGTTTGTCACAGCAAGTGACCAAGGAAGTCTCTGGGCAGGCAGGTTGTAACGGTAAGTAACCGAGGCAGTCTCTGGACAGGCAGGCTGTCACGGCAAGTGACCAAGGCAGTCTCTGGGACAGGCAGGTTGTCACGGCAAGTGACCAAGGCAGTCTCTGGGACAGGCAGGTTGTCACGGCAAGTGACCAGGCAGTATCTGGAACAGGCAGGTTGTCACGGCAAGTGACCAGGCAGTATCTGGACAGGCAGGTTGTCACAGCAAGTGACCAAGGCAGTCTCTGGGACAGGCAGGTTGTCACGGCAAGTGACCAGGCAGTCTCTAGAACAGAGCAGGCATATACGACCTGATATGGTGGAGCCTCCAGGTAGGCTGCAGTCGGATGGCAGATGATCGCTCCCAGGTGAGCAGGCAAGAGCCGTGGATCTCTGCAGATGATGTCTGAACTTCCGGATGGAGCTGCAGTCGGATGGCAGATGATCGCTCCCAGGTGAGCAGGCAAGAGCCAGGGATCTCCGCAGATGATGTCCGAACTTCCGGATGAGGCTGCATTCGGATGGCAGATGATCGCTCCTAGGTGAGCAGGCAAGAGCCGGGGATCTCTGCAGATGACGTCCGAACCTCTGGATGGAACTGCAGACGGATGGCAGACAGGCAAGCCGACAGGTAACAGGCAGGTAACTGGAATCAGGAGCTGATGGCTGAAACAGAGTTAGACTGCACAGGAACAACATTGCTCGGGCACCTACATTAAGGAGGAAGCCCTTAATATAGGGTGGAGTCCTCCAGCATTGGCTGGAGACTGATTTGGAAAATGCGCGCGGCTCCTTTAAGAGCGGGGGAGGGTGCGGGCGCGCGCCCTAAGGCCAGTAGCAGGGAAGGAGCGCGCGGGACCAGCAGGGCGGAAGGAGGACGCCGAGGATGGCAGAGGCGCAGAGGAGGCTGGGAGCACTGAGGACGCTGAGCGCAGGTGAGGAGAGCGACGTCCCTGTCTGGCAGCAGGCAGGGACGCGGGCGCTACACATGTTAATGTATGCGTTTATGTTTGTAAATTTTTCATTTACATATATTTTTTTAAGTTAAATCATCATCTTATGGTACTAAAGTTTATATTTCTCTTGTTTGGAGTATAGACATTTTTAATTGACACGTAACAAGGAAAATACTTGATATAGTATTTAAACATCCTCCTTGACACTGGGCTACAACACCACCAGTTGTAGCTCGGAAGTGCTGTTAGCACAGTCTACACTTGCTCCTGTGTTACTGGGGTTCAGTAATGTCAGCTGTTCCCCTGCTGTGATAACGGCAAAAAGTCCTGCTGCCTCCACCATGTTCTCTTCTCATCCCTGGGCTACAACACCGCCAGTTGTAGCTCGGAAGTGCTGTTAGCACAGTCTACACTTGCTCCTGTGTTACTGGGGTTCAGTAATGTCAGCTGTTCCCCTGCTGTGATAACGGCAAAAAGTCCCGCTGCCTCCACCATGTTCTCTTCTCACCCTGGGCTACAACACCGCCAGTTGTTGCTCGGAAGTGCTGTTAGCACAGTCTACACTTGCTCCTGTGTTACTGGGGTTCAGTAATGTCAGCTGTTCCCCTGCTGTGTGTACGGCAAAAAGTCCTGCTGCCTCCACCATGTTCTCTTCTCATCCCTGGGCTACAACACCGCCAGTTGTAGCTCGGAAGTGCTGTTAGCACAGTCTACACTTGCTCCTGTGTTACTGGGGTTCAGTAATGTCAGCTGTTCCCCTGCTGTGATAACGGCAAAAAGTCCTGCTGCCTCCACCATGTTCTCTTCTCATCCCTGGGCTACAACACCGCCAGTTGTTGCTCGGAAGTGCTGTTAGCACAGTCTACACTTGCTCCTGTGTTACTGGGGTTCAGTAATGTCAGCTGTTCCCCTGCTGTGTGTACGGCAAAAAGTCCTGCTGCCTCCACCATGTTCTCTTCTCATCCCTGGGCTACAACACCGCCAGTTGTTGCTCGGAAGTGCTGTTAGCACAGTCTACACTTGCTCCTGTGTTACTGGGGTTCAGTAATGTCAGCTGTTCCCCTGCTGTGTGTACGGCAAAAAGTCCTGCTGCCTCCACCATGTTCTCTTCTCATCCCTGGGCTACAACACCGCCAGTTGTTGCTCGGAAGTGCTGTTAGCACAGTCTACACTTGCTCCTGTGTTACTGGGGTTCAGTAATGTCAGCTGTTCCCCTGCTGTGATAACGGCAAAAAGTCCTGCTGCCTCCACCATGTTCTCTTCTCATCCCTGGGCTACAACACCGCCACTTGTTGCTCGGAAGTGTCATTGGCACGGGTACTCACTCCTGCCCAGACTGGTTACAGCACGCCATCTGTTTCCTGTCAGTGTAAACGTCACTTAGCCTCCAATAAGTTGTCCTGTCGTGTTGCGGTCGGGTTAGCCGACTCTATGGTGCTTGGAGTTTAGGTGCTTCCTATGTGTGCTGCGGGATATGCAAATAAAGGCTGTTTCCGTTGTGACAATAGGACAATCACCCACTGTAGTACTGTGGGATTCGGTAACTGCGGCCGGCTCGCGGCCTGTCATCTTAAATTTCCATGGGTACCTTCTGCTACCCGTCCGGGTTCCAATACCGTCAGCTGGTTCTCCGCAGTGCCTTTGGCCTAGGTGCCTCCATCTCGGTATCCGAGTTCCAGCAATGTCTGCTGGTCCTTGGTAGTGCTTTGGAGCACAGGTACCTCCTGCTTAGTAACCGTGTCCCAGTAACGTCAGCTGGTCCTCGGTTGTGCCATTGGCTCTTTTCCTTCTGCTGCCCCTCCGGGTTCCAGCACAGTCAGCTGGTCCTCGTTACTTGCATTGGCTCTTGTACCTTCTGCTACCCGTCCGGGTTCCAGTACCGTCAGCTGATTCTCCGCAGTGCCTTTGGCCTAGGTGCCTCCATCTCGGTATCCGAGTTCCAGCAATGTCTGCTGGTCCTTGGTAGTGCTTTGGAGCACAGGTACCTCCTGCTTAGTAACCGTGTCCCAGTAACGTCAGCTGGTCCTCGGTTGTGCCATTGGCTCTTTTCCTTCTGCTGCCCCTCCGGTTCCAGCACAGTCAGCTGGTCCTCGTTACTTGCATTGGCTCTTGTACCTTCTGCTACCCGTCCGGGTTCCAGTACCGTCAGCTGGTTCTCCACAGTGCCTTTGGCCTAGGTGCCTCCATCTCGGTATCCGAGTTCCAGCAATGTCTGCTGGTCCTTGGTAGTGCTTTGGAGCACAGGTACCTCCTGCTTAGTAACCGTGTCCCAGTAACGTCAGCTGGTCCTCGGTTGTGCCATTGGCTCTTTTCCTTCTGCTGCCCCTCCGGGTTCCAGCACAGTCAGCTGGTCCTCGTTACTTGCATTGACTCTTGTACCTTCTGCTACATTTACAAATTGAATATTTTTTCAATGCTTTTTTGGGTAATCACTCTGGATCTCCAACAATGAAGACGACGACCCTGATGACCACCCCGAAGAAGATGACGACCACAAGGACGACGAGCATCAAGCCAACCAGCCTAAACACCATCACAAAGAAGAAATAAAAGATTACCAAACAGGACTAAGAAGGTTAAGACAAACTACAAGATACAGAACAAGAGACTTAAGAACAATAAGCAGAAGATCAAAAAGCAGAAGAACATGAAGTATAAGACCAAAATGAAGAGCAAAATATATGCTCTAAATTATAAGCAGAAGAAGACTAAGCAGTGTATGGGGGTGAGTCCGTTCCTCCTCGTGGTGCCCCTGGAAAATGCCTGCTGCTGCAGGCTAAACTGAACACAGACAAATACTGTTGTAATTTAAATCTTTTGTGACAGCAAGAACGGAAGGATGAAAAATTCATACTTTGACAGATTACAAGTACAGGATTCTCTGTCACAAATAAGAATATGATGAAGAAGATGAAGTACAATATGAAGAAGAATAATAGTTTAATAAGAAGAATCTGAGTAATGTTAACAAAAAGATGAATAGCAAGAAGTTTAAGAAGAAGATAAAGAAGGTGAAGATGAAGAATAATTTGATGAAAAAGATGATGCTGCTGAAGATTATGAAGGAGAAAGTGTGTGAAAAGTTAAAAAGGTGAAGAGCATGGAAGTTGTGAAATATACATATTTGCCAAAATAGAAAAAACGTTAACAACATTGTCAATTTCTTCGTCAATCCGAACATCTTTAAAAAAAAAAATATTTATGCTATTCCATTTGATTGGGTTAAACATCTATGCCTTTAATGTCTCCTCAACCTTCCACAATACATTGTACATTACTCTTTGTTGTTTTCCTTCATGTACAATTAACCAACAAGGCAAGAATGGGTTTTTTTTAATTCCGATATTTTGTTCCCATAGACTTACATGGTACTTCCGGTATCGGTATCGGGTATCGCCGATATTTTAATGGTATCGGCGATACCATTCCGATTCCGATACTTTTGGATATCGGAAAGTATCGCTCAACCCTAGTGGTGAGCACTTTGAACCCCGAAGTGCTTCACAGAAGTTTATAACGCACAGCCGTAAAAATAAAAAATCTTTTTTTTTTTTTTGCAAAAATGATTTTTTCGCCCCAATATTTTATTTTTACAAGGGTAACAGGAGAAATTGGACCCCAAAAGTTGTTGCCCAATTTGTCCTGAGTACGCTGATACCCAATATGTGGGAGAAAACTACTGTATGGGTACACGTTGGGGCTCGGAAGGGAAGTAGTGACGTTTTGGATTGCAGACTTTGATGGAATGGTCTGGGGCGTCATGTCGCATTTGGAGAGCCCCTGATGCGCCTAAACAGTGGAAATCCCCAACAAGTGACCCCATTTTGGAAAATAGACCCCACAAGGAACTTATCTAGGTGTGTGGTGAGCGCTATGAAGCCCCAAGTGCTTCACAGAAGTTTATAATGTACAGCTGTAAAAACAAAAAAATATTTTTTTTTTGTACAAAAATGATATTTTCGCCCCCAGTTTTTTATTTTCCCAAGGGTAACAGAAGAAATAGGACAAATTGCACAATAACTCTTGGGGTCCAGAGTACGCTGATACCCCATATGTGGGGATAAACTACTGTTTGGACGCATGGCAGAGCTCAGAAGTGAAGGAGCACCATTTGACTTTTTCAACGCAGAATTGGCTGGAATTGAGATCAGACGCCATGTCACATTTGGAGAGCCCCTGATGTGCCTAAACAGCGGAAACCCCCCAATTCTAACTCCAACCCTAACCCCAACACACCCTAACCCTAGTCCCAACCCTAACCACAAACCTAACCCTAACACACCCCTAATCCCAACTCTAACCCTAATCCTAACTTTAGCGCCAACCCTAACCCTAACTTTAGCCGCAACCCTAACCCTAACCCTAATGGGAAAATGGAAATAAATACATTTTTTTAATTTTATTATTTTTCCCTAACTAAGGGGTGATAAAGGGGGGTTTGATTTACTATTTATAGCGGGTTTTTATGATTGGCAGCTGTCACGCTAAAAGACGCTTTTTATTGCAAAAATAGTTTTTTGCATCGCCACATTTTGAGAGCTATAATTTTTGCATATTTTGGCCCACAGAGTCATGTGAGGTCTTATTTTTTGCGGTACGAGTTGACGTTTTTATTGGTACCATTTTTGAGCAGGTGACATTTTTTGATCGCTTTTTATTTCGATTTTTGGGAGGTTAGAATGAACAAAAATCAGCAATTCATGAATTTCTTTTGGGGGAGGCGTTTTTATTGTTCCGCGTGTGGTAAAATTGATAAAGCAGTTTTATTCTTCGGGTCAGTACGATTATGGCAATACCTCATTTATATCATTTTTTTATGTTTTGGTGCTTTTATAGAATAAAAACAATTTTATATAAAAAATAATTATTTTTGCATCGCTTTATTCTGCGAGCTATAACTTTTTTATTTTTTTGCTGATGATGCTGTATGGCGGCTCGTTTTTTGCGGGACAAGATGACGTTTTCAGCGGTACCATGTTTATTTATATCGGTCTTTTTGATCGCGCGTTATTCCACTTTTTGTTCGGCGGTATGATGATAAAGCATTGATTTTTTGCTTTGTTTTTTTTTTTTTTTTTAAGGGGTTCACTAAAGGGGTTAACTAGTGGGACAGTTTTATAGGGGGGGTCGTTACGGACGCAGCGATACCAAATATATGTACTTTTATTGTTTTGTTTTTTTTATTTACAGGAAGAAATGAATTTATTGGGGAATATTTTTTTTTTTTTATTTATTTTGGATTTTTTTTTATAACATGTTTATTTTTATTTTTTTAACTTTTTTACTTTGTCCCAGGGTGGGACATCACTGTATTTTATCAAATCACTGGTGTGACAGTGTGCACAGCACACTGTCACACCAGCTATCGCTCAGGCAGTGCAGCAGGCTTCTCAGTGCCTGCTCTCAGCAGGCACTGAGGAAGCCGCCTCCGTCCAGGACCCCGGCGCGATCTTGAATCCGGGTCCTGGGAGGGAGGAAGCCCTCAGAACAGCGCGATCACATCGCGCTGGTCTGAGGGTCTCAGGGGGGCGCGCAGGGAGCCCCCACCCTGCGCGATCCTCCCCTGTGCCCCCAGTACACCGCGATCATGTTTGATCGCGGTGTGCTAGGGGTTAATGTGCCGGGAGCGGTCCGTGACCGCTCCTGACACACAGTCACGGGTGTCAGCTGTGATAATCAGCTGACACCCGGCGGCGATTAGCTGCGCTCCCCTCAGGAGCGCAGCTGATCGCCTATGACGTACTATCCCGTCCATGGGCAGAATGGCACGGGTTTTATGGACGGGATAGTACGTCTAATGTCAGAGAGGGGTTAAAACTCGCACGTGATGTTCCACCAGAAGTGACATGCTGGAAGATGACCGGAAATTAGGTAATTTCGGGAGGAGATTGTGACGGAACCATGGAGGCACTTCAGGGAATGCTTCAGATCCATCACCGTGTCCTCGCCTTGGAATCGGGGATGTCGGCCGTGTGAGCGGATCATGATATGTCCTGCACCGGGAGGCTTTTGTGGGCACTACAATGGGAGCTGGGCTGTTATAGTATCTTTATAGAATCTTTATTTCTTTCTCTCTCTCTGTTCTTTCTTTCTCTTTCTTTTTCTCTCTCTCTGTTCTTTCTTTTTCTTTCTTTCTCTCTCTCTGTTCTTTCATTCCCATCTTTCTTTCTCTCTATCTCTCTGTTCTTTCTTTCTCTCTTTGTTCTTTCTTTCCCTTCTTTCTCTCTCTCCCTCTGTTGTTTCTTTCTTAACCCTCTTTCTTTTTTTCTCTCTGTTCTTTTTTTCTGTCCCCTCTTTCTTTCGCTCTCTGTTTCTTTCTTTCTCTCTCTCTGTTCTTTCCCCTCTTTCTTTTTTTATTTCTCTCTTTTCTTTTTTTTTTCTCTCTCTGTTCTTTCTTTCCCCTCTTTCTCTTTCTTTCTCTCTGTTCTTGCTTTCCCCTCTTTCTTTCTCTCTCTATTCTTTCTTTCTTTTTCTCTCTGTTCTTTCTTTCCCCCTCTGTCTTTCTCTGTTCTTTATTTCCCCTCTTTCTTTCTTTCTCTCTCCCTCTCTGTTCTTTCTTTCCCCTCTTTATTTTTCTCTCTCTGTTCTTTCCCCTCTTTCTTTCTTTCTTTCTTTCTCTCTGTTTTTTCTTTCTTTCTCTCTCTCTGTTCTTCCTTTCCCCTTTCTTTTTCTTTCTCTCTCTGTTCTCTGTCCCCTCTTTCTTTCTCTCTCTATTCTTTCTTTCTTTTTCTGTCTGTTCTTTCTTTCCCCCTCTGTCTTTCTTTCTCTGTTCTTTCTTTCCCCTCGTTCTCTCTCCCTCTCTGTTCTTTCTTTCTCTCTCCCTCTCTGTTCTTTCTTTCTCTCTCTGTTCTTTCTTTCCCTCTCTCTTTCTTTCTTTCTTTCTTTGTTCTTTCTTTCCCCTCTGTCTTTCTCTCTCTGGTCTTTCTAACCCCTCTTTCTTTCTCTCTCCCTCTGTTCTTTCTTTCCCCTCTTTCTTTCTCTCTCCCTCTCTGTTCTTTCTTTCCCCTCTTTCTTTTTTCTCTCTGTTCTTTTTTTCTGTCCCTTCTTTCTTTCGCTCTCTGTTTCTTTCTTTCTTTCTCTCTCTCTGTTCTTTCCCCTCTTTCTCTTTCTTTCTTTTCTTTCTTTCTTTTCTTTCTCTCTGTTCTTTCTTTCTCCTCTTTCTCTTTATTCTTTCTCTCTGTTCTTGCTTCCCCCTCTTTCTTTCTCTCTCTATTCTTTCTTTCTTTTTCTCTCTGTTCTTTCTTTCCTCCCTCTGTCTTTCTCTGTTCTTTATTTCCCCTCTTTCTTCCTCTCTCCCTCTGTTCTTTCTTTCTCTCTCTGTTCTTTCTTTCCCCTCTTTATTTTTCTCTCTCTGTTCTTTCCCCTCTTTCTTTCTTCTCTCTTGTTCTTTCTTTCTTTCCCCTCTTTCTTTCTCTCTCTCTGTTCTTCCTTTCCCCTTTCTTTCTTTCTCTCTCTGTTCTCTGTCCCCTCTTTCTTTCTCTCTCTATTCTTTCTTTCTTTTTCTGTCTGTTCTTTCTTTCCCCTCTTTCTCTCTCCCTCTCTGTTCTTTCTTTCTCTCTGTTCTTTCTTTCCTCTCTTTCTTTCTTTCCTCTCTTTCTTTCTTTCTTTCTCTGTTCTTTCTTTCCCCTCTGTCTTTCTCTCTCTATTCTTTCTTACCCCTCTTTCTTTCTCTCTCCCTCTCTGTTCTTTCTTTCTCCTCTTTCTTTGTTTTCTCTGTTCTTTTTTTCTGTCCCCTCTTTCTTTCTTTCTCTGTTCTTTCTTTCTTTCTCTCTCTGTTCTTTCTTTCCCCTCTTTCTTTCTTTCTCTCTCTGTTCTTTCTTTCCCCTCTTTTATTCTTTCTCTCTCTGTTCTTTCTTTCCCCTCTTTCTTTCTTTCTTTCTTTCCCCTCTTTGTTTTTTTTCTCTCTGTTCTTTCTTTCTCTCTCTACTTTCTCTCTGTTCTTTGTTGCTTTCCCCTCTTTCTTTCTCTATCTCCTTTCTTTCTGTTTTTTTTCTCTCTCTGTTCTTTCTTTTACTCAGTACCAGTGTGCCCTCAGTACCAGTCAGTGTGATCACCAGTGCTAAATGGGTGTGGTCGGGGCGTGGACATGGGTGTGACTAGTTGTGAAATAGGTGTGGTCGGGGGGCGTGGCCTACAATTTGTCCCTCTTTCCCATCTTCAAAAGTTGGGAGGTATGCCTTCTCTCCTCCACACTTATTCGCTCCTCACCTAATAGCCTTCAAGACTTCTCCCGAATATCCCCCATCCTCTGGAATTCTTTGCCCCAACACGTCCGACTATCAACCACATTCGGATCCCTCAGACGGAACCTGAAAACCCACTTCTTCAAGAAAGCTTGCAGCCTGCAATGACCGGAGCTACCGCCTCACCAACACCAGAGCTGCTGCAACCCCCAACCTACTGTCTCCTTCCCCACCATCCTGTAGAATGTAAGCCAGCAAGGGCAGGGTCCTCTCCCCTCTGTACCAGTCTGTCATTGTTAGTTTACTGTAAGTGATACCTGTAATTTGTATGTAACCCCTTCTCATGTACAGCACCATGGAATCAATGGTGCTATAGAAATAAGTAATAATAATATATACACAAATATATTACACACAAACATATACACAAATATATCACATACATCACACCTATCTAATACACATATACTGTATATCATGCACACATATATATACACAAATGTATTACACACAAATCATAGACATAAATCACACACAAATATATAATACACATATATCTCATAAATATAACATACACACATATCAGAAACATTTATCACACACGTAAATCACACATATCATATTACACATGATTAAATCATGTCCAAATCACATATGATGCAGAATACATTCAAAGATTAATAGATTACATCAATAGTCTGTGCAAATGCTGTTTTACACAAATGCCTGGGATTAAGCAACAAATGACAGACTTGTTATCATCTTATATGAAAATTCTCATCTGTGCTTATATATTTAAATCAGCTCTTATCCATTTACCATATGCTGCTCAATCCGACCTAATCTACTAATCTTCTTACTGCCCTGAAGTTCTGTTGTCACTTCCATGCTGCTCACTTTCCAGCTATCACTGTATAATCTCTGTGTGTAATTTAGTGAGTGTGTGCATGAATATACATATAGATTGTGTAGGGTCCATACACAGAGATCATATTCTCATACAGATATGTTCTCATACCTTATGTCCAGAAATAAACAATGTTACCATAAAATGAATTCTGAAGAAGAGCTGAACATTTTTCCAATCAATTACATTTAGCTTGGTCACCAGACAGTAAGATAAATAGATAGATAGATAGATAGATAGATAGATAGATAGATAGATAGATAGATAGATAGATAGATAGATAGATAGATAATACATAGATAGATAGATAGATAGATAAATAGATAGATAACATAGATAGATTAGATAGATAGGTAGATAAATAGATAGATAACATAGATAGATAGATAGACAGACAGACAGACAGACAGACAGACAGACAGACAGACAGACAGACAGACAGATAGATAGATAGATAGATAGATAGATGATACATAGATAGATAATAGACAGATAGATAATACATAGATAGATAGATAGACAGATAGATAATAGATAGATAGATAGATAGATAGATAGATAGATAGATAGATAGATAATAGATAGATAAGATAGATAATAGATAGATAGATAGATAGATAGATAGATAGATAGATAGATAGATAGACAGACAGACAGACAGACAGACAGATAATAACAGACAGAGACAGACAGACAGACAGATAGACAGACAGACAGACAGACAGATAGATAGATAGATAGATAGATAGATGATACATAGATAGATAATAGACAGATAGATAATACATAGATAGATAGATAGATAGATAGATAGATAGATAGATAGATAGATAGATAGATAATAGACAGATAGATAATAGAATAGATAGATAGATAATACATAGATAGATAATAGATAGATAGATAGATAGATAGATAGAAAAGAGATAGATAGATAGATAGATAGATAAAAATGATACAAAGATATAGACAGATAGATGATAATAGACAGATAGATAATAGAATAGATACGTAGATAATACATAGATAGATAATAGATAGATAATACATAGATAGATAGATAGATAGATAGATAGATAGATAGATAATAATAGATAGATAGATAAAAAATAGATAGATAGATAGATAGATAGATAGATAGATAGATAGATAGATAGATAGATAAAACTAAAAGGAGTGCTGCCTTCATTTTGTTTTGTATATAACTGAGGCAAGTATGGGACTTTTTTTTGCCTTGGAGGCCGGGCTTGTGCTGTTACAATTTTTTGAAATAGATATACATATACAGTACAGACCAAAAGTTTGGACACACCTTCTCATTCAATGATTTTTCTGTATTTTCATGACTATGAAAATTGTACATTCACACTGAAGGCATCAAAACTATGAATTAACACATGTGGAATTATACATTACACTTAACAAAAAGTGTGAAACAACTGAAAATATGTCTTATATTCTAGGTTCTTCAAAGTAGCCACCTTTTGCTTTGATTACTGCTTTGCACGCAGAAAGGGTGAACGGATGGACTCTACATGCCTGGTTCCCACCATGAAGCATGGAGAAGGTGGTGTGATGGTGTGGGGGTGCTTTACTGGTGACACTGTTGGGATTTATTCAAAATTGAAGGCATAGTGAACCAGCATGGCTACTACAGCATCTTGCAGCGGGCATGCTATTCCATCCGGTTTGCGTTTAGTTGGACCATCATTTATTTTTCAACAGGACAATGACCCAAACACACCTCCAGACTGTGTAAGGGCTATTTGACCAAGAAGGAGAGTGTTGGGGTGCTACGCCAGATGACCTGGCCTCCACAGTCACCAGACCTGAACCCAATCGAGATGGTTTAGGGTGACCTGGACCACTCACCGCTTCAATTTTGAATAAATCCCCAACAGTGTCACCAGCAAAGCACCCCCACACCATCACACCACCTCCTCCATGCTTCACGGTGGGAACCAGGCATGTAGAATCCATACGTTCACCTTTTCTGCATGCAAAGCAGTAATCAAAGCAAAAGGTGGCTACTTTGAAGAACCTAGAATATAAGACATATTTTCAGTTGTTTCACACTTTTTTTGTAAAGTGTAATGTATAATTCCACATGTGATAATTCATAGTTTTGATGCCTTCAGTGTGATTCTACAATTTTTATGTCTGAAAATACAGAAAAATCTTTGAATGAGAAGGTGTGTCCAAACTTTTGGTCTGTACTGTAGATAGATAGATAGATAGATAGATAGATAGATAGATAGATAGATAGATAGATAGATAGATAGATAGATAGATAGATAGATAGATAGATAGATAATAGAATAGAAAGATAGATAATAGAATAGAAAGATAGATAATAGAATAGAAAGATAGATAATAGAATAGAAAGATAGATAATAGATAGAAAGATAGATAATAGATAGATAGATAATAGAATAGAAAGATAGATAATAGAATAGAAAGATAGATAATAGAATAGAAAGATAGATAATAGAATAGAAAGAATAGATAATAGATATAAAGATAGATAATAGATAGATAGATAGATAGATAGATAGATAGATAATAGAATAGAATAGAAAGATAGATAATAGAATAGAAGATAGATATAGATAAGATAGATAGATAGATAGATAGATAGATAGATAATAGATAGATAGATAGATGATAGATAGATAGAGATAGATACAGGGCGTCAGCACCCGGAGCACCCGGGCAAATCCCTGGGCAGGCTGGGGGCCCACTCGACGTCAGGGACATCGGCACACTATGGGCGCCCGATGTGCCAGTGCCGACTCCCACGAGTGGGCCCTTCCGCTTGCTCAGGGCCCTGTCATTTGTGATACTTACCTCTCACCGTTCCATCACTGAGGCGTCTTCTGACAGTGACGTTCAGGTCAGAGGATGCTATGACATCACGTCTGTGTGGCCTCTGCCTGAACAGTCACAGTGCAGAGAGCTGGAAGATGGCAACGCTGAAGAGTCCAGATCAGAGCAGCAAGGAGAGGTGAGTATTTCATATTATTTTTTTTTATGTTTGGAGCATTATATATAGCAGTGGTTCTCAACCTTTCTAATGCCGTGACCCCGCAATACAGTTCCTCATGTTGCGGTGACCCCCAAGCCAAAAAATAATTACAGTCCTCCATACAAATATTATGGGCACCACATAGTCCTCCATACAGTATTATGGGCCAAATATAATGCTCCATAAAGAATACTGGTCCCCATATAATGCTCCATACAAAATATTGAGCTCTCCTCTGCACTGTGCTGCGTTCTGCACTGTTACGGCTCAGGAAAGGGCACTGTGGAAAGACTCCCCATTATCATCATCATTGCCTCTCCATTATCATCATCATTGTCTCCCCATCATCATTATCATCGCCTCCCCATCATCATTATTATTGCCTCCCCATCATCATCATCATTGTTTTTCCCATCATCATTGGCTCCCCATCAACATCATTGCCTGCCCATCATCATTGGCTCCCCATCATCATTGCCTCCCCATCATTATCATTACCTGCCCATCATCATTGGCTCCCTATCAACATCATTGCCTTCC
>JARQOD010000010.1:109704418-109801918 GCA_033576555.1 Oophaga sylvatica | reverse complement strand
TTACTTTCTCAACTGCACAAGGGGCATTCTGACTGTGTTGGGGCACTATTACTGTGTGGGAGCACAAAGGGGGCAGTATTACTGTGTGGGAACACAAAGGAGGCAGTATTACTGTGTGGGAGCACAATGTGGGCACTATTATATTGTGTGGGGAGAACAAAGGGGGCACTATTACTGTGTGGAAACACAAAGGGGCACTATTACTGTGTGGGAGGACAAAGTGGGCACTATTATTGTGTGGGAGCAGAAAGGGGGCACTATTACTGTGTGGGAGCACAAAGGGGGCATTATTACTGTGTGGAAACACAAAGGGGGCACTATTACTGTGTGGGAGGACAAAGTGGGCACTATTATTGTGTGGGAGCAGAAAGGGGGCACTATTACTGTGTGGGCGGGGATACAACACAAGGGGGAACTATTACTGCGTGGGATCACAAAGGGGTCATTGTATCTGTGTGGGAACACAAAGGCAGCACTATTACTGTGTGGGAACACAAAAGGGGCATTATTACTGTTTTGGGTCACAAAGGAGCACTTTACTGTGTGGGATCACAAAGGGGTCATTATTACTGTGTGGGAACACAAAGGGGGCAATATTACTGTGTGAGAGCACAAAGGGGGCATTATTACTGTGTGAGAGCACAAAGGGGGCAATATTACTGTGTGAGAGCACAAAGGGGGCAATATTACTGTGTGAGAGCACAAAGGGGGCATTATTACTGTTTTGGGGTACAAAAGGGCATTATTACTGTTGAGGTGATCTGAGATAATCTCTATTAGGGCAGGTTCATACAGCTGTATGAAAAATTAGAGTTTCATCATGAAAACTCTCCATGTAGAATCCGCTTTTTACAGTAGCAGCTATTAATCAGTTACAGGACATTTATACTTCAGAATTGCAATGTGTCCATAAAACCTCGATCCTGCACTGAGGCTCCATATGGCATCTGATTATGTTTGTGCACCATAGACTTGGATGGGAGACTCTCATTCGATTTATATAAGAAATTAGTGCACACTGCAATTTTTTTCACACACGGATTTGGTCAGTGAAAAAATCGCTCATCTGCACTACCCCATTAAATAACATTGGTCGTAGTACAGTTTGTTTTTTATGGACAGTACTGAGCCCAAAAATAAGGTGGTGTGAATGAGCCTCTACTGTGTTGGGCTCATTTACGGTCTGGCACTTTTTACGCTTAGCGCCGCTATCTATCTGCCACTATTATTTTCAGGGCTCTTTCTTTGGAACAATTTGTTAGGAGATAATTATAGTATTAACACAATTTGGAAGTATTGGAATCACTGTGTCACACAACAGGTGCAGTGATGAGGTAAATGGGGGCTGCAAAAGGCACGGAATTAGGAGTAGGAACAGGATGGGCCGTTTATGTAAACTGGGAAAAGATGGATAGGGTGCAGGAACTGTTGGCAATTAAAATCACCCTGAAAGCAGTATTGGCCCTATAAAATAATTACATTGCGGCATTTGTCTTTTAATGGCGATTACAGGCAACTCCATTATGTAGGGCAAGTTCGCAGAATATTTCTTAACTTCAAAGATCGTTCTCTGCATATTCTTCTGAAAAGGACTAGTCCAAGAGGTGACTGCCTGAGCGAACTGGTCCTGCCCCATCTTCCCATAGCTCGTCCACTGAGGAGAGATGGAGATCCCTGATCCGAACCTTCACCGTTCTGCTGGAACTGTGAACAACATGGCCGCCTGTCTACACAGCCACTTAGAGCGTGCATCAGGAGTCAACGCGTCCCCTGGTGAGTACACAGCACACCACTTTCTTTCTGGAACATCTATGTCATTGTTTTGGTGTTAATATTAGTCTTTTTTATATTGTTTTTTTTTCTTATTTAGTAATAGGTTGGTGATGCAATTCGGTCACTATGTAGTGTAGGTGTACGGTGATGTCCATGGTGATTTTGGTCTGTATGTATAGCACGGTACGGGTATGGTAATATGGTTCATTCACTATGTAATAGTAATGGCAGTGGTCC
This sequence comes from Oophaga sylvatica, assembly GCA_033576555.1. Taxonomy (NCBI): domain Eukaryota; kingdom Metazoa; phylum Chordata; class Amphibia; order Anura; family Dendrobatidae; genus Oophaga; species Oophaga sylvatica. The sequence continues at coordinate 109,799,908 of JARQOD010000010.1, read as the reverse complement.
GGTGTGGCAGTATTATTTCAGCCTTGTATATTGGTAGGATTGGTAATATTGGTCTTTGTATAGTGTGCTCTGTTTGTATAATTTAGCCCTGGCATATCAGTCCCATGTTTTATAATAAATCTACATGTATATACTTTGTTGTGCCAAGGGAAGTTGTATTTTTTAAGACCCTAACAAACCCCTTACATTAGAGGTGGGTTCATCTTGGAAATATAGCTTAGCAGCTTGTGTAATCAGAACCCAAGTAAAAATGTATTGTCCAGGAGGGTAAATATGGCGATCAGCGCTGCAATGATATGGTGAAAGTTTTCATAATTTCAAGTGATAAATAAAAGATAATAAGAGTGTGTTTGTTGGTTTTTGCATTTTACCATGTTTTTGTATTTTTCATGGTTTTATTTGGTTTCCAAACCTTTACTTTTTCCTATGATGAATTTATGTCTTTCCCAGTGATGTTTAAAATCACTTCCAGTTGACTTTTCCACTATATCAGCGGGAAGCTTCCACTACTCTATCAGTAAAATAAATAACATCTAATGTTCCACCTGATCTTTCCCATTCCAAGCCTAAGATTATGCCCTTTTTGTTGAGCTCATTGTTTTTTTTTTTTTGCTTTTTTTTAATGCCTGTCTGTATCTTATGAAAACCCTTTATATATTAAAGGTTTGAAGAGTGTCTTCAAATTCACTTTCTTACTGTTACTCATACATATTAAGTTCCTTTTCTGGTGTTTTCGGACCATACCTAGCAAGTAAATATGAGCAACACAAAACTTCCTGCTGAAAAAACTATCAGCAACGGCTCGTTGTGCCAAAACTGTACCCTGGACCCTTTATACAAAAGTCAGGACAACCTTTCACAAGTAATGGACCTGCTGAGATTGGAAGGTTCAGCCGATATTCACTTAATGTGTTTGACCACCTGTAGGCCACTGTCATGGCGTCAAGCTAAGTGGCCTACGATGTTTTGCAATCACTAATATATACTTGCTCCGTAAGTTTTGCCCCTCACCCAACTGGAATACCACATTTGGCCATGGTCAACATAAGGGAATATGGAATCTATACATAATATAGTATAAGGCCGGCGTCAGACACAACTACAAAAAATCGGTCCGTTTTAGTCGGTCGATTATCGGAACAAAATGAAAACATCACACATCCGCCTGGCATCCGATTTTCCTTCAAAGATGCGATTTAGTCGCATGTGTGTGTACCTTGTAACATCCGATTTTCATCCGACTTGCGAGAATTTCTCACAGGCTTGCAAAACTGACATATAATGGATCCAAAAGAATAGTATTTAAATCACAAAAGAAAGAATATATATACACATAGAACATATATATATATATACATGTCACAATTACATATATATTATATATATATTGTATTCTATGTGTATATATCTATTCTTTCGATTCTTTATTAAAGCTGTCAGTGTGATTTTACAGTATAGCCGGGGATGAATTGCCGGCTTTTCTAAAGGACACCGATGCGATTTCATCGCAAGTCACACGTGCGGTCCGTTTGTAATCCGATTTTTCATCGCTCCCATAGACTTGCATTGGCGATAGTGACCCACAATCGGTGACAATCGCAGCATGCTGCGATTGCACACGGACGTTTAAAACGGACCACAAAAAATCTGATACTGGGAGCTGCTCCATAGATTAACATAGGGCAGACTGCAATACGATATTTCATCGTATTGCAGTCGTCTGATTCTGTCGCCAGTGTGACGCCGGCCTAAATGTAAAAATCTGGAGGTGCTTGATTCCCACCTCTCATAAAGATTACAGTTTTAGTAGGACGCAGGTTTCTGGTGTCATCTTTATCTATGAGTAAAAATTATTACAAAATATAGACAAGTTGATGTTCTGCTTTAGTGTTGGACTCACAGCAACATCAGGACAATTGCATGTAAATTATTGTCACATATTTCCATGATCATTTTCAATCATATCAGTGCCATGAATATAACAATTGGTCATGTTGTATGAAATATAATTACGTCTATTTTACCTTTTTATTGCAGTGTAAGATCCTCATCAGTGAATAACAATTTCAAACAATTTTATTTAGATCTTTGATTGTTACACTTCATAATTTTAATTTGAAACTATCACCCAAGTATTTGGGCTTTTAACAGGACTAGGGGCTCTGTGATGATATTGAATGATTACCCCTTAACGACCTATGACATGCTATGTCCGTCATAGGTTGCCTCCCCCTCTTTGTTGAATACTCCAGCAATGAGCCCGCACCTCATCCGTCACCTGATCATCTGTCATGTGCCACTAACAGCCGTGGGTGGAATCACGATCCACCCGCAGCAGTTAACTAGTTGAATGCCACTGTCACGTGAACGCAGGTCGCCGATGCATTGGCAGAACAACCCAAGGTCTGCAGGAGACCCCTGTGGTTGTTGTTGCCTAATAGCTATGAGCGCCGCCCAGTGGTCGGTGCTCATAGCAGAAGAGAAATTCTGCTACACATAGCAAGGCTGCAGCCAGGGCCGTATTTGCCACTAGGCACTGGTGGGCACGTGCCTAGGGCGCCGGGCTGTAGGGGGTGCCACCAAGACAGGGATGAAATTTTATTTTTTTTAACCTCCCCTCCATTAGACAATCCAGGAAATCTGTTGAATTTTTGGTGGATGAAGGGGGGGCGGGGCACACCTCTATATTCACCTTGATGCAGGGAGCGGAATGTCCCAGGAAGTAGTGGTGCCACAACTTCCGAGGTCAGAGAGGGCCCTGCATCCGAGATGCTGCAGCATCTGTGTATGTGAGGATGAGATCATCTCTCACTACAGACATCACAGCAGCAGAGGAGGAGTTAGACGACATGGGAGGTGGACACAGGAGCAAGTAAGTGCTCATAGAGCTGAAGATGGGGGGGAGGCTGGTGACAGGGGACACTGCTGCTGTATACTGGTGAGAGGAGGCTGATGACAGGGGAGGCTGCTGATGTATACTGGTGAGAGGAGGCTGGTGACAGGGGTGGCTGTGCTGTATACTGGTGAGAGGAGGCTGGTGACAGGGGAGGTTGCTGCTTTTTACTGGTGAGAGGAGGCTGGTGACAGGGGAGGCTGCTGCTGTATACTGGTGAGAGGAGGCTGGTGACAGGGGAGGTTGCTTCTTTTTACTGGTGAGAGGAGGCTGGTGACAGAGGAGGCTGTGCTGTATACTGGTGAACAAGAGAGGCTGGTGACAGGGGAGGATGTGCTGTATACTGGTGAACAGGGGAGGCTGGTGCTGCTGTATACTGGTGAATAGGGGAGGCTGCTGCTATATACTGGTGACAGGGAAGGCTGGAGCTGCTGTATACTGGGGAACAGGGGAGCCTGGAGCTGCTGTAACTAGTGAACAGGGGAGGCTGGTGCTACTACTGTATATGCTGGTGAACAGGGGAGTCTGGTGCTATGCAGGCTGGGGATTTGGGGGGGGCTGAAGCTTTAGAATGGGGATGAGGGGGCATATTCCTATAGAATAGTTTTTATTGGTGCTAAAAAGTAAAATCTACTTTATTTAATATGCAAATGAGGGTATTTCGCAGCACTCTCGTATTTGTATACTAAAGCTTGTCTTTATTGCCAGCGCTCCGTTAAGGCACTGTCACACTTAGGCCTCTTTCACATTTCCGGCGGGCGCATGGCGGCGCCCCCGGCATTTTGCGCAGTGCCGCATCTGAAAATCTGATGCGCCGCATGCGGCTTTTTTCGCATTGACATGCATTAGCGCCGGATGGCGCCGCATGTCAATGCGTTGCATGCGGTTTTGTCCGGATGCGGCGCAAATGTACATTGCGGCGTCCGAAAAAACGCTGCATGTAACGTTTTTTGTTTTTGCCGGATGGTTTCTTATCTCTCCAAGCATCAGAAACCATCCGGCAAAAAAACCCCATTTTGGCCGCCGGAAGTGTGAAAGGTTTTCACATGCGGCGCTGCGGCAAAATGCCGGGGCGCCGCCAGGCGCCCGCCGGAAATGTGAAAGAGGCCTTAGCGATCGCACTAGTGATCACGACAACGACACGAACTGGCGAGATCGTTGGTGCGATCCCTATATTGTCGCTAGTTAGCTTCCAAACACAAAGATCTCATCAGAGATCAGCGATCTGTATAACGACCTCTGCGGTCGTTGGGAAAACCTAGTCCCACCTGCGATGCTGGTGAAGTCGTCCATAAAGGGTGTCACACTCAGCGATTCAGGCTCACCAGCGGGACACCAACGATCAAAAAACGGCTCAGAACGTTCATGAACGATCAGCAACATCTCAGCAGGGGCCACATCACTGCTACATGTCACACACAGCTAAGTCGCTAACGAGATCGCTACTGCGTCATAAAATCGCTGACGCTTTAGCAATCTCGTTAGCGATCTCGCTTAGTGTGACAGTACCTTTAGTAAAAGTGAGTGCTGTCTAAAATCAGCTTACAAGTCTGTGCTTACTCACTGAGGCTGGTTTCACACTTGTGTTTTTTTTCCAAATCAGGCAAAATCAGGTTTTTTAGCCAAATCCTGATCCTTTCAGGATCCAGCTTTTTATCCATTCACTTTAATGGTGTCAGGAAGCAACCTGAAGTAACTGTATTCTACCTGACACCATTAAAGTGAATGGGCAAAAACTGGATCCTGAAAGGATCAGGATTTTGGCTGAAAAACCTGATTTTGCCTGATTTAAAAAAAAAACGCTAGTGTGAAACCAGCGACACTGGATGAGTGCAGCAGCGTGCTCCAAGTGTCCAAAATACCAGTGACCGCTGCATAATTAATTTTTCTACAACATATAGTCCACAATAGAATAAAATTGTTGATATTGTGAAAAAATATGTTCCTATACTTCACAATGATATTAAACTCGCTTCCATTCTGAACAACAGCCAGATTCAATATGTGGCCAAAAAAGCGCTTTCTCTTGGGGATATTTTATCTCCTAGCCTTTTTACAAGCAATGAAAGGTGTGCTAAAAAAGTACTTGGCTGACATACAAAGGTTTTTATAAATGTGGACATCATCCTTGTAAAGTCTGTAATTATGTGCAAAAACTACTAGATTTATATCTGCTGTTACTAACATATCGTATCCCATCCAGTCTTATTTAAATTGTAACTCGGAAGGTGTAATTTATGTGATAGAATGTGTTTCATGCAAATTGCAATATGTTGGCTGCACAATTGGATCTCTTAAGAAAAGGATTAGGAAACATTTATCAGAAGCCACCAATGAAAATAGTTACAATATATCAGCAGTGTCCAGTCACTGCAAATTAATTCATGCTGGCAATACTAACAGCCTTAAAGTTACAGCAATTGAGAAGGTTTTCAAATCTACCAGAGGAGGAGATTTCAGGAAAAAATTATTAAATCGTGAATCATTTTGGATCTTCAAACTTAATACACGAGTACCATTAGGCTTGAACAAACGGTTAGATTTAATATTGCAATTAGATTGATATATTTTTTCCAGGTATATTCAGGTTTTTTGGAAAAAATTATTATTATTTTTTTTTTCATGATTTTTCGTTAGTTCTAATTAATTCTGGTTTCTTTCAAATATTTTTTCATCTGGCAAATTATCTATAAGTACATGTTATATATGTTTATATTTGCGTTTTTGTGTATCATTATACAGTTTTTATATTCTGTCCTATCCTTTTTTTCCTATAAGGGGTTAATTTCTCAGGGTGTTACCTTGTGTTACCAATTTGTGTTATGTTCACCTGTGTTCCACATGTCTATATCGTATTTAAGTCTGCAGTATAGGGCATTGTGTAAACCATGACTTAAGGGTATGCCACACTAAACAATATCGCTAACGGGATCGCTAAAAACGTCACTATTTAGCGATCCCGTTAGCGATATTGTTCAGTGCGGCAGCTTCCAGCGACGAGCTTCCTGCTGTGATCTCGCTCGTCGCTGGAATCGCTCCGGACCCTATTTCATCGCTGCGCTCCCGCTGGTAAGTATCTAATCGCTGTGTGGCACCTTTTCTTAGCGATTTAGCGGTACTTTTGTACGCTAAAGTCGTTAAGAAGATCGCTAACGGCGATAGCGTCGTTAACTATATCGCTAAATGCGGCAGCATTTAGCGATATAGAAACAATCCGCTAGCGATCTCATTAGTATGCAACGCTAACGAGATCGCTAGCGGGATCGAGTAGTGTGGCAGTACCATAAGACCTGCTAGGTCGAAATGCGTCGGTTTCAGACCACCAGGGACCCCACCTGTATATGTCTCTTTTTTCTATCAATATGGATTTTAATTTTATCTAATAAAAATTGAATTTTTATCCATTTTTGCGCTGGAGATTTTTTTCTACATGTTTTGCTGCAGCCAACGCCTCTAATCAAGGTGGCTCCGTGCGCATGAGGATTCTGGACTACTGCTGAGTGTGAAAATCTTCTGGACTACTGCTGAGACTGGTGAGCTGACTATTTTCCTGCTACCCCCCCTTTTCCTTGCCTACAAGTGTCAGTGTGGGTGCACACAATGTGGCTGCAGGCTCGCTCTGACGCCTGCTACCTGTCTGCTCTTGGCTTCCCTTTGAACACCTTCAGTAAAGAGGAGGGGTGAATGATTAGATAGCATGTCTCTATATCACTAGGCCTCTCCTCACTGAAGCAATGGATAGGTCACCTATTTTAATCTCTTGATGACTTTGAAAAGCTGAAAGTGTTAAGAAAGCGCTCAAAAGACTGAACCTGTGCGCAGCAAGTGCAGACGTTCATTCTTTTAGTGTTTAATTAGCGCTTTTTAAAGCGTTTTACAGAATAGATCTGCCTTAAATAGATGTCGTGTGCACAGACTCAGTGTGTGACGTCAGTAAGGGGCACAACCACGAAAAGTGCCTAGGGCAGCATGAAGGCCAAATATGGCCCTGGCTGCAGCCCTGCTCTGTGTAGCATAAGAAATCAGATGATCGCAGCTTTAGTCTCCCACGGAGACTATTGAAGCCAATAAAAAGTTTAAAAAAAAGTTTTTAAAAATACAGTGATATATTTGTCCAACTGTTTCTGACACATGCACATTAGGGTCAGCATGGTAAGAAACCAAATTACTCATCTGTTTTGTAAAATGCACACAATGGGAAGATCAACAATCTCTACGATGTTACATCTAAAACCCTGATTCAAGGGATAACCCAATATTCTACCTGTAAAATGAATTTAACACAATGTAATGTTCATGTAGAATACTTTTAGATGTCTAAAGTTAACTTCAAATATTAGAAATGAATAAAGAGTTTCTGTCAAGACCATTAATGCATCTTAAGGACACTTGAAGGACGCTAACTTCTAAGCCTGTCAATACTCGTGTCCTTAAAGGTCTGAGACCTCGGCAGTCGCAGAGCCTCCGCTGAGCTTTCTCAGCCCCCATATTACATTGGTTTGAGAGCTTCCTTTTTTATCCTCCCCTTCCAATGAATCATTTGCTCTATTCTTTTTAATTGAGATAGCCAATTAGCCATCGTGTATGCCCCAGTTGCCTGTAACGGAGCATTAAACTAGCCTTTATTTAACGCTAATTTACCATAGCTGTTTTGTTTAACTTTGTCTTGTAAGGAGCAGGTTTTGTAACAAAAAAATAGGTATAATTTTATGTCGAGTTGCATTTCTTTTACCCGATGCTCAGCAAGGCTTCTCTTTATTGTACACCCAGGCAGGCTGGGCAGGAAGGATGAAGCCTTATTTCCGAGCACCTGGAGCCACCGAACAGAAAATTAGCATTGATATAGATTTAGTTGAAATGTAATCTCTTAAATCTGTCCAAGATTCGGGGAGATAATTACACTTTCACTGAATTGCCAAGGGTCAGAGTCTCTGTGGACCTGAGGAGTTGATTTACTAACAATAGTGTAACATGAAAAAATAGTGTTTGAGATTATAATGTTAATATATTCTGCCACAAGGGAGTCGAGGGTAATGTACGGCTCGTTCAATATAAGTTGATTCCTTTTCCTGTGTGGAGATACTAATCCTTTCTAGCAGTTAATTACAAAGAAAAGTTATGTTTAAAATTACACAAGCAGTGCTAATCGATTGTAATACAATATTGGTAGGAACATTCTTTTCAGAGAAGCTTTGGAGGTTTATGTGAAATAAAGCAAAAGGGAGACGGCGAGTGTGCGGTGGAGGAAAGAGAGAAAGCGGGAGTGAAAATGGAAGGTTAGGGCACAAGCCTCTGAAGGTAATACGGGCCCGTGATATGGCACCGCTAGTCTTCTAGGGGTCCATTCGGCTTACATACACTTCTTCAGAATTCACAAGAAAACAAATTGTGCCATGTTCATTTGTGGGTTGTGTTATGGAAGTGTTCTCCACTGGAAGCATTAATTGTAAGAGAGAATACGGTGGGAATAAGGTCTGCAATGCCGTGGCTCGCTCAGTTAGTTTGTGTGCGAGAATAGTGAAGCCTGTCGTTAGCTGTGGAATATATCATGTTAGTGTGGACAGATCCCTTACAGATCATAAGAAAGAGCGAAAAGTAAAAAAAATAATAAATGAATAACGCTTGTGTCTTCTTAAATGGCAGAATGTCCATTGGAGCCTCTAAAGTAGGTACCTGGATAAGGATGGTTACCCTCTGTATCCACCATAGTTATGATTCTAAAAGAAGAGAAAAGTGGAAGAAAAAAAATTGGAAAGGAGACAATGGAGAAAAAATTGAGAAATGAAAAAGATACAATAAGGTTCTGTTCACACTACTGTTAATGCTTCTGTTCTTATAGGGGGCAATAATATACCAGACCCCAGAGAATCCTGATAAATCCCATTCACTTATGACACAAGCACCTATACTATTCTTTCCGCTATACACAACATCTATATGAACAGAGCTTGGGTCAGAACAATTTTGAAATGTGTGGGAAAAACTGTCCCATAAAACTTGATTATCATCGTAGATTATGGTTAAAACTTGGAGTGAAATTTAGCTTAGGGCCCGGGTTCAGAAAAGAACACCAAACAATAGCTACATTTTCATCCAGAAAATTCGGACGATTTTCCTCTGTAGTCATCTGTGCGCCGGTTTTTGATGAAATGTGTGATGATCAAATACAGCTCTATTTTAATATTGGCACTGTATCCATAAATAAAGGATGATATATGGATGATCTGCATGGGATCAGATTTTTCTGTGCATTGCAGACTTGAGTACTTGAGTCTCATCTGAAACGGGGAAAAGTCCATGCTGCAGTTTTTTCCCATGAACACATGGCCTGTGCGAAAAAACGGTCCTCTGCAAAGTCCTATTCAGTAACATAGTCCGTGTGCTGTAGGCGCGATATTTGATGGTAACTTGGACAGCGCACGTCTCTATAGTACACCCGTCCAGACCCTTTAGCGGGCGGAGGATTGCTTAGACTGGATACAACTGAGTCAGGACTTGTTCACACCTCAGGATCTGTCAGCAAGCAGATTTCCATTCACTGACACCAAGCAGAGATCTAAATGTCTATCAGACAATGGAGGAATGTTTCGTTACAGGCCACCATTATGTAGCTAAATGTATGTGAAGCAGGAAAACCTTTGAAGTATCGGTATCGGCCTATTATTTGTATGGTGGTGTTCACATTGTGAACCTTTACAGATCAGCAGAAATTATTTATTTAGTAAGAAAATAAATCATCATTACAAATTATTATATTTTTTAAGGAAATGCTTTTTAACATTTAAGTAAAGGTTAGACATACAAGAGACATATATAGCAGGTCAATTGGAGGCGCTTAACCCATTCCCTGCCAGGGGCAGTCAACTTCTATTGCTCTGGGGTCTAGTTTCAGGAAGACTTCCAGTAATCATCATGACTAACATGACTTAAGCCTTCAGATACATTCCAGCTCCTTAGTCACCTCCTAACCTGCACACACACCCAGCGCTGAGGAGGACACACCGCTACTACACTGAGTGTAGGTTGTATCTCACCGGCAGTCACATGGAGGTCTCCATGTCTACGTTCAGGATCAGTTTTTGCACCAATTTAAAAGTTAAAACTTCATGGACTTTGGATCGCTTATAGAAAATGAGACAAATGTGGAGCATTCTTCTATAGCAACCATGCAAGGTACGAATACTTGTCATGTATTCCAGCAGAGGAAACAAAGTGTACGATTACATACCAAATAGTAAGACACTGGGTGGCACTGTCTTGGAGAAAGGTCTAGGGGTACGGGTGGATAACAAAATTATCGTTACTGCCCAGTGTCAGGCAGCTGCTGCCATGGCAAATAAAATAATGGGATACATTAAAAGAGGCATAGATGCATAGATGACAAGAACACAGTGTTGCCTATATACAAGACACTAGTGCGACCACATGTAGAATAAAGTGTACAATTTGGGTTCCAGTGTATTACAAGGACAGAGCTGAACTAAAGCAGATGTAGAGAAGAGCAACCGACGATATTAAGGGAATGGAGAAGCTGTAATGCCAAGACTGGTTATCAAACTTGTGGTTATTCAGTTTGGAAAAACAAAGGCTTAGGGGCGATCTTATTCCAATGTACAAATGTATGAGGGGACAGTACTGAGATCTTTCTAAGGATCTTCTTACAAGTAGGCCTGGAATAATGACAAGGGGCATCCTGTATGTATAGAGGAAAGAAGGCTTAATCATAATCACAGACGCAGATTTTTTTCTGTAAGAGCAGTGAGACTATGGAGCTCTCCGTCACATGATGTTGTAATGGTTAATTCATTACAAAACTACAAGGAGGCCTGGATGACTTTTTTGAAAAATATAATATTACAGGTTACGTGGATTACATTCTGTGATGGGGAGTTGATCCTGGGAACTAGATTGATTGCCGTATGTGGAGTTTGTAAGGAATTTTTCCCCTGATATGGGGCAATTAGCATCTGCTTCATGGGGTTTTTGCCTTTCTCTGGATTAAGAGGATTATAGGTTGAACTCGATGGACCTTTGTCTTTATTCAACTTTAACAATTCCTAACTGCTTCTACATTATAACTTACGCTGACAAGAAATTAAGTCTAGATTGGGCCTCATTGCAACATCTTTAGCTTTTATCTAGGAATCTGGTTAGATAAGTATGTAAATGTGAAATTACTAAAAAAAAAAAGAAATGATCAATATTCAGATATTTGCACACTGACATTTATTACTTGTTTGCAAAGATAATTTAGAGATTGTAGACACATTAATCATGGGTTCACACTTTATGATTAAGAAAGATAGAGATAGATAAAAAGATAATAGATAGATAAATAGATAGATAAATAATAGAGGGATAATAGATAGATAGATACATAGATACAGTAATAGATAGATAGATAGATAGATGATAGTGTAGGGGTTGTACTCACTCAGGTGCGAGAGGAGGAAGACAGGAGGCCCATTCCTTTCAAAGGCCATATGGGTTTATTTGCTTCATAAACCCGGAAGCACCAACAAAAAGGTAAACAGCCTTTAAAGCAGGGAAAAACCAAACATCAGTGTCCATAGCACAGTCTTTTAGCTCCTCCAAGAGCTATGTGGGAGTTCCTGCTCTCCCAAGACACCAGCCACTGTTAACTCACATGGCTAGGTCTTTTCCTCCATGTGATGATCACATGTCCCTGACCTCACACATTCTGCTCCCTCAGGCCTGTGGGCACACAGGCTGGGGTAATATTAGTCCAGCACTCAGGCTCGGTCTGGAGCCACATACACAGGGGACCTTCTCCCTCCCAAGTCACCGACCATGTATCAAACAACAGCCTCCATTATGTAGGCTGTAACCACACCCACAGGTGAGGTATGTGGGTAGCAAGACCTGCCCATCTCTCATAGCGACCCTCAACCCAGACACAAGTGCACTAAACAATATCTTAGTGCTCACGTGCACTAAAGCAAAATACTCCTGGTTGCATTGCAGGGAGCAGCCATCTCTGCGACATATAACTCCCCTTGACTTCACAGCCATTAGCCTTCTTACATACCTCCCCCCTCTGCCTAAAGTCGTGGGGCTTGTCACTTTCCATTACCCTTCTATAAACCCCTCTTGGTCGCCTTTAATAGTACACCCGTCTGTCAAAATCGGGCCCAGTCAGTGAACCTTTTTGGAACAATGTAACATCTAATTCCGTCATCTCCTCTGATAAAGTTGCCCCTTTGTCAGACAATCCCCACCCCCAGCGGTCAGTGCGGTATGGCGATTCCCTTGTCCCCATACCTACTGTCTGGTCTGATTCTTTGTCACCATGTCCGCTACAGGGTCTCCTGCCTAGGCTAATCAGCACTGAGTTAGAGGAGTTACTACTTCTAACCCTTCCGTGTCCGCTTCCATCAGGCCACCTTCGGTTGTCTCTCTGTTGGCAAATTCTCCTATTGTCTTTATTAACCAGAGACCAGTCATTCCATTTATCTTTACTTTCTGTTATAGCTTCAGATGGAGTACTCCCAATATTAAGAAGAACCACTTTGTCTCTCTATACCTGGGGTTGAAAATGGTCACCATCTTCTTTCCATTTCCTGCAGCTGTTTATTAATCAGTAGTCTGTCAAGTCTTAGCTGCTCTACCTCTCTTAGGTACGCTGTTATGTTTCGGTAACAGAGGAGAAATAGCAAAAACGGTAATACACCAGAGAGGCTGGAACCTATTGGATTGCAGTAACCTGAACTAACCACACAACTAGAGGTAGCCGTGGAGCGTTCCTACATTGATCCTAGACGCCTCATCACAGCCTGAGAGATAACTACACTTAAAGGCAGAAAGAGGAAAGCTATCTGCCCCGGAGCAGATCCCCAAAGAAAATAGGAAGCCTCCAAACATGTAATGGTGGTTAGACAAGAAGAAAGCACGGACACAGGCAGAAAATAGAATGAGCAAACGCTGGGGCCCAATCTGTCTAGACAGAAAAGTACAGGAAAAAATTCTGACTGCAATCCAACAAAAACCCTAAAAAATACCAACACTTCTGATTGCCAAAAAACCTGAGATCACACGATCTCATCCATTTAAATCAGATCTCTGGTGTAACAAACGCTATTCAGCAAATAAAAAGTAACAAAGGAGCAAAGCAAGAGTGCAGACAAAAACGAAGCACAATTGCAGCGCCAGATCCCCAAAAGGGGACAGGCTGCAGTCCACTGCAAGCAGCAAACCAGCAATGAAAATCAAACAGGGAAAAAAAACAGCAAACACTTATCTGAAGGAGAGCAGGAACTTAGCAGTGCTTCAAGCAAGACCAGAAGGAAACAATTGATAACCGGCAAGGCTGCTGGGAACTCATGCCACTTATATCCTACCATTCAGCACCAGCTGAAGGCCATTCAGTAATCAGTTCATTACCCTCAGCAACCACCGGAGGGAGCCCCAGCTCAGAAGCCGCATCCAGCATATTCACAACAGTACGCCACATGATATTCCAGGAGTATTTGAATATTTTTAAGGCTCTCCATTGATCCAACAGCGAAGAATGGAACCATCTCATCTTCATCAGCTACCTGGGCTTCGGCTTCAGCCGGGATCCTCACTCTCGCCACACGAGACTTATCTACGATCTCCTGCATTACTTTGCCAAGTCTCCCAATGATTTTTCTCACCAGATTCCTGGGCACTTGAACGATGTCCTCCACCAATTCCAACCGACCTTGGGCTTTCTTTGGGCACTCCAGACGTCAATCGGCTTCCTCCTTCTTCAACAAGATCATCCGTTTTGTGCGAAGACAGTGTAGGTACATGTCACTCAGGATAGCCACCCGCTTCACTGTGACTTCCCTAGTTGACAATATAACCAACTGTTAAGTCTCTGCTGCCCAGTTCACACTACATGCTTTCACTGCCTTCCTAAAATCTTCATGCACCACTTCACTGGCACAACCTTCCCATACGTCCTCTGGTACCTCTACTATGCACTTGAAGAGCAAAGTCTCATCCTTTGCCTTGGACATATCCATCATGTCATCTGCCACAACCGGGTGGTTGGTTTGTTCAGCTCTTAACGCAAACTCTCCTTGAACTTCACACTTTTCAAGACCCCTCGCCAAGATGTGCATTTGCAGCTCCACATCATTACCACTCTGGCGCTGTCGTTGTAAGTCTGCGACCACCATCTCCTTCTCCTGTAGAAGTCCTCTTAATGCTTCTCTGAGCACCTCCATAGCTTCCAATATGGCCTTGTTCACGGTTTGACACGATGACAAATGATCTCTGAGCTCAGAGACTTCCTTCTCCAGCTCATCCACTCTGTGCTCAGTCGCTTGTCTTAGGACCTTTTCTCGCTTGACATGGTCTCTTACTGTCTCTTTAAGCATCTCTATTTCGTGATCCTGATCCCTTTCGGCTAGCACGTTTCGCACCATAACTTCTTTAATTATATTTTCACATTGGGCTGCTTGCCCACCCACTCTCTGCCGCTTCAGAGTTTTGTCGCAGTTGTCATTTTCCACCACCTCAGAGGTAAATGAACCAGCAGTGTGCCCTCCTTGACCTTTGTGGGTTTCCCTACACCTGCGCTCTATGGTATTTCTCCTCCTACCACGATCTTTGCTGATGGATCTCCACCCTGCCTCTTCTTCCACCCTCTTCTCAGAGGGTGTAGCCTGAGAGGAAGACTTGCCATTTGTACCTGGCTCTACCTTACCACACTCTTTCCCTTGCGTTAGAGTCACAGTCTGAATGGGAGTCAGCACTACTCACCCTGTCACCCTGGCACAAGTCCCCACTTACACAGGTTTCGGACCCCTTTCCGGGAGCTACCCTATTTTCAACGGTCACACTGTTGGTCACCTCTGCTAAGTCCCAGAGTTGGTCAGACCCACACTTTCTTCCGGTCACCCCTATCTCTGGACTATCGACCTCAGGGGCCGCTACTTCCTCCTCCCACAAGTCCCAAAACAGTTTAAAGTCCCAGCCTATAATGATAGGGTATGGCAAGTCCAGGACCACAGGGACGTCATGACTTTTAATAATCGTGGGCATTTCAATGATCACCCTGGACACCGAGTAGTCCCTAGCAACCCCATGGACACAGTGGACTTCTATTTTCCTTCCGGGAATCAGATGGAAGGGGAATGTGGCACTCACCAGGGTCACCAAGCTCCCTGAATCTAGAAGTCCTGTCACTTCCTCTCCATTGACTTCCACAGAACACCTCTGTGACATCTTATCAGACGTATAATTGGTACAGGATACCGAACATGCGCTGTTCGAACATTGCTCCCAGCAACAGTCCTTCGGCGCATTTGCTGCCACCCCTTTTTTAGCCACCACCCCTATTTGGGTCACTGCCCTCTTTTGGGACTCCACCCACTTTTGGGACACTGCCCCCTTTTGAGCAACTACCTGTTTTTAGGATACCCGCGGATGCCCATGGATCACGGAGTGATAGAACTCCTCAAGAGCGTCACTGTAAGCCACTTCACACAAGTCTGCTTCACCTCCCACGGCTGTCTCTGGGCCTCCTGGCACTGCACACCAATCCACACCGGGCATTCTGCACAGCTCCTGCTGCGGTCGCTCCTGGTCCTGGCACGCTCCTCCGAGCCACAGCAAACCTGCACTAAGGGTGTTGACAAGCTTCGTAACCCTGCCGAGCTACAGCCAGAAGCTTTAATCTTCGTAACCCCGCTGAGTTACAGCCAGATACCTGCTTCAACGTGCTGTTGCAGCTATATCGTTGTCCTCAGCAACCAGGCTGTAGGCCTTGTCCGTTGCCCCTAGCAGCAAGACTACAAGAGCGCCGCCACATGGCCCTCTCAGACCCCTCTCCACCTGTGCATGGCAGTCTCTCTGCACCAACAGTTCCTCACAGCAAGGTTCTGCACCGCTCGGCAAGGCTCTGTCCGGCTCCACAAGGCTCTGCATGGCTCCACACAGCGAGGTTCCGCACTGCTCTGCCAGGCTTTGCACAGCTCCATACCTCTCTGCACAAATTTGCATGGCTCCGCAAGGCTCTACACCTCTCTGCATGGCTCTGCACAGCTCTACAAGTCTCTGCATGGCTCCGCACTGCAGATTTCGTGGACCTGCTGATCCACCACAAGCCGCACGGAGTTTGTGGACCAGCCGATCCATGGCAATAACCTGCTGTAGTCCTCCCAGGTACCGATGGCCCGATGCCCACATTCTCCACCAATTGATGGGATTGTACTCAGTTGCAACAGGAGGAAGATAGGAGGCCTATTCCTTTCAAAGTCCATATGGGATTATTTGCTTCATAAACCCAGAAGCACCAACAAAAAGGTAAACAGCCTTTAAAGCAGGGAAAAAACAAACATCAGTGTCCTTAGCAAAGTCCTTTAGCTCCTCCGAGAGCTATGTAGGAGTTCCTGCTCTCCCAAGACATAAGCCACTGTTAACTCACATGGCCAGGTCTTGGTCACATGACCCTGACCTCACACAGCTCCTGGCAGGATTTTGCTCCCTCAGGCCTGTGGGCACACAGGCTGGGGTAATGTCCAGTACTCAGGCTTGGTCTGGAGCCACTTACACAGGAGACCTTCTCCTCCCAAGTCACCGACCATGTGCCAAACAGCCTTCATTATATAGGCTGTAACCACACCACGCCTATCTCTCATAGCTACCCGCAACCCAGACACAAGTGCACTAAACGACATCTTAGTGCTAAGATACAGTAGATAGATGATAGATAGAAAGATAGATACAGTGGGGAAAAAAGTATTTAGTCAACCACCAATTGTGTAAGTTCTCTCACTTAAAAAGGTGGGAGAGGTCTGTAATTGACATCATAGGTGGACCACAACTATGAGAGTCAAAATGAGAAAACAAATCCAGAAAATCACATTATCTGATTTGGCAAGATTAATTTTGCAAATTGTGGTGCAAAATAACTATTTGGTCACCTAAAAATATGCAAGATTTCTGGCTCTCACAGACCTGTAACTTCTTCTTTAAGAGGCTTCTCTGTCCTCTACTCATTACCTCTAGTAATGGCACCTGTTTAAACTTGTTATCAGTATAAAAGACACCCGTCCCCAACCTCAAACAGTCACACTCCAAACTCCACTATGGAAAGGCCACATATGTATGTTTTTTCTCAATATCTGACATGAAATCGGAATATACCTTTCCCGTTTGAGGTCAATTAGGATTACCATAATTATTAATATTTGCCAAATGCCAGAATAATGAGAAAGAGAGAATGTTTTAAGGCATTTTTATTACTTACTACAAAGTCAAAAGTTTACATACACTAATATTACTATGCCTTTAAACAATTCTGGACTGCCCATATGATGATGTCCTGTGTTTGGAAGATTCTGTTTTTTGGCAACATCTGAGTTAATTGGAGACACACCTGTGGATGTATTTTAATGGACACCTGAAACACACTGCTTCTTTGTGTAGCATCATGGGAAAGTCTAAAGAATTATCCAAAATATCAGGAAGAGAATTGTGGACTTGCACAACTCTGGCTCATCCTTGGGTACAATTACAAGATACCTGAAGGTGCCACGTTCATCTGTACAAACAATTACACGCAAGTACAAACAAGATGGGAATTTCCAGTCATCATACTGCTCAGGAAGGAGACGGTTTCTCTGTCCCAGAGGCGAGCCTGCTTTGGTCCGCCATGTGCATATCAACACAAAGACAAAAGCAAATGACCTTGTGAAGATGATGGTGTAAGCTGGTAAGATTGAGTCAATATCCACAGTGAAACTACAGTCATGGCCAAAAGTTTTGAGAATGACACAAATATTAATTTTTACAAAGTCTACTGCTTCACTTTTTCTAATGGCAATTTGCATATACTCCAGAATGTTATAAAGAGTGATCAGCTTAACAGCAATTACTTGCAAAGTCAATATTTGGCTAGAAAATGAACTTTATCCCCCAAAACACATTTCAACATCATTGCAGCCCTGCCTTAAAAGGACCAGCTAACCTCTTTTCAGTGATTGCTCCATTAACACAGGTGTGGGTGTTGATGAGGACATGGCTGGAGATCAATCTGTCATGATTAAGTAAGAATGACACCACTGGACACTTTAAAAGGAGGCTGGTGCTTGGCATCATTGTTTCTCTTCTGTTAACCATGGTGTCAGTATTCCGGGTTTTCTAGGTAACTTTGTCAATGATTTTGCCCTTTGTTAAAATGGAGTTTGCTGTTTTGTGTGCCCTACTTCCTGTTCGTTTGTTTAAAACCCGGCTCAGGTGCTGGCTTCACTGCTGGAGTATTCTGCTTCCGTTTCCCTGCAACCCAGCTGCTTTGTTCCTCACAGATCTTTTGTGTATTTACCAGGAAAGTGCATAACCTTATCTTCAGGTGTTTCTCAGCCACAGCAGTTTCTACCCATGGCTCTGGACATTCTCTGCATAAGTAAAGGTACTGCCACACTAAGCTATCCCGCTAGCGATCTCGTTAGCGTTGCATACTAATGAGATCGCTAGCGGGATTGTTTCTATATCGCTAAATGCTGCCGCATTTAGCGATATAGTTAACGACGCTATCGCCGTTAGCGATCTTCTTAACGACTTTAGCGGTACAAAAGTACCGCTAAATCGCTAAGAAAAGGTGCCACACAGCGATTAGATACTTACCCAGCGGGAGCGCCAGCGATGAAATAGGGTCCGGAACGATTCCAGCGACGAGCGAGATCACAGCAGGAAGCTCGTCGCTGGAAGCTGCCGCACTGAACAACATCGCTAACGGGATCGCTAAATAGTGACGTTTTTTAGCGATCCCGTTAGCGATATTGTTTAGTGTGGCATACCCTTTAGTTGCACTTACTGTGTTATCACTAAACTGTTGACTTGGGAATTTAACCCTTGGTTCACTCCATCTGATAAGAACTGTGTTTCTGAACTGTTGCTGTTTAACCCTTCGTGCATTACCTCTGGTGAGAGCTGTTGGAACTGTTACTGGAACCTTACTGACATATGAACTTGTTGTTGGACTTCACTGAATTAAGCCACAACTGAGATTAACTTGTTCCTGGACCTCCCTGTGTTTTCTGCATACCTGGATCTGACTCTTCACACACCAGCAGTGTGTAAATCCAGCCACGTTACCCGTGCATCAGACTTACCTTGTGGTCACATTTGTGTGAGGACTCCGTCGTAAGAACTTTACCACCCTCGCTATAGAGGTTCAAGGACTTATATATCCGGATTCATATAACTGGACTTGTGTATATATATATGGACTCATTGCATGTCACTACGGGTTGTTTGAATATTGTTTTTGGGTGTTTTGCTGTTTCACAAATACATTATTTGCATTCAAAGAAACCCGTCTCTGATTGTTCATTGCCCCACGCTATCAGAATCCTCGAGTTCCTACAATAGTATTACAGGATACTCCAGCCTAAAAAAGAGGATTCTGCTGGGGCAATGACGGAGACACGGGCAGACAAATTGTTCACCATAGTTAACTCCTTGCAGCAGGAGGTGGCGGCTGCACACAATCAGATTAGAGACTTGGAGTCTCGGGTTAACCACAATGCACAGGGTTTGGTCAGGCTCTCCAAGATCTACGTGCTAGGTTAGGAGTCCTGGAGGCCTTACCTACTGAGCCTACCTCATCCACCAGTATGCCCAAATTGCCTCCATTCCGTTTTAATGGTGACCGAAGTCAATTCCGTGGGTTTGTTAATCAATGTATATTATTTTTTGATGTACATGCCTCCTACTACCGGTCCGATAGATCTAAGGTTCTATGTATTATTATGTTGTTGACATCACGTGCACTGGCTTGGGCAAATCCTATGGTTGAAAGTCATGATACCCGTCTAAATAATTTGGACAATTTTCTGGCAGCCATGGCGCAAATGTTCGACGATCCCAACCGCCGTGCTACCGCTGAATCTGCCTTGCTTTCCTTACGCCAGGGGAAACGGTCAGTCATAGAATATGTTACTGAATTTAAAAGGTTAGTGGTGGACACCCAGTGGGAAAACAATGCTTTATTACCAATCTTTAGAAAAGGTTTGTCAAATGCAATCAAGGATGAGCTAGCTCGTTCAGAGTCTCCACAGGAGTTTGAATTGTTTATACAGCACTGTGTACGTATTGATATCCGTTTAACTGAACGCAGACAAGAAAAATGGGCCGCTGTAAATCGCATTACTAATTACTCTCTTCCGTCCAGGGAAACCACAGGCAAAAACCCGAGAGAGGCTGAGGAGGTGCCTATGCAGGTGGACTCACTGCAGAGACGTGAGAATAATGAACGCCGCGAACACCGTCTCCGTGAGCGCTTATGTTTCTATTGTGGTCAATCGGACCATTTCCTCATCAATTGTCCTAAATGTCCTAGGCGACCCAACAAGGTGTTGGCGGTAGTAGGGGATTATGATAACACAGACGCTGAGTCTGAAGTTTCGGAAACCAGTCTACATCTAGATGCGGTTTTTCCCCCAATACTGATGCCGACTTCCCCTAAAGATCAAGGGGAGAAATATTCACATTGTTCTCTTCCTATACAGATTCAGTGGGAGGAACAGTGGATATCAAGTTCTGCCATGATAGACTCTGGAGCAGGTGGGAATTTCATGGATTCTTCTTTTGCAAAGGAACATGGTATAAAGACACAACTAAGAGCTTCACCAATCACTATGGAAACGGTGGATGGTTCCCCATTAGTTTCTGGACCAGTAGATCGGGAGACAGTGCCTCTGGAGTGTAAGATGGAACCAGACCATCAAGAAACACTTTCATTCATGTTAATATCTTCTCCTCATTTTCCTGTAATTTTAGGAATTCCCTGGTTACGGTCACAAAATCCAATCATCAATTGGGAAACCAAGAAGATAACCTTTCTCCCGAAGTGCAGTTCTACCATCAGTCCAACTGTAGCGGCTCCAGTTACCCAGAACTTGGAAGAGGTGATACAGGTACCTACTCTCCCTCTGATTTATCAGGAATTCTCAGACATTTGTGATAAAAGGAAGGCAGATCAACTTCCCCCACATAGACCGTATGACTGCCCCATAGAATTGCTTCCTGGAGCAGCGATTCCTTTCGGCCATGTTTACCCGTTGGCGGCTCCGGAATTAAAATCTTTACGAGAGTATATAGATGAGAATTTAGCCAAGGGGTTTATCCGACCATCTTCTTCACCAGCGGGAGCTCCAATATTCTTTGTAAAGAAGAAGGATGGTACTCTAAGACCCTGCATTGACTACCGGGAGTTAAATAAGGTAACCATTCGTAACAGGTACCCGTTGCCCCTAATTCCAGAATTGTTGGAAAGAGTTCGCCAGGCCAAGGTATTTACCAAATTAGATCTTCGTGGGCATATAATTTACTCCGTATACGGCCCGGAGACGAATGGAAGACAGCTTTTAGATGCCGGTATGGACATTTTGAATATTTGGTGATGCCATTCGGACTCTGTAACGCTCCTGCTGCTTTTCAACATTTAGCCAATGACATTTTCAGGGATTTATTGGACCAATATGTGGTAATTTACCTTGATGACATCTTAATCTTTTCTGACTCCTTACAGGAACATCAGGAACATGTCAAGACCGTACTTAGACGTTTGAGAGATAATCATTTGTACATCAAACTCGAAAAGTGTGAGTTCCATTGTTCTGAAATTCAATTTTTAGGCTATGTTATCTCGCCTCAGGGATTGAATATGGAGTCCAGCAAGATCCAGGCAATCTTGGACTGGCCGGTACCAGGAAACATTAAGGAGGTACAACGATTCATTGGCTTTGCTAACTTTTATAGACGGTTTATCCGAAATTTTTCAGAAATTGTCCGTCCCATCACTCTCCTCACCAAGAAGGGGAAGAAGTTTGAATGGTCTTCGCAAGCTCAGGAAGCCTTTGATCGCCTGAAGGGTTGTTTTACCACGGCTCCAATATTGATGCATCCGGATCCTGCACAGCCTTTTATCGTGGAGGTGGACGCGTCTGACTGTGCATTGGGAGCTATCCTCTCACAACGTACCGGAGACAAAGGTTTGCTGCACCCGTGTGCCTTCTTCTCTCGTAGGTTATCTTCTGCAGAACTGAACTATGATGTGGCAGATAAGGAACTTTTGGCAATTATTTCTGCCTTTAAGGAATGGAGACACCATTTGCAGGGGGCAACTCAGCAGGTAGTAGTACTCACGGATCATCGCAATTTGGAATTCCTTAAGTCTGCCAGGTGTCTTTCTCCTCGACAAGCTAGGTGGAGTTTGTTCTTGAACCAGTTTAATTTTATTATTTCGTACCGCCCAGGTTCACGTAATGGGAAAGCTGACGCATTATCCCGAATCCATACCGTGGATTCCGTGCCTGGGACCCCGTCGAAGACCATCTTGTCGGAGGCCAATTTCGTTGGAGTGCTCCGGAACCGGGACTTGTGGCAGGAGATCAAGCTGGCCTATGACGGTGACGTATTTCTTGCAGCTCCACCTGACAATGTGAATCTTGTCCTTCGGAATGGTGTGTGGCTTAGAGATCGATGTATTTATGTCCCAGAGGCTGTAAGACTTCGAGTTCTCAAATTGGTCCACGACTCTAAATTGGCTGGTCATAGGGGGGTACAGAAGACGCAGGAATTGTTAACTCGTTTTTTTTGGTGGCCTACCTGCTTGAAGGATGTGAATGACTATGTCCGCTCTTGTGAAGTTTGTGCCCGGTACAAGGTTCCTCGCGTTTCACCTACTGGTCTTCTTAAACCGCTACCTGTACCGTCTCGCCCTTGGGGGTCTATTTCGATGGACTTTATTGTGGAGTTACCCACCTCTGGTGGTAAAAATACTATTTTGGTGGTAGTAGATCGTTTAACGAAAGCTGCTCATTTCATTCCGTGTGCTGGTCTTCCCTCAGCTACAGAGACAGTAGATCTAGTTATCCAGAACATTTTCCGGCTGCATGGGGTACCAGATGACATCATTTCTGACCGGGGAATACAATTTACCTCTAGATTTTGGAAAGGATTTTGTTCTGCGCTCCACATTAATGTTTGCTTGTCTTCTGCATACCATCCTCAGACCAACGGGCAGACCGAACGGACAAATCAAACCTTGGAGCAATATCTACGCTGTTACGTCAGTCATTTGCAGGACGATTGGCTGAAGCTACTTCCTCTAGCGGAATTTTCGTACAACAACTCCCAAAGCAGTTCCACGAAGGTAACGCCTTTTTTTGCCAACCTGGGTTATCATCCAAGTATTTTGCCTAGGTCTCCGGTTACGATTTCGGTACCAGCGGTTGAAGACAGAGTGACGGCGTTGCAACGTAATCTTGAAGTTTTGAAGGACTCCCTGACCACAGCACAGGAGCGTTACAAGAAGTCGGCCGATAGATTCCGGAAACCAGCACCTATGTATAAGGTAGGAGACTCAGTTTGGTTGTCCACCAAGAATCTAAAATTGGGTGTTCCTTCGCAGAAACTGGGACAGAAATTCATCGGTCCATTCAAGATCACTGGGATTGTGAGCTCTGTTGCCTGTCGGTTGAAGCTACCACGGACTTTAAAGGTACACCCAGTATTTCATGTTTCCTTATTAAAACCAGTCTCTCCTAACACGTTTCAGGGACGTATCGTACCTCCCCCTCCACCAGTGTTGGTTGATGGCGAAGAACAATTCGTGGTACAGGATATTGTTAATTCGAGACTTCATAGAAACCGGCTTCAGTATCTAGTTAGATGGCAAGGTTACTCTCCTGAAAATGATTCTTGGGAACCAGTAAGTAACATCAATGCGCCTCTGAAGATTGCTCAGTTTCATCGGAGATACCCGGACAGGCCTGGTCCAGGACCGTCCGGAGGCCGTCTTTAGGGGGGAGTAATGTCAGTATTCCGGGTTTTCTAGGTAACTTTGTCAATGATTTTGCCCTTTGTTAAAATGGAGTTTGCTGTTTTGTGTGCCCTACTTCCTGTTCGTTTGTTTAAAACCCGGCTCAGGTGCTGGCTTCACTGCTGGAGTATTCTGCTTCCGTTTCCCTGCAACCCAGCTGCTTTGTTCCTCACAGATCTTTTGTGTATTTACCAGGAAAGTGCATAACCTTATCTTCAGGTGTTTCTCAGCCACAGCAGTTTCTACCCATGGCTCTGGACATTCTCTGCATAAGTAAGTTGCACTTACTGTGTTATCACTAAACTGTTGACTTGGGAATTTAACCCTTGGTTCACTCCATCTGATAAGAACTGTGTTTCTGAACTGTTGCTGTTTAACCCTTCGTGCATTACCTCTGGTGAGAGCTGTTGGAACTGTTACTGGAACCTTAGTGACATATGAACTTGTTGTTGGACTTCACTGAATTAAGCCACAACTGAGATTAACTTGTTCCTGGACCTCCCTGTGTTTTCTGCATACCTGGATCTGACTCTTCACACACCAGCAGTGTGTAAATTCAGCCACGTTACCCGTGCATCAGACTTACCTTGTGGTCACATTTGTGTGAGGACTCCGTCGTAAGAACTTTACCACCCTCGCTATAGAGGTTCAAGGACTTATATATCCGGATTCATATAACTGGACTTGTGTATATATATATGGACTCATTGCATGTCACTACGGGTTGTTTGAATATTGTTTTTGGGTGTTTTGCTGTTTCACAAATACATTATTTGCATTCAAAGAAACCCGTCTCTGATTGTTCATTGCCCCACGCTATCAGAATCCTCGAGTTCCTACAATAGTATTACACATGGTTATCTCTAAAGAAACACATGCAGTCATCATTGCAATGCACAAAAATGGCCTAACAGGGAAGAGTATCGCAGCTAGAAAGATTGCACCTCAGTCAACAATCTATCGCATCATCAAGAACTTCAAGGAGAGAGGTTCCATTGTTGCCAAAAAGGCTTCAGGGCGCCCAAGAAAGACCAGCAAGCGCCAGGACTGTCTCTTAAAAGTGTTTCAGCTGCGGGATCGGGCTACCAGCAGTGCAGAGCTTGCTCAGGAATGGCAGCAGGCAGGTGTGAATGCATCTGCACGCACTGTGAGGCGGAGACTCTTGGAGCAAGGCCTGGTCTCAAGGAGGGCAGCAAAGAAGCCACTTCTCTCCAGAAAAAACATCATGGACAGACTGATAGTCTGCATAAGGTACAGGCAGTGGACTGCTGAGGACTGGGGTAAAGTTATTTTCTCTGATGAATCCCCTTTTCGATTGTTTGGGACATCAGGAAAACACCTCATTCGGAGAAGACAAGGTGAGCGCTACCACCAGTCTTGTCTCATGCCAACTGTTAAGCATCCTGAAACCATTCATGTGTGGGGAAGCTTCTCAGCCAAGGGAATCGGCTCTCTCACAGTCTTGCCTAAAAACACAGCCATGAATAAAGAATGGTACCAGAATGTCCTCCAAGAGCAACTTCTCCCAACCCTCCAAGAGCAGTTTGGCGATCAACAATGCCTTTTCCAGCATGATGGAGCACCTTGCCATAAAGCAAAGGTGATAACTAAATGGCTCAGGGAACAAAACATAGAGATTTTGGGTCCATGGCCTGGAAACTCCCCAGATCTTAATCCCATTGAGAACTTGTGGTCAATCATCAAGAGACGGGTGGACAAACAAAAACCTAAAAATTCTGACAAAATGAAAGCATTGATTGTGCAAGAATGGACTGCTATCACTCAGAATTTGGTCCAGAAGTTGATTGAGAGCATGCCAGGGAGAATTGCAGAGGTCCTGAAGAAGAAGGGTCAACACTGCAAATATTGACTTGCTGCATTAACTCATTCTAACTGTCAATATAAGCTTTTATTACTCATATGTTTGCAATTATTATATTTCTGTCTGTGATAAAAACATCTGTCAAACACACACATAAAAACCAGAGGGCAGCAGATCATGTGAAAATATAATATTTGTGTCATTCTCAAAACTTTTGGCCATGACTGTAATACTGTATCAACAGGGGCTGAAAGGCCACTCTGCCAGGAAGAAGCCATTGCTCCAAAAGAAACATAAAAAAATCCAGATTAATAATTGCAAATGCACACAGGAACAAAGACCTTAATTTTTGGACAAATGTCCTGTGGTCTGAAGAAACTAAAAATGAACTTTTTGGGCATAATGAACATCATTACGTTTAGAGTAAAAAGGGAGAAGCTTGGAAGCCTAAGAACATCATCTCAACTGTGAAACACAGAGGTGGCAGCATCATGTTGTGGGGTTGTATTGCTGCAGGAGGGACTGGTGAACTTCACAAAATAGATGGCATCATGAGAAAAGAAGATTATGTGGAAATACTGAAGCAACATCTGAAGACATCAGCCATGAAGTTAAAGCTTGGGCGGAAATGGGTCTTCCAAATGGACAATGACCCGAAGCATACTGCCAAAATGGTAACAAAGTGACTTAAGGATAACAAAGTCAATGTTTTGGAGTGGCCATCACAAAGCCCTGATCTCAGTCCTATTGATAATGCATGGGCAAAGCTGAAAAGGCAGGTGCGAGCAAGGTGACCTACAAGCCTGGATCAGTTACACCAGTTTTGTCAGGAGGAATGGACCCAAATTCTGACCAACTATTGTGAGGAGCTTGTGGAAGTATATCCCAAATGTTTGACCCATGTCATCTCATAGATTGTAAGTTTGCGAGCAGGGCCCTCATTCCTCTTGGTATCTACTTTGATCTGTGTTTATTGTTAAGCTGTAATGTCTATTGTCTGTACAAGTCCCCTCTATAATGTAAAGTGCTGCAGAATATGTTGTCGCTATAGAAATAAAATTATTATTATTGAGTATAAAGGCAATGGTACCAAATACTAATGAAATGTATGTAAACTTTTGACTTTGCAGTAAGTAATAAAAATGCCTTAAAACATTCTCTCTCTCTCATTATTCTGGCATTTGGCAAATATTAATAATTATGGTAATCCTAATTGACCTAAAACGTGAAAAGTTTATTTTGATTTCATGTCAGATAATGAGAAAAACCTGCATATGTGTCTTTTTAAATAGTGTATGTAAACTTCTGGTTTCAACTGTAGATAGGTTAGATAGATAATCAATTTGGTATTAATGCGATTTAAATTTCACATATTCAATGTTTGCATAACAATTGACACCTACATTGTGCTTCGGCACCATTTGGTATGGATATTATGCAATGATAGTGGCTTGCACCTGTTCACACTTCATTCTAGCATCAAAGAGAAACATTTTCATAGAAATACAGAATAAAATAAGACAACGCTGTGATAAACACCGAACCAAGTACAATAACCGGAATAGAGGGACAGATTCCAGAAGAGATTCACATGGTTCTTTTCCATTTGCCCTGGGCCGAGGCCAACATCCGCTCCACATGTCACCCTCAACATGGTACATAGGGCTTTTTACTAGTGCCCAAAGGCCAAAGTCGAAGCAGAAACCCCAAATGCAAATCCCAGGTCTCCCTAATCTTCTATGTAACAGCAATCTATATGTTAATAGAATAGGATATAGAGGTGGCAAGCTGTAATTTGTCTCCTCAATGCCTGTAGCCCCCTGGTAAGGTCCCATCTCTTGCATGTTGTCATAGAACAGCTTGAGTCTTACATTAACTTCCTTTTGATGGCCCAGGGTTGACAAATGCGCTTGTTTTATCCATACAATTTATTTCATTATTGTGTCCAACACGAATCATCACTATCAATCATAGGGGAGTCCACTTGGCAGGTGTCAGTCTTGCTATGTTTTGGAGAATTCAGTCTATATTTAATCCAATTACAAGGGTCAGGGCATCAGTGTAAATCCCCTTGTTAGATCTCCTATCTAATATTCAGGATTTAAAGTCAGTGAGATCACATGGATGGACGGGGTATTTACATATCACATTGGAAGCATAGCGAGGTTTACTAATTTCTATTTCGGAGATGCAGGTTTGGACCTAAATGTAATATCTTGTTATGTTGCTGTAGGGAAAGGAAGGAGGGGGTTGGTGGGTGATGATGATGATGATGATGAGGGGGGAGACTTTACGCTCCATGGGCTTTCAAATACAATTGTAGATCGAACTCTGCCTTGTCAAGTTGAGCAAAAGTGAATTCGTAACATCAACGACGTGGCTGTCTACTCCGTGCTCATTGCCTCCAATCACCCCCAGGGAATCCAGCTAATGTCTCAGTCTACAGCCGGGAGGAGGCACAAAAGTAAATCAACTATTGGACAAGCTTGTTATTACTATTAATAATAAAATATCTCTAATGGGAGCTCTTTTTTGCCGTAAATACAAAGATGCATTTTATTATTTTCAGTTGTAGTTTTTGGATTAAAAAAATGTGGAAAATTATTCTTTGTCTCTTTATTCTCTTTATAAGTCCTGCAAATATTGGCACAATTGTTGTTACTTCTATGTATAATGGAAAGATTTGCAGAATATATTGGTGGCAAAAAAATACTGAATAATGCACATATTACAGAAAATATTTTTTGTTATGTTGCTACTGTAATGTGATTATATTATCGCTGTTTTGTTATTTTATTAAAAGAAGTTTAAAGTTAGCAGTAATTTTAGATTTTTAGATTTTACATTGGAGTAGGAGAGGTACATAGGTGTGTGTATATATTGGAGGAGGAGAGGTACATAGGTGTGTGTATATATTGGAGGAGGAGAGGTACATAGGTGTGTGTATATATTGGAGGAGGAGAGGTACATAGGTGTGTGTATATATTGGAGGAGGAGAGGTACATAGGTGTGTGTATATATTGGAGGAGGAGAGGTACATAGGTGTGTGTATATATTGGAGTAGGAGAGGTACATAGGTGTGTGTATATATTGGAGGAGGAGAGGTACATAGGTGTGTGTATATATTGGAGCAGGACAGATACATAGGTGTGTGTATATATTGGAGGAGGAGAGGTACATAGGTGTGTGTATATATTGGAGGAGGAGAGGTACATAGGTGTGTGTATATATTGGAGCAGGACAGATACATAGGTCGTGTGTATATATTGGAGCAGGACAGATACATAGGTGTGTGTATATATTGGAGCAGGAGAGGTACATAGGTGTGTGTATATATTGGAGTAGGAGAGGTACATAGGTGTGTGTATATATTGGAGGAGGAAGATACATAGGTGTGTGTATATATTGGAGGAGGACAGGTACATAGGTGTGTGTATATATTGGAGCAGGAGAGGTACATAGGTGTGTGTATATATTGGAGAGGAGAGGTACATAGGTGTGTGTATATATTGGAGGAGGAGAGGTACATAGGTGTGTATATATTGGAGTAGGACAGTACATAGGTGTGTGTATATATTGGAGGAGGAGAGGTACATAGGTGTGTGTATATATTGGAGGAGGAGAGGTACATAGGTGTGTGTATATATTGGAGGAGGAGAGGTACATAGGTGTGTGTATATATTGGAGGAGGAGAGGTACATAGGTGTGTGTATATATTGGAGGAGGAGAGGTACATAGGTGTGTGTATATATTGGAGGAGGAGAGGTACATAGGTGTGTGTATATATTGGAGGAGGAGAGGTACATAGGTTGTGTGTATATATTGGAGGAGGACAGATACATAGGTGTGTATATATATTGGAGCAGGACAGATACATAGGTGTGTGTATATATTGGAGCAGGAGAGGTACATAGGTGTGTGTATATATTGGAGCAGGACAGATACATAGGTGTGTGTATATATTGGAGGAGGAGAGGTACATAGGTGTGTGTATATATTGGAGGAGGAGAGGTACATAGGTGTGTGTATATATTGGAGCAGGAGAGATACATAGGTGTGTGTATATATTGGAGCAGGAGAGATACATAGGTGTGTGTATATATTGGAGCAGGACAGATACATAGGTGTGTGTATATATTAGGGGAGGAGAGGTACATAGGTGTGTGTATATATTGGAGGAGGAGAGGTACATAGGTGTGTGTATATATTGGAGCAGGACAGATACATAGGTGTGTGTATATATTGGAGCAGGAGAGGTACATAGGTGTGTGTATATATTGGAGGAGGAGAGGTACATAGGTGTGTGTATATATTTGAGGAGGAGAGGTACATAGGTGTGTGTATATATTGGAGCAGGAGAGGTACATAGGTGTGTGTATATATTGGAGGAGGAGAGGTACTGGAACATGGACCAGAGCCGAAAACGAATCCCTGGCGCCCATCGGATACAGGGAAATCTCTGTCCCTGCCCTGAAAAATAAAAACATCAAACAGGGCCGAAGCTCAGGAGGAATACTGATCTGGTATAAAGACGAGCTCCACCAATACATCAAACCGGTGAAGAGAGGAAGCAGCCACATATGGATCAGGATCAGCAGCTCCATCCTCACCTCTCAGTCTGATGTCCACCTCTGCGCCACCTATATACCACCGCCAGAGTCCCCCTACTTCAATCCAGAGAGCTTCGAGATCTTACAAAGAGAAGCCGCCCACTATCAGACCCTGGGCAAAGTTCTCATCTTTGGAGACCTCAACGCAAGAACAGGGAGAGAAAACGACTTCCTGACCACGGATGGGAACATCTACATATTTGGAGCAGAGAATGACGGCCAAGACTCAGTACACACAGAGAGAAGCAGCTATGACAGTACAGTCAACAAAAATGGTAAAAAGCTCCTGAACGTATGTAGAAGTTTAGGACTTCATATTCTTAATGGACGTACCAAAGGAGACTCTTTTGGGAGGTATACACTAAACTCCCATGTAGGGAGGAGTGTAGTAGATTATGCCATTACAGACATGAACCGGGCAAATATCAGCGCCTTCATAGTCACCCCACAAACGCACCTGTCAGACCACAGCCAACTTCTTCTGTACTTGAAATCTACAGAGAAACCACCCACTCAAAAGCCACAGCATAGCGGCCTCTTCAACCGGCCTCCATCCTATAAATGGTCCAAAACGTCGGCACTAAAGTATAAAGAGGCTCTCAGCAGACCCGAAATACAGCGGATGCTCCACCACTTCTACAACCACGAGTACCAGCCTAACCCAAAGGGAGTGAGTCAAGCTACAAAAGACCTCAACAATATATTCTATGCAATGGCCAGACTGTCCGACCTTAAAAAAGTTGACTACAAGAGACCAAAAGAAAAACAGATCAATGGTTGGTTTGACAGAGAATGTAAAGCCGTACGGAAGACCCTGAGAACTGCCTCAAACAAGAAACATAGAGACCCCAACCACCCTGGTCTGAGGGAAGCCTATGAAACCATACAAAGACAGTACAAAACCATCCTCAGGAGGAAGAAGCAGAGTTACATCTCTACCAAGCTCAGCCAACTCCAGGATGCTCTTCGGGACAATTCCTTCTGGGAACTATGGAACCACATGGGCACAAAAGACAAGAAAAACAACATCCATATCCAAAATGGCAACATCTGGCTCCAGTACTTCAAAGACCTCTATAAAGACATCCCAAAGGAAGAACTAAACCAAGAACAGGAAAACATAATGGCAAAACTAAAAGCAATGGAGGAAAAAGTAAAAAATTTCCAAAACCCCGTGGATACACCTATTACATTACAGGAAGTAGCAGAGAGAATCTCTGCCATAAGATGTAGAAAAGCCGGTGGTCTGGATGGAATCCTACCAGAAATGCTGAAGTACAGCCCACCAGAAATACAGGCTGCAATGGTTAAACTCTTCAATATTGTGCTAAGTGCCGGCTACTTCCCTCGTACCTGGAACCAAGGCCTCATCACACCCATCCACAAGAATGGGGACAGGTATGACCCAGCCAACTACAGAGGCATATGTGTCAGCAGCAACCTGGGGAAACTGTTCAACAGCATCCTGAACAAGAGGATCCTCAGTTTCCTCACCGAACATAACGTCCTCAGCAAGAGCCAAGCAGGGTTCATGCCAAACCACCGCACCACTGACCACATCTATACCCTGCACAGCCTCATTCAGAGACACGTCCACAATACAAAGAACGGGAAGATATACGCCTGTTTCGTGGACTTTAAAAAGGCCTTTGATTCGGTGTGGCACCCGGGCTTATTCCTGAAACTGCTGGAGAGCGGAATAGGAGGAAAGACCTACGATGTTATCAAAAGCTCCTACACCGAGAACCTCTGCAGTGTGAGTGTGAACGGTAAAAGAACGGCTTATTTCCAGCAGAGCCGTGGAGTCAGACAAGGCTGCAGCCTAAGTCCAACGCTCTTCAACATTTACATCAACGAGCTGGCTACCGCTCTGGAATCTTCCACAGCACCAGGTCCCACCCTCCACGACACCCAGGTGAAATTCCTGCTGTATGCAGATGACCTGCTGCTTCTGTCACCAACCGAGAAAGGCCTCCAAGACAACCTGAAAATCTTAGAGAAATTCAGCTCCACCTGGCACTACCGGTCAACCTAAAGAAAACCAACATCATGGTGTTCCAGAGGAGAAAGAGAAAATTAGACCAGCACCCTTCATTTGTTCTCAACAACTGCGCCCTTACAGGAACAGACAAATATACCTACCTGGGCTTAGAGATCCACCGGTCAGGAAGCTTCAAACAAGCCATAGAGACCCTGAAAGACAAGGCATGTAAAACCTTCTATGGCATCCGAAGGAAACTCTACCATCTGAAGCCACCAGTAAGGGTCTGGTTAAAAATCTTCGACTCTGTCATCGCCCCAATCCTCCTGTATGGCAGTGAAGTCTGGGGTCCTCACACCTACCCAGACTGGTCAAGGTGGGATTCCAGCCCAACAGAAATATTCCACCTGGAATTCTGCAAGCACCTTCTCCAAGTCCACCGGAACACCTCCAACAGTGCCTGCCTGGCCGAGCTGGGCAGATTCCCTCTACACCTAACGGTTCTAAAGAGGGCACTGTCATTCCGGGCTCACCTACATAGGAGCAATCCAAGCTCCCATCACCATAAAGCCCTGACACACGTAGGTGAAACAGAAAAACTAGGACCCTCGGAACAGCTCACCCAAACCCAACCTGACCAGAACACCAATCACAACAACCTGACAAAAGCCGAAATCAGGAAGATGGTAGACGAAGGCCAGGAGAGGTATGTCAGTGACTGGAAGAACGACATCATCAGCTCCCAGAAACTGACCATGTACCGGAGTCTACAGAGAGACTACAGTCTGGCCCCATACCTGGAGAAACTCCCGGACCCCAGAGACCGCCAGATCCTGAGCCGGTATAGACTCAGTGCCCACAGTCTGGCCATCGAATCCGGCCGACACAGGCAGAGCTACAAGCCCAGGGAGGAAAGACTATGCCAACACTGTGACCAGGAGGCCATAGAGGACGAAACCCACTTCCTGCTACACTGCTCCAAATACTCAGCAGTGAGGGATACTCACTTCAGGAGACTCTCACATCTCTTCCCGGATTTCATCACCATGAAGGAGGAAGAGAAAACATATATCTTGCTGGGGGAAGAAGAGAGAGCAGCGGAGATAGCAGCGCGGTATGTGAGCGAATGTCATAGACTGCGAGAAAGAGAACTATGATAGGCCATGGACTTCTATAGCCTCCACCCCGGATCTGCCCCTACCCAACATCCCTATGCCATGGACTTCTATAGCCCCCATCCCGGATCTGCGCCCCCATCACCCCTCCCTAAGCCATGGACTTCCACAACCCCTACCCTAGATCCGTCCCTACCCAACATCCCTATCCCTATTCCCTTTTGTACACTTGCTTTGGCAAAACTAATGTGTATTTAGTCCTGCCAATAAAGCTTCTTTGAATTTGAATTTGAATTTGAATTTGGTACATAGGTGTGTGTATATATTGGAGGAGAGGTACATAGGTGTGTGTATATATTGGAGGAGGAGAGGTACATAGGTGTGTGTATATATTGGAGCAGGACAGATACATAGGTGTGTGTATATATTGGAGGAGGAGAGGTACATAGGTGTATGTATATATTGGAGCAGGACAGATACATAGGTGTGTGTATATATTGGAGGAGGAGAGGTACATAGGTGTGTGTATATATTGGAGGAGGAGAGGTACATAGGTGTGTGTATATATTGGAGGAGGAGAGGTACATAGGTGTGTGTATATATTGGAGCAGGACAGATACATAGGTGTGTGTATATATTGAAGCAGGACAGATACATAGGTGTGTGTATATATTGGAGCAGGACAGATACATAGGTGTGTGTATTTATTGGAGGAGGAGAGGTACATAGGTGTGTGTATATATTGGAGGAGGAGAGGTACATAGGTGTGTGTATATATTGGAGGAGAGGTACATAGGTGTGTGTATATATTGGAGGAGAAGAGGTACATAGGTGTGTGTATATATTGGAGCAGGACAGATACATAGGTGTGTGTATATATTGGAGGACGAGAGGTACATAGGTGTGTGTATATATTGGAGCAGGACAGATACATAGGTGTGTGTATATATTGGAGCAGGACAGATACATAGGTGTGTATATATATATTGGAGGAGGAGAGGTACATAGGTGTGTGTATATATTGGAGCAGGACAGATACATAGGTGTGTGTATATATTGGAGCAGGACAGATACATAGGTGTGTGTATATATTGGAGCAGGACAGATACATAGGTGTGTGTATATATTGGAGGAGGAGATATACATAGGTGTGTGTATATATTGGAGGAGGAGAGGTACATAGGTGTGTGTATATATTGGAGGAGAAGAGGTACATAGGTGTGTGTATATATTGGAGCAGGACAGATACATAGGTGTGTGTATATATTGGAGGAGGAGAGGTACATAGGTGTGTGTATATATTGGAGCAGGACAGATACATAGGTGTGTGTATATATTGGAGGAGGAGAGGTACATAGGTGTGTGTGTATATTGGAGGAGAAGAGGTACATAGGTGTGTGTATATATTGGAGCAGGACAGATACATAGGTGTGTGTATATATTGGAGGAGGAGAGGTACATAGGTGTGTGTATATATTGGAGCAGGACAGATACATAGGTGTGTGTATATATTGGAGGAGGAGAGGTACATAGGTGTGTGTA
Organism: Oophaga sylvatica; assembly: GCA_033576555.1. Lineage (NCBI taxonomy): Eukaryota > Metazoa > Chordata > Amphibia > Anura > Dendrobatidae > Oophaga > Oophaga sylvatica. Next base: position 109,765,124 of record JARQOD010000010.1, on the reverse strand, counting down.
TATATTGGAGGAGAAGAGGAACATAGGTGTGTGTATATATTGGAGCAGGACAGATACATAGGTGTGTGTATATATTGGAGGAGGAGAGGTACATAGGTGTGTGTATATATTGGAGGAGGAGAGGTACATAGGTGTGTGTATATATTGGAGCAGGACAGATACATAGGTGTGTGTATATATTGGAGGAGGAGAGGTACATAGGTGTGTGTATATATTGGAGGAGGACAGATACATAGGTGTGTGTATATATTGGAGGAGGAGAGGTACATAGGTGTGTGTATATATTGGAGGAGGAGAGGTACATAGGTGTGTGTATATATTGGAGGAGGAGAGGTACATAGGTGTGTGTATATATTGGAGGAGGAGAGGTACATAGGTGTGTGTATATATTGGAGGAGGAGAGGTACATAGGTGTGTGTATATATTGGAGCAGGACAGATACATAGGTGTGTGTATATATTGGAGCAGGACAGATACATAGGTGTGTGTATATATTGGAGGAGGAGAGGTACATAGGTGTGTGTATATATTGGAGGAGGAGAGGTACATAGGTGTGTGTATATATTGGAGGAGGAGAGGTACATAGGTGTGTGTATATATTGGAGGAGGACAGATACATAGGTGTGTGTATATATTGGAGGAGGAGAGGTACATAGGTGTGTGTATATATTGGAGGAGGAGAGGTACATAGGTGTGTGTATATATTGGAGGAGGAGAGGTACATAGGTGTGTGTATATATTGGAGCAGGACAGATACATAGGTGTGTGTATATATTGGAGGAGGACAGATACATAGGTGTGTGTATATATTGGAGGAGGACAGATACATAGGTGTGTGTATATATTGGAGCAGGACAGATACATAGGTGTGTGTATATATTGGAGGAGGAGGTACATAGGTGTGTGTATATATTGGAGGAGGACAGATACATAGGTGTGTGTATATATTGGAGCAGGACAGATACATAGGTGTGTGTATATATTGGAGGAGGAGAGGTACATAGGTGTGTGTATATATTGGAGTAGGAGAGGTACATAGGTGTGTGTATATATTGGAGGAGAGGTACATAGGTGTGTGTATATATTGGAGGAGAGGTACATAGGTGTGTGTATATATTGGAGGAGGAGAGGTACATAGGTGTGTGTATATATTGGAGGAGGAGAGGTACATAGGTGTGTGTATATATTGGAGCAGGACAGATACATAGGTGTGTGTATATATTGGAGCAGGACAGATACATAGGTGTGTGTATATATTGGAGGAGGAGAGGTACATAGGTGTGTGTATATATTGGAGGAGGAGAGGTACATAGGTGTGTGTATATATTGGAGGAGGAGAGGTACATAGGTGTGTGTATATATTGGAGGAGGAGAGGTACATAGGTGTGTGTATATATTGGAGGAGGAGAGGTACATAGGTGTGTGTATATATTGGAGGAGAGGTACATAGGTGTGTGTATATATTGGAGGAGGAGAGGTACATAGGTGTGTGTATATATTGGAGCAGGACAGATACATAGGTGTGTGTATATATTGGAGCAGGACAGATACATAGGTGTGTGTATATATTGGAGGAGGAGAGGTACATAGGTGTGTGTATATATTGGAGGACGAGAGGTACATAGGTGTGTGTATATATTGGAGGAGGAGAGGTACATAGGTGTGTGTATATATTGAAGTAGGTATATATAGGTGTCTGTGTACATATATATAAAATTCTATACTTTCAGAAATATTATCACACACATAGAAACATATATATTTTTAGATGTCTTTAATAGTAATATATATATTGCAGATATGTATTATACATTCTAATCAATAATATATTATAATAATTCATCTATTTAGTACTAATTTAAAAAAAATAAATCTGTGGTTTCTCTGAGAATATTTTACCTAATACACAGGTTGAAGTTTAGACAAGTGATAAGTTATCAGTCCCTTTTCTCTTCCTCACCTGGTATGAGGCATATGGGGATCGGCTCCCGGGTGCCATAATGGGCACAGGTGATCCCGCAGGGCACCCTGACAGACACTTACCGTTGTGTGACTTAATGGGCATCACATCCATGGCAGAATGATTGGTGCCGGAGCTGGTTGGGCTGCGGGATGCTGTGAGTGCAGCAGAGCTGAGGCTTCTCCTGGGTTCTGCAGTCTGTGTAATGCCACAGTAAACAAATTGTCTTGATGCGCTTATTATTATTGCTCAGATTCTGCTTGGATAGAGAATTAAAGCTCATTATTACAGTGTGTGTGCTGAGAATTGCTCAGTCTATGGGAACACATGGGCTTAGGGCATCCTTCAAAACTTCACATTGCAAACTAACTGAAAGATGCATTATACATTTCTAACACATACAACTGGGTCTAGCTGACAGTTTCTCCTGGACAGATAAGCGTGTGTAGACTAGGGCAATGCAATCATTCTTATGTCTTCTTGCATGTGTTGTCACTATCTGCAAGATTGACAAATGAACCCACAAGACAAAAGGTTTTCAATATTAGAGTAGGACTGTCCCACAGAGGGTTGCCTTGACGTGGCGGGATGGCTTGTACATTATTTTGATCAAAATTATGTTTACTAAATACCCTTATGATTATTACTACCTTCATGCATTTTTGCAAAAAGATTTTTTATTCATTTTTGGATATTTGTTTTTTTGTGCCTGTTTTTCTGTGTAATGGTCATGTGTTAATGTGCATTTACATTTTGCATACACATTAACTTACTTTTTCAGTTCAGATCTAGTTTTCTATGTAGTTCATAGTGCATTCCGTGCATATAAGGGTGTGACCGCCCTGTTTTCTGAGTTGAGAAAATCCATCCTGTCTGGCCAGAGCTTCAACTGGTGGGTTCAGTCCCTCTGCCCTTGTTCACATTTAAGTCACTTGACAAGTGGAAAGGTTTTCAATATTAGAGTAGGACTGTCCCACAGAGGGTTGCCTTGACGTGGCGGGATGGCTTGTACATTATTTTGATCAAAATTATGTTTACTAAATACCCTTATGATTATTACTACCTTCATGCATTTTTGCAAAAAGATTTTTTATTTCATTTTTGGATATTTGTTTTTTGTGCCTGTTTTTCTGTGTAATGGTCATGTGTTAATGTGCATTTACATTTTGCATACACATTAACTTACTTTTCAGTTCAGATCTAGTTTTCTATGTAGTTCATAGTGCATTCCGTGCATATAAGGGTGTGACCGCCCTGTTTTCTGAGTTGAGAAAATCCATCCTGTCTGGCCAGAGCTTCAACTGGTGGGTTCAGTCCCTCTGCCCTTGTTCACATTTAAGTCACTTGACAAGTGGAAAGGTTTTCAATATTAGAGTAGGACTGTCCCACAGAGGGTTGCCTTGACGTGGCGGGATGGCTTGTACATTATTTTGATCAAAATTATGTTTACTAAATACCCTTATGATTATTACTACCTTCATGCATTTTTGCAAAAAGATTTTTTATTTCATTTTTGGATATTTTTTTTTGTGCCGTTTTCTGTGTATGGTCTGTGTTAATGTGCATTTAATTTTGCATACCATTAACTACTTATTTTTCAGTTTATATTAGTTTTTTGTGTTTTCAATGCATTCGTGCATATAAGGGTGTACCGCCCTTTTTTCAGTTCGAAAATCATCTGTTGGCCAGTTCACGTGGGTTAGGTCCCCCTGCTTTCATTTAATCACCTTGCAAGTGGAAAGGTTTCATTTGCCTGTCCCATAAGTTCTTGACGTGGGAGGTTTAATTATTGCAATAGTTTCTAATCCCTTAGATTTTTACTTATTTTGCAAAAATTTTTATTCATTTTTTATGTTTTTTTCTGTTTTCAAGGTTTTTTAATTGATTTCTTTTGCCTTTTCTTTTAGTTCATTGTTTTTATTATTCATATCATTCCTATTAGGTTGACCTGTTTTCTGAGTTGAGAAAATCACCTGTTGGCCGCTTCTGGTGGATCATCCCTCGCCCTGTTCACATTTAGTCACTTGCTGAAAGTTTCAATATGAGTAGGTTCACAAGTTGAGGGGAGTTGAAATTGTCAAGTTTTTACTATCTTTATTATTATCTATGATTTTTCAAAAGTTTTTTATTCATTTGATTTTTTGGCCGTTTTTCTTGTATGGTATGTTTATGTGCATTTCTTTTGCATATTAATTCTTTCATTCAACTTTTTCTTTTTCAGTGCATTGTCATTAGTGTGAGCTGTTTCTGATTAGATCCACCTGTTGCGAGTTAAACTGTGGTCGTCCTCTGCCCTTGTTCTTAGTCCTTGCAGTGAATTTTCATTTAGAGAGGACTTCCAAGGGTTGCCGAGTGGCGGGATGGCTTGTACATTATTTTGATCAAAATTATGTTTACTAATACCTTATGATTATTACTACTTCATGCATTTTTGCAAAAGATTTTTATTTCATTTTGGATATTGTTTTTTGTGCCTGTTTTCTGTGTAATGTCATGTGTTAATGGCATTTACATTTTGCATACACATTAACTACTTTTTCAGTTCAGATCTAGTTTTCTATGTAGTTCATAGTGCATCCGTGCATATAAGGTGTGACCGCCCTGTTTTCTGATTGAGAAAATCCATCCTGTCTGGCCAGAGCTTCAACTGGTGGTTCAGTCCCTCTGCCCTTGTTCACATTTAAGTCACTTGACAAGTGGAAAGGTTTTCAATATTAGAGTAGGACTGTCCCACAGAGGGTTGCCTTGACGTGGCGGGATGGCTTGTACATTATTTTGATCAAAATTATGTTTACTAAATACCCTTATGATTATTACTACCTTCATGCATTTTTGCAAAAAGATTTTTTATTTCATTTTTGGATATTTGTTTTTTTGTGCCTGTTTTTCTGTGTAATGGTCATGTGTTAATGTGCATTTACATTTTGCATACACATTAACTTACTTTTTCAGTTCAGATCTAGTTTTCTATGTAGTTCATAGTGCATTCCGTGCATATAAGGGTGTGACCGCCCTGTTTTCTGAGTTGAGAAAATCCATCCTGTCTGGCCAGAGCTTCAACTGGTGGGTTCAGTCCCTCTGCCCTTGTTCACATTTAAGTCACTTGACAAGTGGAAAGGTTTTCAATATTAGAGTAGGACTGTCCCACAGAGGGTTGCCTTGACGTGGCGGGATGGCTTGTACATTATTTTGATCAAAATTATGTTTACTAAATACCCTTATGATTATTACTACCTTCATGCATTTTTGCAAAAAGATTTTTTATTTCATTTTTGGATATTTGTTTTTTTGTGCCTGTTTTTCTGTGTAATGGTCATGTGTTAATGTGCATTTACATTTTGCATACACATTAACTTACTTTTTCAGTTCAGATCTAGTTTTCTATGTAGTTCATAGTGCATTCCGTGCATATAAGGGTGTGACCGCCCTGTTTTCTGAGTTGAGAAAATCCATCCTGTCTGGCCAGAGCTTCAACTGGTGGGTTCAGTCCCTCTGCCCTTGTTCACATTTAAGTCACTTGACAAGTGGAAAGGTTTTCAATATTAGAGTAGGACTGTCCCACAGAGGGTTGCCTTGACGTGGCGGGATGGCTTGTACATTATTTTGATCAAAATTATGTTTACTAAATACCCTTATGATTATTACTACCTTCATGCATTTTTGCAAAAAGATTTTTTATTTCATTTTTGGATATTTGTTTTTTTGTGCCTGTTTTTTCTGTGTAATGGTCATGTGTTAATGTGCATTTACATTTTGCATACACATTAACTTACTTTTTCAGTTCAGATCTAGTTTTCTATACAGATAAGCGTGTGTAGACTAGGGCAATGCAATCATTCTTATGTCTTCTTGCATGTGTTGTCACTATCTGCAAGATTGACAAATGAACCCACAAGACAATGCAGCTATCTATTTAGAGATGCAGCAGAACACAGTTTGACATTTGGCATAACACCATGTATTGCAACTATTATTGACTGTGGTATCGAAAGAGACAGTGGGTTCATATAAGACTGTGGATTTATACAATACACCACGGCTTCATATAATGCACTGTGGGTTCATATGATACAATGTGGGTTCATATAATACACTGTTGGTACATTTAATACACCGTGCATTCATATGAGACTGTGGGTTTATATAATACACTGTGGGTTCATATGATACAATGTGGGTTCATATAAGACCATGGGTACATATAATACTCTATGGGTTCATATAATTCACTGTTGGTACATATAATACACCATGCGTTCACATGAGACTGTGGGTTTATATAATACACTGTGGGTTCATATGATACAATGTGGGTTCAAATAAGACCATGGGTACATATAATACTCTATGGGTTCATATAATTCACTGTGGGTTCATATAATGCTTTGTGGGTTTATACAGTCAGGGCCAGAAATATTTGGACAGTGACACAATTTTCGCGAGTTGGGCTCTGCATGCCACCACATTGGATTTGAAATGAAACCTCTACAACAGAATTCAAGTGCAGATTGTAACGTTTAATTTGAAGGGTTGAACAAAAATATGTGTTAGAAAATGTAGGAATTGTACACATTTCTTTACAAACACTCCACATTTTAGGAGGTCAAAAGTAATTGGACAAATAAACATAACCCAAACAAAATATTTTTATTTTCAATATTTTGTGGCGAATCCTTTGGAGGCAATCACTGCCTTAAGTCTGGAACCCATGGACATCACCAAACGCTGGGTTTCCTCCTTCTTAATGCTTTGCCAGGCCTTTACAGCCGCAGCCTTCATGTCTTGCTTGTTTGTGGGTCTTTCCCTCTTAAGTCTGGATTTCAGCAAGTGAAATGCATGCTCAATAGGGTTAAGATCTGGTGATTGACTTGGCCATTGAAGAATGTTCCACTTTTTTGCACTCATGAACTCCTGTGTAGCTTTGGCTGTATGCTTGGGGTCATTATCCATCTGTACTATGAAGCGCCGTCCAATCAAGTTTGCAGCATTTGGCTGAATCTGGGCTGAAAGTATATCCCGGTACACTTCAGAATTCATCCGGCTACTCTTGTCTGCTGTTATGTCATCAATAAACACAAGTGACCCAGTGCCATTGAAAGCCATGCATGCCCATGCCATCACGTTGCCTCCACCATGTTTTACAGAGGATGTGGTGTGCCTTGGATCATGTGCCGTTCCCTTTCTTCTCCAAACTTTTGGCTTCCCATCATTCTGGTACAGGTTGATCTTTGTCTCATCTGTCCATAGAATACTTTTCCAGAACTGAGCTGGCTTCTGGAGGTGTTTTTCAGCAAATTTAACTCTGGCCTGTCTATTTTTGGAATTGATGAATGGTTTGCATCTAGATGTGAACCCTTTGTATTTACTTTCATGGAGTCTTCTCTTTACTGTTGACTTAGAGACAGATACACCTACTTCACTGAGAGTGTTCTGGACTTCAGTTGATGTTGTGAACGGGTTCTTCTTCACCAAAGAAAGTATGCGGCGATCATCCACCACTGTTGTCTTCCGTGGGCTCCCAGGTCTTTTTGGATTGATGAGTTCACCAGTGCTTTCTTTCTTTCTCAGGATGTACCAAATTGTAGATTTTGCCACTTCTAATGTTGTAGCAATTTCTTGGATGGGTTTTTTTCTGTTCTTGCAGCTTAAGGATGGCTTGTTTCACTTGCATGGAGAGCTCCTGTGACCGCATGTTTCCTTCACAGCAAAACCTTCCAAATGCAAACACCACACCTCAAATCAACTCCGGCCCTTTCATCTGCTTAATTGAGAATGACATAACAAAGGGATTGCCCACACCTGTCCATGAAATAGCCTTGGAGTCATTTGTCCAATTACTTTTGGTCCCTTTAAAAACAGGGTGGCACATGTTAAGGAGCTGAAACTCCTAAACCCTTCATCCAATTTTAATGTGGATACCCTCAAATGAAAGCTGAAAGTCTGAACTTCAACTGCATCTGATTTGTTTTGTTTCAAATTCATTGTGGTAATGTCTAGAACCAAATTAGATAAATGTTGTCTCTGTCCAAATATTTATGGACCTAACTGTATAATACTCTGTGGTTTCATATAATACACTGTGAGTTCATATAATACACTTTGGGCTTATATAATACACCGTGGGTTCATATAATACACCGTGGGTTTATATAATACACCATGGGTTCATATTATACTCTATGGGTTCATATAATACACTTGTGGGTTCATATGATACACTGTGGGTTCATGTAATACACCGTGGGTTCATGTAATACTCTGTAGGTTCATATAATACACCATGTGTTCATATAATACTCTGTGGGTTCATATAATACTCGGTGGGTTCATATAATACTATGTGGGTTCGGATAATACTTTGTGGGTTCATATAATACACTGTGGGTTCATATAATACTCTGTGGGTTCATATAATACACTTGTGGGGTCATATGATACACTGTGGGTTCATGTAATACACTGTGGATTCATGTAATACTCTGTGGGTTCATATAATACACCATGTGTTCATATAATACTCTGTGGGTTCATATAATACTATGTGGGTTCGGATAATACTTTGTGGGTTCATATAATACACCATGTGTTCACATAATACTCTGTGGGTTCATATAATACTCTGTGGGTTCATATAATACACTGTGGGTTCATATAATACTCTGTGGGTTCATATAATACACTGTGGGTTCATGTAATACACCGTGTGTTCATACAATAACTCTGTGGGTTCATACAATACTCTGTGGGTTCATATAATACTCTGTGGGTTCATATAATACACCATGTGTTCATATAATACATCGTGGGTTCATATAGTACTCTGTGGGATCATATAATACACCGTGGGTTCATATAATACTCTGTGGGTTCATATAATACACCATGTGCTCATATAATACTCTGTGGGTTCATATAATACACCATGTGCTCATATAATACTCTGTGGGTTCATATAATACACCGTGGGTTCATATAATATTCTGTGGGTTCATATAATACACCATGTGCTCATATAATAATCTGTGGGTTCATATAATACACCGTGGGTTCATATAATATTCTGTGGGTTCATATAATACACCATGTGCTCATATAATAATCTGTGGGTTTATATAATACACCTGGGGTTTACCTGCTCTGTTGTCATTATTACCTATCTAACCAAGGAATACCAAACCAAAACCAAATTCAGCTCTGCTGCAGGCGCTCAATATAACGCAGGTTATCTTTGCTACTCATAGTGTTTGTTTAGGGTACAATATCTTTACAGCCTTTATGTAAATGTTTTAAGTTATTTTGGTGAGTTACAGTTACATCTAACATTGATCAGAATATGGCGAGGGGGTCATGTTGTAGAACATGAACAGTTAATGAGAGATCAGGGAGCGAGAGGGTACAGAAAGATAGAGGAGAGGATTGAGAGAAATAGAGAGGAGAGAGAGGACAGAAAGACAGCAGAGAAAAGATTGTGAGGAACAGAGAGGGACAAAAAGATAGAGAAGGATAGAGAAGGATAGAGAGTTAAGTGATAGGAAAGAGAAAGACAGAAAGAGGGAGGAAAGAGAAAGAGAGGAAAAAGATGGAAAGAAGAGATACAGAGAGGGAGGAGAGAGAGAATGAGAGAGAGGGAATACGGAGAAAGAGAGGATAAAAAGGAAATAGAGACGGAAGGGAGAGCAGAGAGAGAAGGAAGAGGGATGAAAAGGGGAGAAGGGACAGGAAAGAGTAACAAGAGATGGAGAGAGTGTGTATAAGAGAGATGGAGTAAGGGAGACAAACTAAGGAGGGATGAATGATAGAGAAAAAGAAAGTGAGATGAAAAAGGGGAGAGTGAAATGCTTAATGAGAAAATGAAAAAATGGAAGGGTATGGAGGCATATGATGAGAGAGAGAAGAAGAAGAAGAGAGGAGCAAAAGGGAAAAAGTATGAGAGAAAGGGAGAAAAAGAGAGGAAGAGTGTGAGGGTGAAAGAAAGAGACAGCATGATACACAAGACAGAGGGAGAGAGAGGCATGAGAGGTTGAGAGAGTGTAAGAAAAAAGTGGAGAGAATGTGTATACAGTGGGGAAGAAAAGTATTTAGTCAGCCACCGATTGTGCAAGTTCTCCTACTTAAAAAGATGAGAGAGGCCTGTAATTGACATCATAGGTAGATCACAACTATGAGAGTCAAAATGAGAAAACAAATCCAGAAAATCACCTTGTCTGATATGGCAAGATTTATTTTGCAAATTATGGTGGAAAATAAGAATTTGGTCATTAACAAAAGTTCATCTCGATATTTTGTTATATATCCTTTGTTGGCAATGACAAAGGTCAAACATTTTCTGTAAGTCTTCACAAGGTTGCGCCACACAGTGTCAGTGGTATGCTGGCCCATTCCTCCATGCAGATCTCCTCTAGAGCAATGATGTTTTGGGCCTGTCATTGGGCAACACGGACTTTCAATTCCCTTCAAACGTTTTCTATGGGGTTGAGATCTGGAGACTGGCTAGGCCACTACAGGACCTTCATATGCTTCTTACGAAGCCACTCCTTCGTTGCCCTGGCGGTGTGCTTGGGATCATTATGATGCTGAAAGACCCATCCACATTTCATCTTCAATGCCCTTGCTGATGGAAGGAGGTTTGCACGCAAAATCTCACAATACATGGCCCCATTCATTCTTTCATGTGCATGGATCAGTCGTCCTGGTCCCTTTGCAGAAAAACAGTCGCACAGCATGATGATGTCACCCCCATGCTTCACAGTAGGTATAGTGTTCTTTGGATGCAACTCAGTATTCTGTCTCCTCCAAACATGACGAGTTTTGTTTCTACCAAACAGTTCTACTTTGGTTTCATCAGACCATATCACATTCTCCCAATACTCTTCTGGATAATCAAAATGCTCTCTAGCAAACTTCAGATGGGCCCAGACATGTACTGGCTTAAGCAGGGGGAAACGTCTGGCACTGCAGGATCTGAGTCTCTGGCGGCATAGTGTGTTACTGATGGTAGCCTTTGTTTTGGTGGTCCCAGCTATATGCAGGTCATTCAATAGGTCCCCTTGTGTGGGTCTGGGATTTTTGCTCACTTTCCTTGTGATCATTTTGACCCCACGGGGTGAGATCTTGCGTGGAGCCCCAGATCGAGGGAGATTATCAGTGGTCTTGTATGTCTTCCATTTTCTTATTATTGCTCACACAGTTGATTTCATCACACCAAGATGCTTGCCCATTGCAGATTCAGTCTTCCCAGCCTGGTGCAGGGCTACAATTTTGTTTCTAGTGTCCTTCGACAGCTGTTTGGTCTTCACCATAGTGCAGTTTGGAGTGTGACTGTTTGAGGTTGTGGACAGGTGTCTTTTATACTGATAAGTTCAAACAGGTGCCATTACTACAGGTAATGAGTGGAAAGGAGCCTCTTAAAGAAGACGTTACAGGTCTGTGAGAGCCAGAAATCTTGCATGTTTTTAGGTGACCAAATACTTATTTTCCACCATAATGTGTAAAATATATCTTGCCAAATCAGACAAGGTGATTTTCTCGATTTGTTTTCTCATTTTGGCTCTCATAGTTGTGATCTACCTATGATGTCAATTACAGGAATCTCTCATCTTTTTAAGTGGGAGAACTTGCACAATTAGTGGCTGACTAAATACTTTTTTCCCCACTGTATGTGTAAGGGTATATGCAGACGATCCGGAACTGGCAGTGCTTTGGACGCAGTGTATGCTGGCTGCATCCAAAGTGCTGCCATCTATTGAACGCAGGTGAATCCACATGTGTTCACTGAACCATGAAGATTTACAGCGTCTAATACACTGAATGGGTGAAACTGACATGCAGTGGTCTGCAGAGAAGCGCCACATGTCCGTCTCCACAGGGTGAGACACCTTTCTGGATGTGTATTATATTTCTGGATGTGTGTACTATATATCTGGATATGTATTACATTTCTGGATGTGGGTATTACATGTCTGGTAGCGTGTATTACATATCTGGATGTGTGTATTATATATATGAATGTGTATATTACATGTCTGCATGTGTTACATTTCTGAATGTGTGTATTACATTTCTGGATGTTTATTACAGTTCTGGATGCGTGTATTATATATCTGGATGTGTATTATATTTCTGGATGTACAGTACAGACCAAAAGTTTGGACACACCTTCTCATTTAAAGATTTTTCTGTATTTTCATGACTATGAAAATTGTAGAATCACACTGAAGGCATCAAAACTATGAATTAACACATGTGGAATTATAGACTTAACAAAAAAGTGTGAACCAACTGAAAATATGTCTTATATTCTAGGTTCTTCAAAGTAGCCACCTTTTGCTTTGATGACTGTTAGAATTTGTATTATGGCAAGAAAAAAGCAGCTAAGTAAAGAAAAACTAGTGGCCATCATTACTTTAAGAAATGAAGGTCAGTCAGTCCGAAAAATTGGGAAAACTTTGAAAGTGTCCCCAAGTGCAGTTGCAAAAAACATCAAGCGCTTCAAAGAAATTAGCACACATGAGGACCGCCCAAGAAAAGGAAGACCAAAAGTCACCTCTGCTTCTAAGGATAAGTTTATCCAAGTCACCAGCCTCAGAAATCGCAGGTTTACAGCAGCTCAGATTAGAGACCAGGTCAATGCCACACAGAGTTCTAGCAGCAGACACATCTCTACAACAACAGTTAAGAGGAGACTTTGTGCAGCAGGCCTTCATGGTAAAATAGCTGCTAGGAAACCACTGCTAAGGACAGGCAACAAACAGGAGACTTGTTTGGGCTAAAGAACACAAGGAATGGACATTAGACCAGTGGAAATCTGTGCTTTGGTCTGATGAGTCCAAATTTGAGATCTTTTGTTCCAACCACCGTGTCTTAGTGTGACGCAGAAAAGGTGAACGGATGGACTCTTCATGCCTGGTTCCCACCGTGAAGCATGGAGGAGGAGGTGTGATGGTGTGGGGGTGCTTTTCTGGTGACACTGTTGGGGATTTATTCAAAATTGAAGGCATACTGAACCAGCATGGCTACCACAGCATCTTGCAGCGGCATGCTATTCCATTCGATTTTCGTTTAGTTGGACCATCATTTATTTTTCAACAGGACAATGACCCCAAACACAACTCCAGGCTGTGTAAGGGCTATTTGACCAAGAAGGAGAGTGATGGGGTGCTACGCCAGATGACCTGGCCTCCACAGTCACCAGACCTGAACCCAATCGAGATGGTTTGGGGTGAGCTGGACCGCAGAGTGAAGGCAAAACGGCCAACAAGTGCCAAGCATCTCTAGGAACTCCTTCAAGATTGTTGGAAGACCATTTCCGATGACTACCTCTTGAAGCTCATCAAGAGAATGCAAAGAGTGTGCAAAGCAGTCATCAAAGCAAAAGGTGGATACTTTGAAGAACCTAGAATATAAGACATATTTTCAATTGTTTCACACTTTTTTGTTAAGTCTATAATTCCTCATGTGTTAATTCATAGTTTTGATGCCTTCAGTGTGAATGTACAATTTTCATAGTCATGAAAATATAGAAAATTATTTAAATGAGAAGGTGTGTCCAAACTTTTGGTCTGTACTGTATGTAACATATCTGAATGTGTGTATTACGTGTGTATTATATGTCTGGATCTGTGTTACATTTCTGGATGTGTATTATATATCTGGATATGTGCATTACATTTCTGGATGTGTATTGTATATACGATACGACGATACGATACGATACACTTTATTGATCCCGGGGGGAAATTACAGTATTACAGCAGCAATACAAACAGCAGTACATAAAATATTAGGACACAAATCTTGCACAGGTATACCAACATTACATAATAAATAAAAGTGTGTAGTTCAGGTATATATAAGATAATGTTAATTGACATTAGTACCCAGCCATCAGTCATTATTTTCTACCACCCTTAGGAAATTATTATACATCCCCATAGCAGTAGGTACAAACGATTTCCTGAATTTCTCCTTCTTGCACCTTAAATATCTGGATGTGTATTACATTTCTGGATGTGTATAATATTTCAGGATGTGTGAATTACATTTCTGGAAGTGTATTACATTTCTGGATGTGTGTATTATATTTCTGGATGTGTGTATTACATGTCTGGATGTGTGTATTATATATCTGTATGTGTGTGTTATATATCTGTATGTGTGTATTACATTTCTGGATGTCTGTGTTATATATCTGGATGTGTGTGTTATATTTCTGGATGTGTGTATTACATGTCTGGATGTGCGTATTATATATCTGGATGTGCGTGTTATATATCTGTATGTGTGTATTACATTTCTGGATGTGTGTATTATATATCTGGATGTGGATATTACATTTCTGGATGTGTGAATTATATATCTGGATGTGTATTATATTTCTGGATGTGTATTACTTTTCAGGATGTGTGTTATATATCTAGATGTGTATTATATTTCAGGATGTAAATTATATATCTGGATGTGGGTATTACATTTCTGGATGCGTGTATTATATTTCTGGATGTGTGTATTACATGTCTGGATGTGCGTATTATATATCTGGATGTGTGTATTATATATCTGGATGTGTGTATTACATTTCTGGAAGTGTATTACATTTCTGGATGTGGGAATTGCATTTCTGAATGTGTGTATTATATATCTGGATGTTAATTCACAGTTTTGATGCCTTCAGTGTGAATGTACAATTTTCATAGTCATGAAAATACAGAAAAATCTTTAAATGAGAAGGTGTGTCCAAACTTTTGGTCTGTACTGTATGTATCATATCTGAATGTGTGTATTACGTGTGTATTATATGTCTCGATGTGTATTATATTTCTGGATGTGTATATTACATTTCTGGATGTGTATTATATATCTGGATGTGTGCATTACATTTCTGGATGTGTGTATTATATATCTGGATGTGTATTACATTTCTGGATATGTATTACATTTCTGGATGTGTGTATTATATTTCTGGATATGTGTATTACATGTCTGGATGTGCGTATTATATATCTGGATGTGTGTGTGATATATCTGTATGTGTGTAATACATTTCTGGATGTGTGTATTATATTTCTGGATATGTGTATTACATGTCTGGATGTGCGTATTATATATCTGGATGTGTGTGTGATATATCTGTATGTGTGTAATACATTTCTGGATGTGTGTATTATATATCTGGATGTGGGTATTACATTTCTGGATGCGTGTGTTATGTATCTGGATGTGTGTATTATATATCTGGATGTGGGCATTACATTTCTGGATGTCTGTGTTATGTATCTGGATGTGGGTATTACATTTCTGGATGTGTGTATTATATATCTGTATGTGGATATTACATATCTGGATGTGTGTATTATATATCTGGATGTGTGTATTATATATCTGGATGTTTATTATATATTTGGATGTATGTAATTATATATCTGGATGTGGGTATTACATTTCTGGATGTGTGTGTTATGTATCTGGATGTGTGAATTATATATCTGGATGTGGGTATTACATTTCTGGATGTCTGTGTTATGTATCTGGATGTGTGTATTACATACATGGATGTGTGTATTATATATCTGGATGTGTGTATTACATTTCTGGATGTGTGTATTATATATCTGGATGCGGATAATACATTTCTGGATGTGTGTATTATATATATCTGGATGTGTGTATGTATATATATCTGGATGTGTATTATATATCTGGATGTATGTATTATATATCTGGATAAGTGTATTATATATCTGGATGTGTGTAATACATGTATGGATGTGTATTATATTTCTGTTTGTGTATTACATTTCTGAATGTGTATTACTTTTCAAGATGTGTGTGTATTATATATCTAGATATGTATTATATTTCTGATCTAAATGATATATCTGGATGTGGGTATTATATTTCTGGATGTGTATTTCAAGTCTGGATGTGTGTATTACATGTCCGGATGTGTATTACATTTCTGGATGTGTATTATTTTTCTGGATGTGTATTATATTTCTGGATGTATGTATCATATATCTGGTGGTGTGTATTATATTTCTGGATGTGTATTATATTTCTAGAGGTGTGTATTATATATATGGATGTGTATATTACATATCTGGATGTGTATTATATATCTGGATGTGTCTATTGTATATCTGGATGTGTGTATTATATATCTGGATGTGTATTATATTTCTGGATGTGTATTATAAATCTTGATATGTGTATTATATTTCTGGATGTGTATTATACATCTAGATGTGTATTATATTTCTGGATGTGTGTATTACATTTCTGGATGTGTATTATATTTCTGGATGTGTGTATTACATTTCTGGAGGTGTATTACTTATCTGGATGTGTATTATATTTCTAGATGTGTGTATTGCATTTCTGGAAGTGTATTAAATTTCTGGATGTTGGAATTGCATTTCTGGATGCGTGTACTATGTATCTGGATGTGTGTATTATACACTGCTCAAAAAAATAAAGGGAACACTTAAACAACAGAATATAACTCCAAGTAAATCAAACTTCTGTGAAATTAAACTGTCCACTTAGGAAGCAACACTGATTGACAATCAATTTCACATGCTGTTGTGCAAGTGAAATAGACAACAGATGGAAATTATTGGCAAGACACACTCAATAAAGGAGTGGTTCTGCAAGTGGGGACCACAGACCACATCTCAGTACCAATGCTTTCTGGCTGATGTTTTGGTCACTTTTGAATGTTGGTTGTGCTTTCACACTTGTAGCATGAGACGGACTCTACAACCCACACAAGTGGCTCAGGTAGTGCAGTTTATCCAGGATGGCCCAACAATGCGAGCTGTGGCAAGTAGATTTGCTGTGTCTGTCAGCGTAGTGTCCAGAGGCTGGAGGCGCTACCAGGAGACAGGCCTGTACACCAGGAGACATGGAGGGGGCCATAGTGGGGCAACAACCCAGGAGCAGGACCGCTACCTCCGCCTTTGTGCAAGGAGGAACAGGAGGAGCACTGCCAGAGCCCTGCAAAATGACCTCCAGCAGGCCACAAATGTGCATGTGTCTGCACAAACTGTTAGAAACTGACTCCATGAGGATGGTCTGAGTGCCTGACATCCACAGATGGGGGTGTGCTCACAGCCCAACACCATGCAGGACGCTTGGCTTTTGCCACAGAACAACAGGATTGGCAAATTCGCCACTGGCACACTGTGCTCTTCACACATGAAAGCAGGTTCACACTGAGCACATGTGTCAAACGTGACAGAGTCTGGAGACGCCGTGGAGAGCAATCTGCTGCTTGCAACATCCTTCAGCATGACCGGTTTGGCAGTGGGTCAGTAATGGTGTGGGGTGGCATTTCTTTGGAGGGGCGCACAGCCCTCCATGTGCTCGCCAGAGGTAGCCTGACTGCCATTAGGCACCGAGATAAGATCCTCAGACCCCTTGTGAGACCATATGCTGGTGCGGTTGGCCCTGGGTTCCTCCTAATGCAGGACAATGCCAGACCTCATGTGGCTGGAGTGTGTCAGCAGTTCCTGCAAGATGAAGGCATTGAAGCTATGGACTGGCCCGCCCATTCCCCAGACCTAAATCCGATTGAGCACATCTGGGACATCATGTCTCGCTCCATCCACCAACGTCACGTTGCACCAAAGCCTGTCCAGGAGTTGGTGGATGCTTTAGTCCAGGTCTGGGATGAGATCCCTCAGGAGACTATCCACCGCCTCATCAGGAGCATGCCCAGGCATTGTAGGGGTCATACAGGCTCAGGGGGTCACACACACTACTGAGCATCATTTTGACTTGTTTTAAGGACATTACATTCCACTTTAATTTTGTGGTTGACTCCAAATCCAGGCCTCCATTGGTTAATAAATTTGATTTCCATTGATGATTTTTGTGTGATTTTCTTATCAGCACATTCAACTTTGTACAGAACAAAGTATTCAATGAGAATATTTTATTCATTCAGATCTAGGATGTGTTATTTGAGTGTTCCCTTTATTTTTTTGAGCAGTCTATATCTGGATGTGGGTATTATATTTCTGGATGTGTGTATTATATATCTGGATGTGTATTATATTTCTGGATGTGTATTATATATTTTGATGTGTGTATTATATATCTGGACATGTGTATAATATATCTGGACGTGTGTATAATATATCTGGACGTGTGTATTATATATCTGGATGTGTGTATTATATATCTGGATGTGTATTATATTTCTGGATGTGTATTATATATTTTGATGTGTGTATTATATATCTGGACATGTGTATAATATATCTGGATGTGTGTATCATACATCTGGACGTTTGTATTATATATCTGGACGTGTGTATTATATATCTGGATGTGTGTATTATATATCTGGATGTGTGTATTATATATCTGGATGTGTATATTTCTGGATGTGTATTATATATTTTGATGTGTGTATTATATATCTGGACATGTGTATAATATATCTGGACGTGTGTATAATATATCTGGACGTGTGTATTATATATCTGGATGTGTGTATTACATGTCTGGTTGTGTGTATTACATGTCTGGATGTGTGTATTACATGTCTGCTTGTGTGTATTACATTTCTGGATGTATGCATCACTGTGGTAAACATCTATATGTCAACCACTGGCGGACAAATAGAGGGCCCTGTGCAATCCAATAGCTCATCATTATGCACAATTTCACCTGCTTTGGGGGTAGAAATGGTCCCCCATACCTTGTTACACAGCATGCTCTATGGCTGCAATGTTCTTGCCCCGTGATAAGTATATGTGATATTATAATGTGTGTTGTGTAAACCTTAGACATCACACATTAATAATAAGTCAGGACAGGCAACTAACTGCCAGTGTCCACTATGAGTAGTGTGTTATAGTAGTAATACCTTGTAACACAGCAATTGATGACTTTTTTGTTACTATTTACTTAAATTCAGGGCATGAACCAGGTGTGCGCCTGTGATGTGGCGAGACAGGTGATGTGGTGGGCATGTGATGTGGGGCATGTGATGTGGCGAGACATGTGATGTGGTGGGGCATGTGATGCGGTGCGGTATGTGACGTGGTGGGGCATGTGGTGGGGCATGTGATGTGCTGCGGTATGTGACGTGTGTTCCCTTTATTTTTTTGAGCAGTGTATAACTGGATGTAGGTATTACATTTCTGAATGTGGGTATTATATTTCTGGATGTTTAAATTATAGATCTGGATGTGTGTATTATATATCTGGATGTGTGCATTACATGTCTGGATGTGTGTATTATATTTCTCGATGTGTGTATTATATATCTGGATGTGGGTATTATATTTTTTGGATGTGTATTATAAATCTGGATGTATGTATTACAATTCTGGATGTGTGTATTACATGTCTGAAAGTGTATTACATTTCTGGATGTATGTATTATATTTCTGGATCTGTGTATTATATATCTGGATGTGTGTATTATATATCTGGATGAGTGTATTATATTTCTGGATTTCTGGATTAAATTTCTGAATGTGAGTATTATATATCTAGATTTATGTATTACATATCTGGATGTGACTATTACATTTCTGGATGTGTGTATTATATATCTGGATGTTTATTATAAATATAGATGTGTGTATTATATATCTGGATGTGTATTATATTTCTGGATGTGTATTATATATCTGGATGTGTGTATTACATTTTTGGATGTATATTACATTTCTTGATGGATAACTCGATGTGTATTATATTGTCATGGGTGTATCGCCACAAGGATCGTCGCGATTACACACTCTGACTTCTCACAGCTGAGTTGCTGTTTCTTTGTGTTTGGTAATGAGGGAGTTAATTTTACCTAGCTCTTTGCTAAGACTAGGTCCAGCCTCGCCCGGCTGCTTTTGATTATGTTCTAATTAGATTCCTTCATATACCTGCCAGTCTGCTTGTTAGATGCCGGTGAAAGCCTTTATGTAGTCTAGCAGACTGGATCGGTTCTGAGAATACTTAAGCTAAGAGCTCCTTAGTTGTTTTTACTCTTATAGCTTATAGTTTATCTCTGAGACCTTAGGTGTTCCTACTGTGTGTGAGTGTTGTATGTAAGACTTTATTTACTTTATTTCTTGTCTTTCTTGTATGTCTTTCTGTTCATTAACCGTTACCTGTTCATTCCCTTTGGTGGTAATCAGGGTCCTTCTTAGGACTAGATTACAGTTGGCAGGGATTGATAGGAGACAGGGTTTACGCTGGTGGCCTGGACCTCTGTACCTTTAACAGTACCTCCAGGTAGAGGGATTAGTTAGGACCCCAGTTTAGGGTCAGCATAGACCCCGGTCACCCTCTAGCCGGAGACAGCGTATAACGGATTCCGTATTGACCCACTGGACTTTCTGTCAGGTAATTCTATGTTATCATATATCTATGCGCATGTTATATTGTATGTTGCCCTTTTGATATAGATTACTGTCATCACATATATATATATCTGCTATACAGCGTGACATTTTCACCGGCCATACAAAAGATTCTCTCCAGCTGTCATGGATCCAGTAGCCCAGCTGGCCCGGCAGTTGCAGGGGTTGTCCATGGAGTTTGCAGACATTAAGTCCAAGGTTTTGTTCCCCCCGGAGCAAACCAGATCTGAACCTAAGGTTGCTCTCCCGGACAGGTTCACTGGTGGGCGGGACAAATTTTTTACTTTCCGGGAGGCATGTAAATTGTACTTTCGGCTGCGGCCTCGGTCATCTGGGAGTGAGGAGCAGAGGGTGGGAATTGTTATCTTGCTCTTACAAGGGGACCCTCAATCTTGGGCGTTCTCTATTCCTCCAGGCTCCCCAGATCTCCAGTCAGTGGATCGATTTTTTACTGCCCTGGGTCTGGTATATGATGATCCGGATCGAGTTTCCCTTGCTGAAACAAAGTTGCGTAAAATACGGCAAGGAAATCGTCCAGCGGAGGAATATTCTTCTGAGTTCGTAGATGGGCAACAGATACTCAGTGGAATGACCCAGCTCTTAGGAGCCAGTTTTGTCAAGGGTTGTCTGACAAATTAAAAGATGTGTTGGCTCAGTATGATTCTCCTCCATCACTGGAGGCTGCTATGGCCCTCGCTATTCGCATGGATAGACGAATTCGGGGAAGACGCGAGGTAACTCCGCCTCCCGTGATGACTCCACCTACTACTAAAGTCCCTTATACTGAGGTTCCCCTGGTCTGTTCTGAGGAACCCATGCAGTTGGGAGGGACATCTTTTTGTAGGAAGGAATTGGCGGTGCACCGCAAGACTAGAAGGTGTTTCTTTTGCGGGAGAGAGGGACATTTTGTTGGGGGGTGTCCATCCCGGGCCTCTTCGAGCAAAGGAGTTAACCTGGGAGTGTGTATTTCGTCCCCAAATCCCTCTCAGTTTCTCGTGCCTGCGGAGGTGGTGATTGGTACTAGAACTGAGAGGATTTCTGTTTTTCTTGATAGTGGGTCCGGGGCTAATCTGGTGGACGCTCGGTTTGCCCAGGTGCATGGTATGCAACTGAGTGTATTGGCCAAACCGGTCCCTATAGTCTCTATTGATTCTAGACCTCTCGGTCAAGGTAGCTTGGTACAAGCTGTTCATAACATAGATCTTCGAGTAGGGGCAAGACATAAAGAGCAATTGTCTTGTTATGTGTTGGAGGGTCTATCTACTCCTATTGTGTTGGGACTTCCTTGGTTGGCTAAACATAACCCAGTGATTGATTGGCAATCCGGAAAGATAAGCCAGTGGGGTGAATTTTGCAGGAATAACTGCATGAGCACGGTCATCGGTGCGGTTGTGCCTAGGACTTTGTCTCCTTTTCTGGAGGACTTTGGGGAGATGTTCTCAGAGGAGGGGTGTAAAGAGTTACCTCCTCATCGCGCATATGACTGCTCAATAAAGTTGCTTCCTGATGCCTTATCTCGTACTTTCCCAGGGGCCGGGAAGACAGATGATCCGGTTCCTATTCCTCAGGAGGGAGTTGTAGTGTCAGCTGTATGCTCTGAGCTTGAGGGGGAGGTATTGGGGGCTCAGGGGGACGCCCCGGTGGGACTTCCAGGGAGACTGATAGTTCCAGATCGGTTAAGACTGAAGGTTACGGGGAACCGTTACAAACGGATGGCTGATAGGGGAGAGTTTCTGGTCTAGATCTGAAGGTGAACGATCTAGTTTGGTTGTCTACCAGGAATATAAAGCTTAAAGTTTCCTCCTGGAGGTTGGGTCCCAGATTCATCGGGCCGTACAGGATCAGTTCCATAATTAATCCTGTGGCATTTCGTCTGGACCTCCCTCCTACGTTTAAAATTCATAATGTGTTTCACAAGTCATTACTTAAAAAGTATGTGGCACCAGTCATACCGTCACCTCTACCTCCGCCTTCAGTGGTGGTCAATGATAACGTGGAATTTCATGGGTCGAAAATCATTGACTCACGTCTCAGTCGGCGATCCCTTCAGTACTTGGTTCATTGGAGGGGGTATGGTCCTGTGGAGAGGACGTGGGTCCCTGCGTCTGATGTTAACGCAGATCGATTGGTTCGGACCTTTCACACAACTCACCCGGGCAGACCTGGCCCTGAGGGTCCGGAGTCCCCTCGTAGAGGGGGGGTACTGTCATGGGTGTATCGCCACAAGGATCGTCGCGATTACACACTCTGACTTCTCACAGCTGAGTTGCTGTTTCTTTGTGTTTGGTAATGAGGGAGTTAATTTTACCTAGCTCTTTGCTAAGACTAGGTCCAGCCTCGCCCGGCTGCTTTTGATTATGTTCTAATTAGATTCCTTCATATACCTGCCAGTCTGCTTGTTAGATGCCGGTGAAAGCCTTTATGTAGTCTAGCAGACTGGATCGGTTCTGAGAATACTTAAGCTAAGAGCTCCTTAGTTGTTTTTACTCTTACAGCTTATAGTTTATCTCTGAGACCTTAGGTGTTCCTACTGTGTGTGAGTGTTGTATGTAAGACTTTATTTACTTTATTTCTTGTCTTTCTTGTATGTCTTTCTGTTCATTAACTGTTCATTCCCTTTGGTGGTAATCAGGGTCCTTCTTAGGACTAGATTACAGTTGGCAGGGATTGATAGGAGACAGGGTTTACGCTGGTGGCCTGGACCTCTGTACCTTTAACAGTACCTCCAGGTAGAGGGATTAGTTAGGACCCCAGTTTAGGGTCAGCATAGACCCCGGTCACCCTCTAGCCGGAGACAGCGTATAACGGATTCCGTATTGACCCACTGGACTTTCTGTCAGGTAATTCTATGTTATCATATATCTATGCGCATGTTATATTGTATGTTGCCCTTTTGATATAGATTACTGTCATCACATATATATATATATATCTGCTATACAGCGTGACATATATATCTGGATGTCTATTATATATCTGTATGTGGGTATTATATATCTGGATGTGTGTATTATATATTTGGATGTGGGTATTATATTTCTGGATGTGTACTATATATCTGGATGTGTGTATTATATTTCTTGATGTGTGCATTATACATCTGAAAATGTGTATTATATTTCTGGATGTATATCACATTTCAGGATGTGTGTATTATATTTCTAGATGTGTGTATTATATGTCTGGATGTGTGTATTACATGTCTGGATATGTTATATTTCTGGATGTGTATTATATTGCTGGATATGCGTATTATATATCTGGATGTGTATTACATCTCTGGATGTGTGCATTACATTTCTGGATGTGTGTATTATATTTCTGGATGTGTGTATTATACGTCTGCATGTGTGTATTATATATCTGGATATGTGTATTATATTTGTGGATGTGTGTATTACATTTCAGGATGTGTATTATATATCTGGATGTGGGTATTATATTTCTGCATGTGTATCATAAATCTGGATATGTGTATTACAATTTTGGATTTGTATTACATGTCTGAAAGTGTATTACATTTCTGGATGTGTGTATTACATTTCTGGCTGTGTATTATATTTCTGGATTCGTGTATTATATATCTGGATGTGTGTATTATATTTCTGGATGTATGTGTTATATTTCTGGATGTGTGTATTATATATCTGGATGTGTGTATTATATTTCTGGATGTGTTTATTATCTAGATGTGCGTATTACATATCTGGATGTGTGTATTATATATCTGAATGTGACTTACATTTCTGGATGTGTGTATTATATATCTGGATGTGTGTATTATGCTTCTGGATGTGTGTATTATATATCTGGATGTGGGTATTATATATCTGGATGTATATTATATATATAGATTTGTGTAATATATAACTGCATGTGTGTTACATTTCTGGATGCATATTATATTTCTGGATGTGTGTATTACATTTCTGAATGTGTGTATGATATATCTGGATGTGTATTATATGTCTGGATGTGTGTATTATATCTAGATGTGTGTATTATCTATATGGATGTGGGTATTATATTTCTGGATGTGTACTTTATATCTGGATGTGTGTATTATATTTCTTTATGTGTGAATTATATATCTGGATGTGTGTATTATATTTCAGATGTGTGTATTACATTTCTGGATGTCTGTATTATCTTTCTGGATGTGTGTATTATGTAACTGGATGTGGGTATTATATTTCTGGATATGTATTATATTGCTGGATGTGCGCATTATATATCTGGATGTCTGTGTTATATTTCTTGATGAGTGTTTTATATATCTGGATGTGTGTATTACATGTCTGGAAGTGTGTATTACATTTCTGGATGTGTATTATATTTCTGGATGTGTGTGTTACATTTCTGGATATGTATTATATTTCTGGATGTGTATTATATTGCTGGATGTGCGTATTATATATCTGGATGTGTGTATTACATTTCTGGATGTGTATGATATTTCTGGATGTGTTATTATATATCTGGATATGTGTATTACATTTCTGGATGTGTGTATTATATATCTGGATGTATGTATTATATATCTGGATATGTGTATTATATATCTGGATGTGTGTAATACATGTCTGGATGTGTATTATATTTCTGGATGTGTATTACATTTCTGAATGTGTATTACTTTTCAGGATGTGTGTATTATATATCTAGATGTGTATTATATTTCTGGATGTAAATATATATTTCTAGATGTGTGTATTATATTTCTGGATGTGTATTATATATCGGGATGTGTGTATTATATTTATGGATGTGTGTATTACATTTCTGGATGTGTGTATTATATTTCTGGATGTGTATTACAAGTCTGGATGTGTGTAATACATTTCCGGATGTGTATTACATTTCTGGATGTGTATTATATTTCTGGATTTATGTATTATATATCTGGAGTTGTGTATTATATTTCTGGATGTTTATTATATTTCTAGAGGTGTTTATTATATATATGGATGTGTATATTACATTTCTGGAAGTGTATTATATATCTGCATATGTGAACTATATTTCTGGATGTGTATTACATTTCTGGATGTGTATTACATTTCAGGATGTGTGTATTATATATCTGGATGTGTCTATTGTATATCTGGATGTGTGTATCATATATCTGGATGTGTATTATATTACTGGATGTGTGTATTATATTTCTGGATGTGTGCATTATATTTCTGGATGTGTGTATTACATGTCTGGATGTGTGTATTATATATCTGGATGTGTGTATTATATATCTGGATGTGTAATATATATCTGGATGTATGTATTATATATCTGGATATGTGTATTATATATCTGGATGTGTGTATTATATATCTGGATGAGTAATATATATCTGGATGTATGTATTATATATCTGGATATATGTATTATATATCTGGATGTGTGTAATACATGTCTGGATGTGTATTATATTTCTGGATGAGTATTACATTTCTGGATGTATATTACATTTCTGAATGTGTATTACTTTTCAGGATGTGTGTATTATATATCTAGATGTGTATTATATTTCTGGATGTAAATTTATATTTCTGGATGTGTATTATATATCTGGATGTGTGTATTATATTTCTGGATGTGTGTATTACATTTCTGGATGTGTGTATTATAATTCTGGATGTGTATTGCATATTTGGATGTGGGTTTTATATTTCTGGATGTGTATTACAAGTCTGGATGTGTGTATTACATTTCCGGATGTGTATTACATTTCTGGATGTGTATTATATTTCTGGATGTCTATTACATTTCTGGATGTGTGTATTATAAATCTGGATATCTATTATATTTCTGGATTTATGTATTATATATCTGGAGTTGTATATTACATTACTGGATGTGTATTATATATCTGGATGTGTATTACATTTCTGGATGTGTATTATATATCTGCATGTGTGAACTATATTTCTGGATGTGTATTACATTTTTGGATGTGTATTACATTTCAGGATGTGTGTATTATATATCTGGATGTGTCTATTGTATGTCTGGATGTGTGTATTATATATCTGGATGTGTATTATATTACTGGATGTGTATTATAATCTTGATATGTGTATTATATTTCTGGATGTGTGTATTATACATCTATATGTGTATTAATATTTCTGGATATGTGTATTACATGTCTGGATGTGCGTATTATATATCTGGATATGTGTATTACATTTCTGGATGTGTGTATTATATATCTGGATGTGGGTATTACATTTCTGGATGTGTGTGTTATGTTTCTGGATGTGTGTATTATTTATCTGGATGTGGGTATTACATTTCTCGATGTCTGTGTTATGTATCTGGATGTGGGTATTACATTTCTGGATGTGTGTACTATATATCTGGATGTGGATATTACATATCTGGATGTGATTATTATATATCTGGATGTGTGTATTATATATCTGGATGTGTGTATTATATATCTGGATGTGTATTATATATCTGGATGTGTGTAATACATGTCTGAATGTGTATTATATTCTGGAAGTGTATTACATTTCTGGGTGTGTATTATATTTCTGAATGTGTATTACTTTTCAGGATGTGTGTATTATATATCTAGATGTGTATTATATTTCTGGATGTAAATTATATATCTGGATGTGGGTATTATATATCTGTATGTGTGTATTATATTTCTGGATGTGTGTATTACATTTCTGGATGTGTATTACATTTCTGGATGTGTGTATTATATTTCTGGATGTGTGCATTACATGTCTGGATGTGCATTTTATATCTGGATGTGTGTGTTATATATCTGTATGTGTGTATTACATTTCTGGATGTGTTTATTATATATCTGGATGTGGGTGTTACATTTCTGGATGTGTGTGTTATGTATCAGGATGTGTGTATTATATATCTGGATGTGGGTATTACATTTCTGGATGTCTGTTATGTATCTGGATGTGTGTAATACATACATGGATGAGTGTATTATATATCTGGATGTGTGTATTACATTTCTGGATGTGTGTATTATATATCTGGATGTGGATATTACATTTCTGGATGTGTGTATTATATATCTGGATGTGTGTATTATATATCTGGATGTTTATTATATATCTGGATGTATGTGTTATATATCTGGATATGTGTATTATATATCTGGATGTGTGTAATACATGTCTGGATGTGTATATATTTCTGGATGTAAATTTTATATCTGGATGTGGGTATTACATTTCTGGATGTGTGTATTATATTTCTGGATGTGTATTACATATCTGGATGTGGGTATTACATTTCTGGTTGTGTATTTCAAGTCTGGATGTGTGTATTACATGTCCGGATGCGTATTACATTTCTGGATTGAGTGTATTACATTTCTGGATGTGGGTATTATAAATCTGGTTGTGTATTATATTTCTGGATGTATGTATTATATAATTGGAGGTGTATATTACATTTCTGGATGTGTATTATATATCTGGATGTGTCTATTGTATATCTCGATGTGTGTATTATATATCTGGATGTGTATTATATTTCTGGATGTGTTTATTATACATCTAGATGTGTATTATATTTCTGGATGTGTATTACATTTTTGGATGTGTATTATATATCTGGATGTGTGTATTACATTTCTGGATGTGTATTATATTTCTGGATGTGTGTATTATATATCTGGATGTGTGTATTACTTATCTGGATGTGTATTATATTTCTAAATGTGTGTATTACATTTCTGGAAGTGTATTACATTTCTGGATGTGTGTATTAAAATTTCTGGATGTGGGAATTGCATTTCTGGATGCGTGCATTATATATCTGTATGTGTTTATTACATTTCTGGATGTGTGCATTATATATCTGGATGTGTATTACATTTCTGGATGTGTGTGTTATGTAACTGGATGTGTGTATTATATATCTGTATGTGTGTATTATACACTGCTGAAAAAAAAAGGGAACACTTAAACAACAGAATATATTTCCAAGTAAATCAAACTTAAGTGAAAGTAACCTGTCCACTTAGGAAGCAACACTGATTGACAATCAATTTCACATGCTGTTGTGCAAATGAAATAGACAAAAGATAGAAATTATTAGCAATTATCAAGACACCCTCCATAAAGGAGTGGTTCTGCAAGTGGGGACCACAGACCACATCTCAGTACCAATGCTTTCTGGCTGATGTTTTGGTCACTTTTGAATGTTGGTTGTGCTTTCACACTCATAGCATGAGACGGACTCTACAACCCACACAAGTGGCTCAGGTAGTGCAGCTCATCCAGGATGGCACATCAATGTGAGCTGTGGCAAGAAGGTTTGCTGTGTCTGTCAGCGTAGTGTCCAGAGGCTGGAGGCGCTACCAGGAGACAGGCCTGTACACCAGGAGACATGGAGGGGGCCATAGTGGGGCAACAACCCAGGAGCAGGACTGCTACCTCCGCCTTTGTGCAAGGAGGAACAGGAGGAGCACTGCCAGAGCACTGCAAAATGACCTGCAGCAGGCCACAAATGTGCATGTGTCTGCAAAATGGTTAGAAACCAACTCCATGAGGATGGTCTGAGTGCCCGACTTCCACAGATGGGGGTTGTGCTGACAGCCCAACACCATGCAGGACGCCTGGCATTTGCCACAGAACACCAGGATTGGCAAATTCGCCACTGGCTCCCTGTGCTCTTCACAGATTAAAGCAGGTTCACACTGAGCACATGTGACAGAAGTGACAGAGTCTGGAGACGCCGTGGAGAGCAATCTGCTACCTGCAACATCCTTCAGCATGACCGGTTTGGCATTGGGTCAGTAATGGTGTGGGGTGGCATTTCTTTGGAGGGCGCACAGCCCTCCATGTGCTCGCCAGAGGTAGCCTGACTGCCATTAAGCACCAAGATGAGATCCTCAGACCCCTTGTGAGACTATATGCTGGTGCAGTAGGCCCTGGGTTCCTCCTAATGCAGGACAATGCCAGACCTCATGTGGCTGGAGTGTGACAGCAGTTCCTGCAAGATGACGGCATTGAAGCTATGGACAGGCCCGCCCGTTCCCCAGACCTGATTCCGATTGAGCACATCTGGGACATCATGTCTCGCTCCATCCACCAAAGTCACGTTGCACCAAAGCCTATCCAGGACTTGGTGGATGCTTTAGTCCAGGTCTGGGAGGAGATCCCTCAGGAGACTATCCGCCGCCTCATCAGGAGCATGCCTAGGTATTGTAGGAGGTCATACAGGCACAGGGAGGTCATACAGGCACTTGGAGGCCACACACACTACTGAGCATCATTTTGACTTGTTTTAACCCCTTCACCCCCAAGGGTGGTTTGCACGTTAATGACCGGGCCAATTTTTACAATTCTGACCACTGTCTCTTTATGAGGTTATAACTCTGGAACGCTTCAACGGATCTTCGCGATTCTGAGAATGTTTTCTTGTGACATATTGTACTTCACGTTAGAAGTATAATTTCTTCGATATAACTTGCGTTTATTTTTGAAAAAAACACAAATATGGCGAAAATTTTGAAAATTTTGCAATTTTCAAACTTTGAATTTTTTTTCCCTTAAAACAGAGAAATATGTCACACAAAATAGTTAAGAAATAACATTTCCCACATGTCTACTTTACATCAGCACAATTTTGGAACCAAAATTTTTTTTTGTTAGGAAATTATAAGGGTTAAAAGTTGACCAGTGATTTCTCATTTTTACAACAAAATTTACAAAGCCATTTTTTTAGGGACCACCTCACATTTGAAGTCACTTTGACGGGTCTATATAGCAGAAAATACCAAAAAGTGACACCATTCTAAAAACTGCACCCCTCAAGGTACTCAAAACCACATTCAAGAAGTTTAATAACCCTTCAGGTGCTTCACAGGAGCTGAAGCAACTTGGAAGGAAAAAATTAATATTTAACTTTTTAACCACAAAAATGATCTTTTACAAACTTTTTTTTATTTTGACAAGGGTAAAAGGAGAAAATGGGCAGATAAAGTTGTTGTGCAATTTCTCCTGAGTACGCCAATACCCTATATGTGGGGGAAAACCACTGTTTGGGCACACGGCAGAGCTCGTAAGGGAAGGAGCGCCGTTTGACTTTTTCAAACTAAAATTGGCTGGAGTTGAGATTGGACGCCATGTCGTGTTTGGAGAGCCCCTGATGCACCTAAACAGTGGAAACCCCCCACTAGTGACACCATTTTGGAAACTAGACCCCCTAAGGAACTTATCTAGATCTGTTGTGAGCACTTTGAACCCCAAAGTGTTTCACAAAAGTTTATAATGCCTGGGTGTGAAAAAAAAACAAAAAAAAAACAATTTTCCACAAAAATGATTTTTTAGTCCCAAATTTTTGATTTTTTCCAAGGAAATTGGACCTCAAAAGTTGTTGTCCAATTTGTCCTGAGTACGCTGATACCCCATATGTTGGGGGGAACCACTGTTTGGGCGCATGGAAGATCTCGGAATGGAAGGAGCACCATTTGACTTTTTCCAACCAAAATTGGCTGGAATTGAGATTGGACGCCATGTTGCATTTGGAGAGTCCCTGATATGCCTAAACAGTGGAAACCCCCCACAAGTGACCCCATTTGGGAAACTAGACCCCCTAAGGAACTTATCTAGATCTTTGGTGAGCAATTTGAACCCCCAAATGATTCACACAGGTTTATAACGTAGAGCCGTAAAATTAAAAAATCATATTTTTTCCACAAAACAAGACTCCAAAAGTTATTGTGCAATTTGTCCTGAGTACGCTGATACCCCATATGTGGGGGTAAACCACTGTTTGGGTGCATGGCAGAGTTTGGAAGGGAAGGAGCGCCGTTTGACTTTTTCAACGCAGAATTGGCTGGATGCCATATCGTGTTTGGAGAGCTCCTGATCTGCCTAAACAGTGGAAACCCCCCACAAATGACACCATTTTGGAAACTAGACCCCTCAAGGAACTTATCTAGATGTGTGGTGAGCACTTTGAACCCCAAAGTGCTTCACAGAAGTTTATAACGTACAGCAGTAAAAAAAAAAAAATCTTTTTTTTTTTTTTTTTTACAAAAATGATTTTTTCGCCCCCAATATTTTATTTTTACAAGGGTAACAGGAGAAATTGGACCCCAAAAGTTGTTGTCCAATTTGTCCTGAGTACGCTGATACCCAACATGTGTGAGAAAACGACTGTATGGGTGCACGTCTGGGCTCGGAAGGGAAGTAGTGACGTTTTGGATTGCAGACTTTGATGGAATGGTCTGGGGGCATCATGTCGCATTTGGAGAGCCCCTGATGCGCCTAAACAGTGGAAACCCCCCACAAGTGACCCCATTTTGGAAAATAGACCCCACAAGGAACTTATCTAGAAGTGTGGTGAGCGCTATGAAGCCCCAAGTGCTTCACAAAAAATTTATAACATACAGCCGTAAAAACAAAAAAATCATTTTTTTTTTACAAATATGATTTTGTCGCCCCCAGTTTTTTATTTTCCCAAGGGTAACAGAAGAAATAGGACAAATTGCACAATAACTCTTGTGGTCCAGAGTACGCTGATACCCCATATGCGGGGGTAAACTACTGTTTGGGCGCATGGCAGAGCTCAGAAGTGAAGGAGCACCGTTTGACTTTTTCAACGCAGAATTGGCTGGAATTGAGATCAGACGCCATGTCACATTTGGAGAGCCCCTGATGTGCCTAAACAGCAGAAACCCCCCAATTCTAACTCCAACCCTAACCCCAACACACCCCTAACCCTAGTCCCAACCCTAACACATCCCTAACCCTAATCCCAACCCTAATCCTAACATTAGCGGCAACTCTAACCCTAACTTTAGCCGCAACTCTAACCCTAATGGGAAAATGGAAATAAATACATTTTTTTAATTTTATTATTTTACCCTAAGGGGGTGATAAAGGGGGGTTTGATTTACTATTTATAGCGGGTTTTTGTGATTGGCAGCTGTCACGCTAAAAGACGCTTTTTATTGCAAAAAGTAGTTTTTTGCATCACCACATTTTGAGAGCTATAATTTTTGCATATTTTGGCCCACAGAGTCATGTGAGGTCTCATTTTTTGCGGGACGAGGTGACGTTTTTATTGGTACCATTTTTGAACACGTGACATTTTTGATCACTTTTTATTTCGATTTTTGGGAGGTTAGAATGAACAAAAATCAGCAATTCATGAATTTCTTTTGGGGGAGGCGTTTATACCGTTCCGCGTGTGGTAAAATTGATAAAGCAGTTTTATTCTTTGGGTCAGTACGATTATGGCGATACCTCATTTATATAATTTTTTTATGTTTTGGCGCTTTTATAGAATAAAAACAATTTTATATAAAAAATCATTATTTTTGCATCACTTTATTCTGCGAGCTATAACTTTTTTATTTTTTTGCTGATGATGCTGTATGATGGCTCGTTTTTTGCGGGACAAGATGACGTTTTCAGCGGTACCATATTTATTTATATCGGTCTTTTTGATCGCGTGTTATTACACTTTTTGTTCGGCGGTATGATGATAAAGCATTGATTTTTTGCTTAGTTTTTTTTTTTTTAAGGGGTTAACTAGTGGGACAGTTTTATAGGGGGGTCGTTACGGACGCGGCGATACCAAATATGTGTACTTTTATTGTTTTGTTTTTTTATTTACAGGAAGAAATGAATTTTTTGGGGAATATTTTTTTTTTTTTTATGATTTTTTTTTACCACTTTTTATTTTTATTTTTTTTAC
The DNA here is from genome assembly GCA_033576555.1 of Oophaga sylvatica. Classification (NCBI taxonomy): domain Eukaryota; kingdom Metazoa; phylum Chordata; class Amphibia; order Anura; family Dendrobatidae; genus Oophaga; species Oophaga sylvatica. Next base: position 109,732,097 of record JARQOD010000010.1, on the reverse strand, counting down.
TTTTTACTTTGTCCCAGGGTGGGACATCACAGTATTTTATCAGATCGCTGGTGTGACAGTGTGCACAGCACTCTGTCACACCAGCGATCGCTCTGGCATCGCTGCAGGCTTCCTCAGCGCCTGCTCTCAGCAGGCACTGAGGAAGCCGCCTCCCTGCAGGACCCCGGCGCCATCTTGGATCCGGGGACCTGGAGGGAGGATGGACCCTCGGAACAGCGCGACACATCGCGCTGCTCTGAGGGTCTCAGGGGAGCGCTCAGGGAGCCCCCACCCTGCGCGATCCTCCCCTGTGCCCCGGGTACACCGCGATCATGTTTGATCGCGGTGTGCCAGGGGTTAATGTGCCGGAAGCGGTCCGTGACTGCTCCTGACACATAGTGCTGGGTGTCAGCTGTGATATACAGCTGACACCCGGCCGCGATCAGCTACGCTCCCCCCGGGAGCGCAGCTGATCGCCCATGACGTACTATTCCGTCCATGGGAATTAGGTCCAGGGTCACAGGGACAGAATAGTACGTCTGATGCCAGAGAGGGGTTAAGGACATTACATTCCACTTTAATTTTGTGGGTGACTCCAAATCCAGGCATCCATTGGTTAATATATTTGATTTCCATTGATGATTTTTGTGTGATTTTGTAATCAGCACATTAAACTTTGTACAGAACAAAGTATTCAATGAGAATATTTCATTCATTCAGATCTAGGATGTGTTATTTGAGTATTCCCTTTATTTTTTTGAGCAGTGTATATCTGGATGTGGGTATTACATTTCTGGATGTGTGTATTATATATCTGGATGTGTATTATATATCTGGATGTGTCTGTTATATATCTGGATGTGGGTATTATATTTCTGGATGTTTAAATTATAGATCTGGATGTGTGTATTATATTTCTGGATGTGTGTATTACATTTCAGGATGTGTATTATATGACTGGATGTGTATTATAAATCTGGATATGTGTATTACAGTTCTGGATGTGTGTATTACATGTCTGAAAGTGTATTACATTTCTGGATGTGTGTATTATATATCTGGATGTGTATTATATATTTGGATGTGTGTATTATATTTCTGAATGTATGTATTATATTTCTGGATGTGTGTATTATGTATCTGGATGTGTGTATTATATTTATGGATGTGTGTATTATACATCTAGATGTGTGTATTACATATCTGGATGTGTGTATTATATATCTGGATGTGACTATTACATTTCTGGATGTGTGTAATATATACACTGTGTGCAGAATTATTAGGCAAATGAGTATTTTGATCACATCATCCTTTTTATACATGTTGTCCTACTCCAAGCTGTATAGGCTTGAAAGCTAACTGCCATTATGTAAATCAGGTGATTTGCATCTCTGTGATGAGGAGGGGTGTGGTCTACTGACATCAACACCCTATATAAGGTGTGCTTAATTATTAGGCAACTTCCTTTCCTTTGGCAAAATGGGTCAGAAGAGAAATTTGACGGACTCTGAAAAGTCAAAAATTGTGAGATGTCTTGCAGAGGGATGCAGCAGTCTTGAAATTGCCAAACTTTTGAAGCGTGATCACCGAACAATCAAGCTTTTCATGGCAAATAGCCAACAGGGTCGCAAGAAGCGTGTTGATAAAAAAGGCGCTAAATAACTGCCCATGAATTGAGGAAAATCAAGCGTGAAGCTGCCAAGATGCCATTTTCCACCAGTTTTGCCATATTTCAGAGCTGCAACGTTACTGGAGTATCAAAAAGCACAAGGTGTGCCATACTCAGGGACATGGCCAAGGTAAGGAAGGCGACCACCTTTGAACAAGAAACATAAGATAAAATGTCAAGACTGGGCCAAGAAATATCTTAATACTGATTTTTCTAAGGTTTTATGGACTGATGAAATGAGAGTGACTCTTGATGGGCCAGATGGATGAGCCCGAGGCTGGATCAGTAAAGGGCAGAGAGCTCCACTCTGACTCAGACGCCAGCAAGGTGGAGGTGGGGTACTGGTATGGGCTGGTATCATCAAAGATGAACTTCTGAGACCTTTTCGGGTTGAGGATGGAGTGAAGCTCAACTCCCAGACCTACTGCCAGTTTCTGGAAGACACCTTCTTCAAGCAGTGGTACAGGAAGAAGTCGGTATCGTTCAAGAAAAACATGATTTTCATGCAGGACAATGCTCCATCAGAACAAATAATGATATGGCCCCCTTGTTCACCTGATCTGAACCCCATAAAGAACCTGTGGTCCCTCATAAAATGTGAGATCTACAGGGAGGGAAAACATTACACCTTTCAGAACAGTGTTATGATTTGGTAGCTGAGGAGAGCAGGCAAAAACGGCAATACACCAAAGAGGTTGGAATCTACTGGATTGCAGTACCATGACTAACCACCACAACTAAAGGCAGCCGTGGAGTGTACCTATGTTGGTCCTAGACGCCTCGTCAGAGAGGTTAACTACACCTAAAGATAGAAAGAGGAAAGCTATCTGCCCCGGAGCAGATCCCCAAAGAACATAGGAAGCCCCCAAACATGTAATGGCGGTTGGACAAGAGGAAATACAGACACAGACAGAAAATAGTAAGAGCAAACATTGGGGCCCAATCTGCCTAGACAGAAATGGATAGGAAGGATACTTACTGCAATCCAAAAAAACCCTAAAAAAAAGCCAACGCTACTAATTGCAAAAACACCTGAGATCACACGACCTCTACCACCTAAATTAGTTCTCTGGTGTAACAAAACAAAGCCGCAGCCACTGAAAAAACTGGAAAAGGCAAAAGAACAAACAACAGTGGCTCCAGAGGAACTGAGAGGAGCCCAAGCCCCCCGGGGGGAAACCAGGCTAACCTCACAGAAATGCAGAGAAATATGCAAATGGTAAGCACAAAAACAAAAAACAGAAAATATCTTATCTGAGAGCAGGAGAAGAGGCAAGACTCAGCAAGCTTCCAAGTGAACCAGGAAACAACGTTGAGACAAGAACAATTGATCACCGGCAACCATGATGGGAGGGAACCTCCCTTATATCCAGCCAGTCTGTAATTCCTGATTGCCAATCCTCATTGAATGGTTCAGCACTGTCTGCAACCACCAGAGGGAGCTTCTGCTCAGAATTCATTTCTAACACATTCACAACAGAACAGTGTCTGGGAGGCTGTGGTGGCTGCTGCACGCAATGTTGATCGTAAACAGATCAAGCAACTGACAGAATCTATGGATGGAAGGCTTTTGAGTGTCATCGTAAAGAAAGGTGGCTATGTTAATCACAGTTTTATTTTTTTTAGTTTTTGAATGTCAGAAATGTTTATTTCTAAATTTTGTGTTGTTATATTGTTTTAACTGGTGAAAATAAACACGTGAGATGGGTATATATTTGGTTTTTATTAAGTTGCCTAATAATTCAGCCCAGTAATAGTTACTTGCACAAACAGATATCCTCCTAAGATAGCCAAATCTAGAAAAAACCCATTCCAACTGACAAAAATCTTAAGCTTTGATATGAGTCTTTTGGGTTGATTGAGAACATAGTAGTTGTTCAATGATAAAAAGAATCCTCTCAAATACAACTTGCCTAATAATTATGCAAATTATGTATAATGCTCCATATATAATGGGCCCCATTTATAATGCTCCAGTGTATAATGGGCCCGTATATGATGCTCCAGTGTCTGATGGGCCCCATTTATAATGCTCCAGTGTATGATAGCCCCATGGATGATGCTCCAGCGTATGATGGGCCTATATAATGCTCCATATATAATGGGCCACATATGATGCTCCAGTATATGATGGACCTCATGGATGATGTTCCAGTGTATGATGGGCCTATATAATGCTCCATATATAATGGGCCCTATTTGTAATGCTCCAGTGTATAATGGGCCCCGTATATGATGCTCCAGTGTATGATGGGCCACATTTATAATGCTCCAGTGTATGATGGGCCCCATGCATGATGCTCCAGTGTATGATGGGCCTATATAAAGCTCCATATATAATGGGCCCCATTTATAATACTCCAGTTTATAATGGGCCCTATCTATGATGCTCAAGTGTATGCTGGGCCCCATATATAATTCTCCAGTGTATAATGCTTCCCATATATTGCTCCAAACATTAAAAAAAAATGAAATACCTCTCTTCACTGGGCACTGCTCTGCTCTGGACTCCTCAGCATCGCCATCTTCCAGCTCTCTGCACTACAGACGTGACGTCATCGCGCTCTCTGACCTGAAAGTCACTGTCAGGAAACGCGGAAGACGTCACAGCGGTGGAGCAGGGAGAGGTAAGTATTGCAAGTGCTGGGGCCCTGAGCAAGCAGGGGGGGCCCACTCGTGGGCGACGGCACTGGCTTAGTGCCCCTCATAGTACGCCGGTGTCTCTGACGGTGAGTGGCCCCCCAACCGTCAGAGGCACACTATGAGGGTCCCTGTGCCAGTGCCGTCACCCAGGTGTGAGCCCCCCCACCTGCTCAGGGCACCGTCACTTGCCCAGGTGCGCCAGGTGCTGATGCCGGCCCTGGGAGGGTACAGCCCAGTTAGGGAGGTGGAAAAACTGGCATATGTTGAAGTGTAGGCTGGACGTTCAGTAGCTGCAAATGGAGGAATTGGAGAAGTCGGAGGAAGAGGAGGACAAAGTGAGCCATTTTGCTGACAACCTATGTGTCATCAGGGAAAGTGGGACAAAATTCTTTGAAACCCATGCATGGTTCATTTTAATGAAGGTGAGATCACCAACATTTTGGGTCCTTCCTTCTGTCATGATTGATCCAGCAGCACTGAAGAATCTTTCTGATAGCACACTACCAGCAGGGCAAGCGAGCTCCTGTAAGGCATATTGTGCCAATTCCCTCTGTGAGGGAGAACATCGATAGGGGAGGAGAGGTAATTTTGAACCATAGTTGATAACTGCTGTATCCTGTCTGTTGCAATCGATTCAGTATTACCAGTCGTGTGAGCGTTACTCGAGAAATCAGTCCACAACATGGTCATGAAACCCCTGTCTCCAACGCCACTTCGATTGTGTGCACCATGAACACCTCTTCCATTTGGCCCAGTACGGCTCGTGGCGTGGTAGAACCTGCACCGCTGCTGTGTGCTGGGAATGCCTCTAACAAACGGTTTACCAGATATGCTTGTTTGTTCTCCAATATTAGCTCCAGGTTCTCTTGTGGCATGATGTTCTGTAATTTGCCTTTATAGCGTGGATCGAGGATGCTGGCCAACCAGTAGTCATCATCCTTCATAATTTTGGCAATGCGGGGGTCCCTTTTTAGGATCTGCAAGACATAATCACACATGTGGGCCAATGTTCCAGGTGTCAATCATGCACTGACAATGGTGGGTGGAGGAGCACTTTCTGCCAAATCCACATCCCTCCAGTCACGCACAAATCCTGTACCTGACCTTGGCAAGCCAACATTTTCTCTTGCCCCCTGAGAAGCATCCTCCTCCCCAAAATAATCATCCCCCTCCTCCTCCTCCTCCTCCTCCTCTTCCTCTTCTTTCTCCACCTCATTCAGGACAGTTCCCTGAGCAGACAATGCCTGACTGTCATCAAGGCTTCCCTCCTCCTTCGCTGAAGACGCCTGATCCTTAATGTGCGTCAAAGTTTGCATGAGCAGACGCATAAGTGGGATGCTCATGCTTATAATGGTGTTGTCTGCGCTTACCAGCCGTGTGCATTCCTCAAAACACTGAAGGACTTTACAGAGGTCTTTCAGCTTTGACCACTGCACACCCGACAACTCCACGTCTGCCCTCAAATTGCCTGCCCATGTATCCTCCCACAAATGCATTACAGCCTGCCTCTGTTTGCACAGACTCTCAACCATGTGAATGGTGGAGTTCCACTTTGTTGCAACGTCTATGATTAGGCGGTGCTTGGGGAGGTGGAGCGATCGCTGCAGCCTCTGCATACGACTGGAGTCTACGGGCGAGCGACGGATGTGCGAGCACAGTCTTCGCACCTTATGGAGCAGGGCTGTTAACTCCGGATAATTATTTATGAAGCACTGCACCACCAGGTTCAAGGTATGAGTCAGGCAAGGTATGTGTCTGAGTTTTGCCAGGGCTATGGCCACCACAAAATTACTGCCATTATCACTGACTACCTTGCCTGGCGCAAGATGTATACTGCCCAGCCATGACTCAGTTTCTCGCTGCAAGTAGTCGGCCAGTACCTCCGCGGTGTGTCTGTTGTCGCCCAAAGACATCATCTTTAAAACAGCCTGCTGACGCTTACCACTAGCTGTTCGATAGTGGGGACACCTCGTGTGCAACACTGGCAGCTGAGGATGAAGTGCTCGTGCGACTGCGCTCTGTCGACGAGCTTTCGCTTTTGGAGGAGGAGGAGGAGGGTCGAACGCCTACAGCCAACTGTTGCCTATAATGTGGGCTAGGCAGCGCTGTCCCACTGCCGCTGTCCCCTGTGGACCCTGCATACACCACAGTAACCAAGGGCGCAGTGATGGACACGTACCGACCCTGGCCATGCCTACTGGCCCATGCATCTGTTGTGAGGTGCACCTTTCCACTCACTGATTGTTTGAGTGCATGGACAATGCGGTCTTTCACATGCAGGTGGAGGGCAGGGATGGCTTTTCTAGAAAATAAGTGCCGACTTGGTAGGTCATAGCATGGGACAGCGTAGGCCATGAGCTCTCGGAACGCTGCGCTTTCAACCAAATGGAAGGGCATCATATCTAATGAGATCAGTTTGGCAATGTAGACGTTCAAAGCCAGTGTACGCGGATGAGAGGATGAGTACTTTCTTGTGCTACTCTGTTATGAATGTGCTAGAGATGGTTTCTGAGCAGAGGCTCACTCTGGTGGTTACAGACAGTACTGAACCTTCCAGCGAGGAATGGCAATCTGGGATCACTGACTGGACTGATATAAGGGAGGTTCCCTCCCATGATGGTCGCCGGTGATCAATTGTTCTTGTCTGAATTGTGGTTCCTGGTTCATTTGGAAGTTTGCTGAAGTCTTGCTTGCATCTTCTGCTTTCAGATAAGATATTTTCTGCTTTTTATTTTTGTGCTTGCTTTTTGCTTAGTTTTCTGCACTTTTGTGGAGGTCAGCCGGGTCCCCTCCTGGGGCCTGTGCTCCTCTCAGTTTATCTGTAGCAACTGTTATTTGTTCATTTGCTTTTTCCTGTTTTTTCAGTGGCTGCAGCTTAGTTTTGTTACACAAGAGATCTGATTTAGGTGGTGGAGATCGTGTGATCTCAGGTGTTTTTGCAATCAGAAGAGTTGGTATTTTTTAGGGTTTTTTGTTGGATTGCAGTCAGAATTATTTCCTGTACTTTTCTGTCTAGACAGATTGGGCCCCAGCGTTTGCTCATTCTATTTGCTGTCTTTGTCCGTGCTTTCTTCTTGTCTAACCGCCATTACATGTTTGGGGCTTCCTATTTTCTTTGGGGATCTGCTCCGGGGCAGATAGCTTTCATCTTTCTGCCTTTAGGTGTAGTTATCTCTCAGGCTGTGACGAGGCGTCTAGGATCAACGTAGGAACGCTCCACGGCTACCTCTAGTTGTGTGGTTAGTTCAGGTTACTGCAATCCAATAGGTTCCAGCCTCTCTGGTGTATTGCCATTTTTGCTTTTTCTCCTCAGCTACCTAAACATAACACTACTCAGAGTGTCTGCTAGGGTGAGCTGGACTTGAGAGCTGCATATGGGGGAACAAGCAGTGGACATGACGGACTGAGAGGGGGTTGGTGATGGTGGTGGTGGTTTTATGGCCTAGATTCAGTCTTTCGTTGCAAAAACATTGTGATTCCCTGACTGCTTTGGCCTTGCGACGACACCTCAACATTTCTTGCTGTTGGTGTGCTAACCGGTAGGCTTACAGTGGGGAAAGCGATGGAGTGTTGCTGGCTACCTTCAGTCGGACCAGGTGCACATGTGCTACCTGAGGTTTTGTAGTCCATCCATGCTTGCAAGTGCATGGTGATTAAATGTCTAAGCATGCAACTGGTATTCAATTTTCTGAGATTTTTCCCTCGGCTAAAGGTCCTTCTGCACTTCTTACAGATAACCTTTGCCTCATCAATAGGATTTTGGTCAAAAAAGTGCCACACTGCACTCTTCCTACTATGGTATAAATTTTCAGGGCTTGCACGCTGTGCTAATTTGACCGTCTGGCCAAGCTGTCCTGCAACTCCTTTTGTTTTTTTAACATGTTTTTGGACAGCTACGGGCCTGCCAGATAACCGCTGCTGCAATGTCGATGCCTGCTGCGGATCCTTCTCCTCTTCTGAGCTATTGCCAGTGCCACCCTCTTCCCCAATGGATGCCAATCCGGGTCAACAACTGGGTCATCCATCACCTCCTCTTCAATTTCATCTGTACCTTCCTCTGTGTCACCGTGTAAGGCCTCTTTCACACATCCGTTTTTTTACTTCAGGCACGATCCGGCGTGTTGTTAAAAAAATGGATCCGGTACCGGATGCGTTTTTTAGCATTGACTTTCATTAGCGCCGGATCGCGCCTGATGTCATTGCGTCACATCAGTTTTTGTCCGGATCCGGCGGAAATGTACATTCCAATGGCCGGACAAAACGGTGACTGCAACGTTTTTTACTTTTTACGGAGCCGCCTGATAGTGCCTGAAGCGGCGCATCAGGCAGCCGGAAATAATAGAAGTCTATGGAACCGGATCAGTCTTTTGTGCAAACCGTCAAAAGACTGATCCGGATTCTGGAAATCAGGGACTACTACTACTACTACTACATTTTGCAGTGTCTCCGTACATGCGAACCTGCATTTTCCGGCTGCAAAACTTATTTTTCCGGGTTCAAAAGTTCAGGTCGGATCCAGCAAAAAAAAACTGATCCGCTGCATCAGTTTTTTCATTTCAGCGCCGGATCCGTCCCTTCAGGCATTCGACGGATTATGCCTGACACTAAAAAACGGATGTGTGAAAGAGGCCTAAGGTGGTATAGTATGCGGGAAGGGGCACCTGAGTTTCATCAGGGTCAGATTCTGGCTCAGTAGACTGCGAGGGCAATGTAGTGCTCTGGGCGAATGTACCAGCAGAATCATCTAGCAGTGGCTGTGCATCAGTGCACTCCATGTCAGATTCATCTTGGACTGGAGAATTCAGGATTTGACTTGATAACACAGGCATGGTATGTGAAAAGAGCTCCATGGAGTAATCTGAAGTGTGGCGTGCCGCATCCTTCACTTTTGGTAGGGATGAAGAACACAAGGAAAGGTGTTGTCCCTGACCAGGAGCCTGCACTAACGACTCAGTGCTTACATTTTTTGAAACTTCAAAAGAGGAGTCGATAGAGCTGGAGGCTATTTCGGCAATGTAAGCCAAAACCTGTTCCTGATGCTCCAGCTTTAAAAGCGGTTTACCTACTCCCAGAAAAGGGAGCCTTCCACGCCTTCTGGAGCCAGACGATGATGCAGGCTCAACACCTCCTGCCTTAGGTGCTATTGTGATTTTGGCACTACCAGCAGATGCACCACCACCACCATCAGTACCAGCTGGCCCCCCACGCCCACGTCCACGGCCCCATCCACCATACTTCCTCATGTTTGTGAAAATGTGCCCAAAATACCAGCAGATATATGGTACTGTATCAGAAGCGTACAGCTGTATACGGTGAAGGGGAAAATTTTAAATCTCCGTATATATTTCCGGAGTCACACACAGACGCTCTCAGGCTCCGTATGGATTAGACCAGAATATAAAAAGCAGAAAAAGGGTAATGTATCAGATGCGTACAGCTGTATGCAGGCTAGGGATAATTGTAAATCTCTGTATATATTTCCAGAGTCAGACACAGACTCTCACAGGCTCAGTATGGATTAGACCAGAATTTAAAAAGCAGAAAAAGGGTAATGTATCAGATGCGTACAGCTGTATACAGTCTAGGGATAATTGTAAATCTCCGTATATATTTCCGGAGTCAGACACAGACGCTCACATGCTCAGTATGGATTAGACCAGAATATAAAAAGCAGAAAAAGGGTACTGTATCGCAAGCGTACAGCTGTATACAGTCTAGGGGTAATTGTAAATCTCCGTATATATTTCCGGAGTCACACACAGATAGTCAGCATGTATTTGTCCGTGATACCAGCCGGTACACGGTAGTCTGTGAGGAGCGTACAGCTCTATACGGTGTGGGAAAAAATGAACGCTCGGTAACTGGGCAGAAAAAAAGAATAAAAGTATTAGTGCTGTGTAAAATGCAGTCTGCACAGCAGTGTACACACAGCAATACAGCTAGCAGGCAGTCTAATAACCAGCTCTGCTGCACACAAGAAAATCCTCCCCTGTCACTGGCAGGCAGCCTAATAACCAGCGCTGCTGCACACAAGAAAATCCTCCCCTGTCACTACGCACTAACTGTACAGCACAATTGCTATCAGCACAAGCACATAAGAACTTCTATTTCCAGCCCTAACTCTCTCCCTACTGACAAACAGCGTCAGCAACCTCTTCCTACTGTTAAGATCGGCAGAAGTAAAATGGCGGTCGGCGGTCAGGGCTTTTATAGCCACTATGACACCCCCCAAAGCAAGCCAATCACTGCAATGCCCTTCTCTAAGATGGTTGTGGCCGCTGCCTATGTCATCTCGTTGCCCACAGTGTACGTCTTTGCTCATTGGCAGTGAAAAGGTGCCTGCAAGCATTATGGGAAAACCGACTTTGGCGCTCGGGTCGATGACCGCACGGCTGACTTCACGCTATGGTCGGGTTTCACTCGGCAAAACCCGACTTTGGCGAAAGTCTGTGATTTTTGAATCTGACCGACCTGTTTCGCTCAACTCTACTAACAACATCACATGACTAGTCATGTGGTAGTGACATTACCACAGGTCCTAAAACACATATGGAGGTACGGTGATATCCCTACCCCGGGCTGAGGTACATGGGCAGCCCGACCCTCCCATCTCTCAGTGCTGCCCGTAACCCAGAACCAAGTGTATTAACCGGCCACTTAGTGCTTGTGTGCACTAAAGGAAACACTCCGGGTTACATCAAAGAGACAAGCCATCTCTGTGACACATACCTCCCGTCTACTATACAACCCTTAGCCACGCTACACTATATAGATGTGTGTATTATATATCTGGATGTGTGCATTATATTTCTGGATGTGTATCATATATTGGATGTGTGTGTTACATTTCTGGTTATATCTTATATTTCTGGATGTTTGTATTATATATCTGGATGTGTATTATATTTATGGATGTGTGTATTATATATCTGGATGTGTATTATATTTATGGATGTGTGTATTATATATCTTGATGTGTGTATTATATATCTGGATGTGTGTATTACATGTCTGGATGTGTGTATTACATGTCTGGATGTGTGTATTACATTTCTGAATGTGTATTATATTTCTGGATGTATTATATTTCTGGATGTGTATTACATTTCTGGATGTGTGTATTATAAATCTGGATTTGTATTATATTTCTGGATGTGTGTATTACATTTCTGGATGTGTGTATTATAAATCTGGATTTGTATTATATTTCTGGATGTGTGTATTACATGTCTGGATGTGTGTATTACATTTCTGGATGTGTATTATATTTTCTGGATGTATGTATTATATTTCTGGATGTGTGTATTACATTTCAGGATGTGTATTACATTTCTGGATGTGTATTATATTTCTGGATGTATGTATTATATTTCTGGATGTTTGTATTACATTTCAGGATGTGTATTACATTTCTGCATGTGTATTATATTTCTGGATGTGTATTATATATCTGGATGTGTATTATATATCTGGATGTGTGTATTATGTTTCTGGATGAGTGTATTATGTTTCTGGATGTGTGTACTACATTTCAGGGTGTGTGTATTATATACAGGGCTTGGACAAAATAATGGAAACACCTGAAAACATCAACAAAAGTTAGTTTAATATGGTTTAGGTCCACCTTTTGCTGCGATTACAGCCTCAATTCTCCGAGGTATGGATTCATACAAGGTGTGAATTGTTTCCAAAGGAATTTTAGCCCATTCTTCAGTTAAAACACCCTCCAGTTCTTTGAGCGACGATGGCGGCGCAAATCGACGTCTAACTTGAATCTCTAAAATCGACCATAAATGCTCAATAATGTTGAGGTCTGGGGATTGTGGGGGCCAGATGAGATGCTCAACTTCATTAGAATGTTCCTCGTACCATGCTTTAACGATTCTAGCTGTATGAATTGGTGCATTATCATCCTGAAAGATGACGTTCCCCTCCGATTCGTTTGAGAATATCACGTTTCCACGGCTCGAGGGACCAATTCTGGAGGGTTCTTCACCACTCTAAACGCTTGGAAACATTTGTCATTGAGAGCAGCGGTTTTCGAATTGCAGCTCCTCCGTGGAATCCAGATTTGTTCAGCTCCCGACAAACAGTTTTTCGTGGAAACTGGGTTCTGTAGGTGTTCATTTTTGGAGCCGTGGTCTTGCGATCCTCTCTCACAATTCGCTTTAGAGTCCGACGGTCTCTCTCAGTCAACTTAGACTTTCGGTCGGACCTGTGCTTTGCTGCGGACGTTTTTTCCTTCTCTTTCAAATGCAGTCATTACTTTGGAGACAGTACCTCTTGACGCGCCAAGCATTCGGGCACTTTCGGTTACACTAGCGCCTGCCATACCAGCACCAACAATTTGGCCTCTTTGAAAATCCGAGAGGTCTGCCATTGGTATCAGGTTCTCATCAATGTTCTTACAATTATGCAAAACAAACAGTTAATTTACATACACATATCACAAATAATCAACTACAAAACATTACCATATGTCACGGTTTACATGTTTATAACATGTTCGAAGATTATGATGCCAAAATGTTAGGTGTTTCCATTATTTTGTCCAACCCCTGTATCTGGATGTGTGTATTATATTTCTGGATGTGTGCATTATATGTCTGGATGTGTATTATATTTCTGGATGTATATTATATATCTGGATGTGTGTATTACATTTCTGGATGTATATTATATTTCTGGATGTGTGTATTACATTTCTGGATGTGTGTATTATATATCTGGATGTGTGTATTATATTTACCGATGTGTGTTTTATATATCTGGATGTGTATTATATATCTGGATGTGGGTATAATATATCTGGATGTGTGTATTATATCTAGATGTGTGTATTATATATCTGGATGTGGGTATTATATTTCTGGATGCGTATTATATATCTGCATGTGTGTATTATATTTCTTGATGTGTGTATTACATATCTGGATGTGTTTATTATGTTTCTGGATGTGTGTATTATATTTCTGAATGCGTGTATTACATGTCTGGATGTGTGTATTATATATCTGAATGTGTGTATTATATATCTGTATGTGTGTATTACATTTCTGGATGTGTGTATTATATATGTGGATGTGTGTTTTATACAGTATATCTTTATGTGTGTATTATATATCTGTATGTGTGTATTACATTTCAGGATGTGTATTATATATCTGGATGTTTGTATTATATATCTGGATGTGAGTATTATATATCTGGATGTGTATTATATATCTGGATGTGTATTATGTTTCTGGATGTGTGTATTATATATATAGATGTGTGTATTATATATCTGGATGTGTGCATTATATGTCTGGATGTGTATTATATTTCTGGATGTGTATTATATATCTGCATGTGTGCATTACATTTCTGGATGTATATTATATTTCAGGGTGTGTGTATTACATTTCTGGATGTGTGTATTATATATCTGGATGTGTGTATTATATTTATGGATGTGTGTATTATATATCTGGATGTGGGTATAATATATCTGGATGTGTGTATTATGTTTCTGGATGTGTGAATTATATTTCTGGATGTGTATTATATTTCTGGATGTGTATTATATAACTGGATGTGTGTATTACATTTCTGGATGTGTATTATATAACTGGATGTGGGTATTATATTACTGGATGCGTATTATATATCTAGATGTGTGTATTATATTTCTTGATGTGTGTATTCTACATCTGGATGTGTGTATTTCATGTCTGAATGTGTATTACATTTCTGGATGTGTATTACATTTCTGGATGTGTGTATTATAAATCTGGATATGTATTAAATTTCTGGATGTGTATTATATTTCTGGAAGTGCGTATTATATATCTGTATGTGTTGTAGCATGGCTAAGGGTTGTATAGTAGACGGGAGGTATGTGTCACAGAGATGGCTTGTCTCTGTGATGCAACCCGGAGTGTTTCTTTAGTGCACGTTACCACTAAGGGGACGATTACTACACTTGGGTCAGGGTCACGGGCAGCACTGAGAGACGGGAGGGTCGGGCTGCCCATATACATCAGCCCTGGGTATGGGCATCACCATACCTATGTATGTGTCTTAAGGACCTGTGGTGATGTCACTACCACATGACTAATCATGTGATGTTTCAGCTATAAAATGTAGACTACTGCTGTCCACAAGGAAGTCTGTGGCTGGAGGTGTGGAGACCTCCAGTATGTTGCTAAAGGCATTGACCTGAGCGGGCGGACCCGCAGTACTATTTGGACTGTTTATTTTCAGTTTGTTTTCACTTTGTACCAGAGAAGGCTATCTTTGTTTGCTTGTCCTTAAACAGGTTTATGAAGCTAATAAACCTGACTGGATATTGTCTTGTGAAACCGCTTCCTGATTGCCTCCCATCGCACCTGAGCGAGTCAGATCCCTACAATTGGTGCTAGATATGCGGGCAGCGTTCCCAGCAGAGAAGTAAGACTGTTACTGAATGTCCTGGGTCAAGTCTGTAGCAAGCCAGCAAGCATTGCTGAGGAAAATGGAGGACCTGCTGAAACACTTGGTCCAGTCGCAGTCACAGCAGCAAGAGACCAACAGGCTGTTGTTGCAGCAGATACAACAGTACCAGCAGGAGCAACGGCAGCAGATGCAGCTTCTTGCAACTGCCATCCAGGGCAGGACGAGTGCCCCAACCCCAGGTCTGGCTGATGACACCCACGTCAGGAAGGCGTTAAGACGCGCATTGCAGAAAATGACCCCCGGGGATGATGTTGAGGCCTTTCTGACGGTATTTGAGAAGGTCGCTGAGAGGGAAAAACTTCTGCCAGAGCAGTGGGCAGAGGTACTGGCGCCGTACCTGACGGGGAGCCCCAGAAGGCGTAATATGACTTGACTTTGCAAGACGCCAAGGAGTATCATAAACTGAAGGCTGAGATTCTCGCACGTTTGGGGGTGACAATGACTGTCAGGGCACAGCGAGTTCACTGGTGGGCATATCGCCGGGACAAACCGCCTCGCTCCCAAATGTTTGACCTGTTGCACCTGGTCCAGAAATGGCTGCAGCCAGAGTCCACTACGCCTGCGCAGATGGTAGAAAGAGTGGTGATGCATCGGTTTGTGCACTCCTTGCCGAAGCCCATACAGACTTGGGTTGCCCAGGGTGATCCCCGGAATGCTGATGAACTGGTCGGACTGGTCGAGAGATACCAGGGGATGGAAGGTTCCTTGGGGAGGCAGCCGATTCTGTACTGGGGGTCCCAGCAGGGGGTGGAGTCCCAAAAAGGGTGGGGCATCCAAGGTCAAAAGGGGCGGGGAGGTGGTGCCCAAGGTCCCTATGGGTGATGTTATTTGTTGGAGGTGCCACGGACCAGGACATATAGCTGCCTGGTGTCTCCAGACCACCGAGCAGATGCACTGCAGCATGGGACGCCGTATTTCATTCTATGCATATCCAGCCTGCAGTGTGAACTCTCCCCACAACGAGGGGCCTCAAGCGTGTCCCGTGAAGGTGAACGGTCACGCAGTAACGGCACTGCTAGACTGCGGGAGCTTAGTGACCCTGGTGAGGGCCACTTTTCCTCTCAATCTACTCACGGGAAAAAAGGTCAGCATTCGGTGCATACATGGTGATGCAAAGGACTATCCTATGGCCAGAGTGGATATTGAAATGGCTCATGGCACTGAGTCCCATGAAGTCGGCGTCGTTCGTGACTTGTTGCACCCTATAATTATAGGCCGGGATTTCTGTTTGTTTTGGGATCTGTGGGGAAACGTTTCTGAGGTCACTAGCGAGAATAAGGTATCACCACACCCAGAGGCAGACGAGATTCCTTTTTGTGTCCTGGTAGGGGATGAGGAGGAAGTGTCCCCTGTATCTGACATTCCGGAGGTAGTGGTGGCCGGTGAGAATTTTGGGACTGCCCAACATAGGGACCAAACTCTGAGGGAAGCCTTCAATAATGTCACCGTCATTAATGGGGTTGCACAGGAGCCGGGGGCTGACACAAGATTTCCCTATTTTATGATGAATGGGAGCTGTTGTACCGGGTCACAAAAATAAGAGAGGAGTTGGTGGAGCAGTTGATAGTGCCAGGCCCCTATAGACGGAAGGTGTTGGACATGGCTCATTCGCACATCTTGGGGGGACACCTAGGAGTGGAAAAAACGCAGGAACGGGTTGTGCAGAGGTTCTATTGGCCTGGGTGTCACCGGGAAATAGTAAACTATTGCAGGTCCTGCCCTACATGTCAGTTAACTGCCCCTACCTCTCATTTCCGGAGCCCCCTTGTGCCATTGCCCATTATCGAAGTGCCATTCGAGAGAATTGCCATGGACTTGGTCGGTCCCCTAGTTAAATCAGCCCGGGGCCCTCAGTATATATTAGTCATCCTGGACTATGCCACACGCTATCCTTAGGCAATTCCCCTGAGAAATTCTTCCGCGAAGAGTATAGCCCGCGAGTTGGTCCATGTGTTTTCCCGGACAGGTTTGCTGAAGGAGATTCTGACTGACCAGGGGACACCTTTTATGAGCAAAGTAATGAGGGAGTTGTGCAGGGTCCTGCAAATCTCCCAGTTGAGGACTTCGGTGTACCATCCGCAGTCAGATGGTCTTGTTGAGAGATTCAACAAGACACTAAAGAGCATGCTAAGAAAAGCCATAGAGAAAGACGGTAGAGACTGGGACTGTCTCTTACCCTATCTGATGTTTTCCATCCGTGAATTTCCACAGGCCTTCTCGGGGTTCTTGCCATTCAAGCTTCTGTATGGCCGACATCCGCGAGGTCTCCTGGATATAGCCAAGGAAACCTGGGAAGCCGTAGTTACGCCCCACAGAAGCGTCATTGAGCATGTGCCACTGATGCAGCAGAGTATTGCAAAGGTGATGCCCATCGTGAAGGAACACCTCTGCCAGGCACAAGAAGCTCAGGCCAGAGTCTACAAACGGTCAACCACAGTGAGACAGTTTAATCCGGGAGACCGAGTTCTCGTGCTAGTTCCGACGGTGGAGAGCAAGTTCTTGGCCAAATGGCAAGGGCTATATGAGGTGGTGGAGAAGCTTGGTGAAGTGAACTATAGGATTCACCAACCAGGAAGACGGAAACCAAACCAGGTCTACCATGTCAACCTCCTCAAGCCATGGCAAGATAGAGAGTCAGCGTTAACTTCGTGCTTTCTGGGCAACCCAGAAGGTGAGGTTGAAGGGGTTACGATAGCAGAGACACTATCAAAGGCCCTGAAACAGCAGTGCCGGGTATTTCTCCAGAAGAACAGGGACCTGTTTTCAGAGCTGCCGGGGTGCACGAACGTCATAGAGCATGAAGTCCTGATAGAGCCACATGTGCGGGTGAATGTGAAGCCCTATCGAATCCCTGAGGCCCGTCAAGAAGTAATCTCCAAGGGGGTGGAGCGTATGTTGAAGCTCAGGGTCATTGAGGAATCCAAGAGCGGTTGGGCGAGCCCTATTGTCCTGGTCCCAAAACCTGATGGTGAATGGAGGTTCTGCAATGACTATCGAAAGCTAAATGAGGTCTCCAAGTTCGACGCAAGCCAAGGAGAAGATGGCGTTCTCGACACCAGATGGATGCTTCCAGTTTGTCCAGATGCCGTTTGGCCTGCAGGGAGCTCTGGCGACCTTCCAGAGAGCTATGGATAGAATCCTTGCACCTCATAAGCTAAACGCCGCGGCGTACCTGGATATCGTCATCTTTAGCCCGGACTGGGAGAGTCATCTGGAAAAGGTCCAAGCAGTGTTTGATGCTCTAAGGGAGGCGGGGTTTACAATAAACCCGAAGAAATGTGCCTTGGTTAAAGAAGAGGCCAAGTGCCTGGGATATGTAGTGGGTCGTGGCAAAATAAAACCCCAAGTCAGTAAAATCGAGGCAATTCAAACATGGCCAAGACCGTTGTCCAAAAGCAAATTAAAGCCTTCCTGGGATATTACAGGAGGTTCATCCCAAACTTCGCCACGGTAGCTGCACCTCTGACCGATCTTCTTAAAGGGACAAAATTAGTAATGGTTAAATAGTCCGAAGAGGACGGAGTTGGCCTTCCAAGAAATTAACCCCTCTCTGACATTAGACGTACTATCCCGTCCATAAAACCCGTGCCATTCTGACCATGGACGGGATAGTACGTCATAGGCGATTAGCTGCGCTCCCGGAGGGAGCGCAGCTAATCGCCGCCGGGTGTCAGCTGATTATCACAGCTGACACCCGTGACTGTGTGTCAGGAGCGGTCACGGACCGTCCCGGCACATTAACCCCTTGCACACCGCGATCAAACATGATCGCGGTGTACTGGGGGCACAG
The DNA here is from genome assembly GCA_033576555.1 of Oophaga sylvatica. Lineage (NCBI taxonomy): Eukaryota > Metazoa > Chordata > Amphibia > Anura > Dendrobatidae > Oophaga > Oophaga sylvatica. Next base: position 109,713,537 of record JARQOD010000010.1, on the reverse strand, counting down.
GGGAGGATCGCGCAGGCAGGGGGCTCCCTGCGCGCCCCCCTGAGACCCTCAGACCAGCGCGATGTGATCGCGCTGCTCTGAGGGCTTCCTCCCTCCCAGGACCCGGATCCAAGATGGCGCTGGGGTCCTGGAGGGAGGCGGCTTCCTCAGTGCCTGCCGAGAGCAGGCATGAGGAAGCGTCCTGCACTGCCTGTCACATCGCTGGTGTGACAGAGTGCTATGCACTCTGTCACACCAGCGATCTGATGAAATACAGTGATGTCCCACCCTGGGACAAAGTAAAAAAGTAAAAAAAAGTAAAAATAAACATGTGTAAAAAAAAATCCAAAAAAAAAAAAAAATATTCCCCAATAAATTCATTACTTATTGTAAATAAAAAAAATAAAACAATAAAAGTACACATATATGGTATCGCCGCGTCCGTAACGACCCCCCCTATAAAACTGTCCCACTAGTTAACCCCTTTTGTGAACCCCTTAAAAAATAAAAAATAAAAACGAAGCAAAAAATCAGTGCTTTATCATCATACCGCTGAACAAAAAGTGGAATAACACGCGATCAAAAAGACGGATATAAATAAACATGGTACCGCTGAAAACGTCATCTTGTCCCGCAAAAAACGAGCCATCACACAGCATCATGAGCAAAAAAATAAAAAAGTTATAGCTCGCAGAATAAAGCGATGCAAAAATAATTATTTTTTATATAAAATTGTTTTTATTCTATAAAAGCGCCAAAACATAAAAAAATTATATAAATGAGGTATCGCCATAATCGTACTGACCCGAAGAATAAAACTGCTTTATCGATTTTACCACACGCGGAACAATAAAAACGCCTCACCCAAAAGAAATTCATGAATTGCTGATTTTTGTTCATTCTAACCTCCCAAAAATCGAAATAAAAAGCGATCAAAAAATGTCACGTGCTCAAAAATGGTACCAATAAAAGCGTCACCTCGTCCCGCAAAAATTAAGACCTCACATGACATTGTGGGCCAAAATATGCAAAAATTATAGCTCTCAAAATGTGGCGATGCAAAAAACTACTTTTTGCAATAAAAAGCGTCTTTTAGCGTGACAGCTGCCAATCATAAAAACCGCTATAAATAGTAAATCAAACCCCCTTTATCACCCCCTTAGTTAGGGAAAAATAATAAAATAAAAAAAATGTATTTATTTCCATTTTCCCATTAGGGTTAGGGTTAGGGTTTCGGCTAAAGTTAGGGTTAGGGTTGGCGCTAAAGTTAGGATTAGGGTTAGAGTTAGGATTAGGGTTAGGGTTGGGATTAGGGTTGGGACTAGGGTTAGGGGTGTGTTGGGGTTAGGGTTGGAGTTAGAATTGGGGGGTTTCCGCTGTTTAGGCACATCAGGGGCTCTCCAAATGTGACATGGCGTCTGATCTCCATTCCAGCCAATTCTGCGTTGAAAAAGTCAAACGGTGTTCCTTCACTTCTGAGCTCTGCCATGCGTCCAAACAGTAGTTTATCCCCACATATGGGGTATCAGCGTACTCTGGACCCCAAGAGTTATTGTGAAATTTGTCCTATTTCTTCTGTTACCCTTGGGAAAATAAAAAACTGGGGGCGAAAATATTATTTTTGTAAAAAAAATAAGATTTTTTTTGTTTTTACGGCTGTACATTATAAACTTCTGTGAAGCACTTGGGGCTTCATAGCGCTCACCACACATCTAAATAAGTTCCTTGTGGGGTCTATTTTCCAAAATGGGGTCACTTGTTGGGGATTTCCACTGTTTAGGCGCATCAGGGGCTCTCCAAATGCGACATGACGCCCCCAGACCATTCCATCAAAGTCTGCAATCCAAAACGTCACTACTTCCCTTTCCGAGCCCTGACATGCGCCCATACAGTAGTTTTCTCCCACATATTGGGTATCAGCGTACTCAGGACAAATTGGACAACAACTTTTGGGGTCCAATTTCTCCTGTTGCCCTTGTGAAAATAAAATATTGGGGGCGAAAAAATCATTTTTGTAAAAAAAAAAAGGATTTTTTATTTTTACGGCTGTGCGTTATAAACTTCTGTGAAGCACTTCGGGGTTCAAAGTGCTCACCACACATCTAGGTAAGTTCCTTGTGAGGTCTATTTTCCAAAATGGGGTCACTTGTGGGGGTTTCCACTGTTTAGGCGCATCAGGGGCTCTCCAAATGCGACATGACGCCCCCAGACCATTCCATCAAAGTCTGCAATCCAAAACGTCACTACTTCCCTTTCCGAGCCCTGACATGCGCCCATACAGTAGTTTTCTCCCACATATTGGGTATCAGCGTACTCAGGACAAATTGGACAACAACTTTTGGGGTCCAATTTCTCCTGTTACCCTTGTGAAAATAAAATATTGGGGGCGAAAAAATCATTTTTGTAAAAAAAAAAAGGATTTTTTATTTTTACGGCTGTGCGTTATAAACTTCTGTGAAGCACTTCGGGGTTCAAAGTGCTCACCACACATCTAGATAAGTTCCTTGTGGGGTCTATTTTCCAAAATGGGGTCACTTGTGGGGGGTTTCCACTGTTTAGGCGTATCAGGGGCTCTCCAAATGCGACATGACGCCCCCAGACCATTCCATCAAAGTCTGCAATCCAAAACGTCACTACTTCCCTTCCGAGCCCTGACGTGCACCCATACAGTAGTTTTCTCCTACATATTGGGTATCAGCGTACTCAGGACAAATTGGACAACAACTTTTGGGTTCCAATTTCTTCTGTTACCCTTGTGAAAATAAAATATTGGGGGCGAAAAAATCATTTTTGTAAAAAAAAAAAGGATTTTTTATTTTAAGGCTGTACGTTATAAACTTTAGTGAAACACCTGGGGGTTCAAAGTTCTCACCACACATCTAGATAAGTTCCTTGAGGGTCTAGTTTCCAAAATGGTGTCATTTGTGGGGGGTTTCCACTGTTTAGGCAGATCAGGAGCTCTCCAAACACGACATGGCGTCCAGCCAATTCTGCGTTGAAAAAGTGAGATGGCGCTCCTTCCCTTCCAAACTCTGCCATGCACCCAAACAGTGGTATACCCCCACATATGGGGTATCAGTGTACTCAGGACAAATTGCACAATAACTTTTGGAGTCTTGTTACCCTTGGAAAAATAAAAATTGGGTGAAAAGATCATTTTTGTGGAAAAAATATGATTTTTAAATTTTACGGCTCTACGTTATAAACTTGTGTGAAGCACTTGAGGGTTCAAATTGCTCACCAAAGATCTAGATAAGTTCCTTAGGGGGTCTAGTTTCCCAAATGGGGTCATTTGTGGGGGTTTCCACTGTTTAGGCACATCAGGGGCTCTCCAAATGCAACATGGCATCCAATCTCAATTCCAGCCAATTTTGGTTGGAAAAAGTCAAATGGTGCTCCTTCCCTTCCGAGCTCTGCCGTGCGCCCAAACAGTGGTTCCCCCCCACATATGGGGCATCAGCGTACTCAGGACAAATTGGACAACAACTTATGTGGTCCAATTTCTCCTGATACCCTTGGGAAAATAAAAAATTAGTGACTAAAAGATAATTTTTGTGGGAAAAAAATAGGATTTTTTATTTTCATGCCCGGGCATTATAAACTTGTGTGAAGCACTTGGGGGTTCAAAGTGCTCACCAAAGATCTAGATAAGTTCCTTAGGGGGTCTAGTTTCCAAAATGGGGTCACTTGTGGGGGATTTCCACTGTTTAGGCTCATCTGGGGCACTGCAAACGGAACATGACCCCCATCAACGTCTGCATTCCAAAACGTTACTACTTCCTTTCCAAGCCCTGCCGTGCGCCCAAACAGTTTTCCACCCCCACATATGGGGTATCAGCGTACTCAGGACAAATTGGACAACAACTTTTGGGGTCCAATTTCCTTGGGAAAATTCAAAAATTTAGGACTAAAAAATCATTTTTGTGGAATTTTTTTTTTTTTTTTTTTCACACCCAGGCATTATAAACTTTTGTGAAACACTTGGGGGTTCAAAGTGCTCACAACAGATCTAGATAAGTACCTTAGGGGGTCTAGTTTCCAAAATGGTGTCACTTGTGGGGGGTTTCCACTGTTTAGGCGCATCAGAGGTTCTCCAAGCGCGACATGGCGTCCAATCTCAACTCCAGCCAATTTTAGTTTGAAAAAGTCAAACGGCGCTCCTTCCCTTACGAGCTCTGCCGTGTGCCCAAACAGTGGTTTTCCCCCACATATGGGGTATTGGCGTACTCAGGAGAAATTGCATAACAACCTTATCTGTCCATTTTCTCCTTTTACCCTTGTGAAAATAAAAAAAAAGTTTGTAAAAGATCATTTTTGTGGCTAAAAAGTTAAATATTCATTTTTTCCTTCCACGTTGCTTTAGTTCCTGTGAAGCACCTGAAGGGTTAATAAACTTCTTGAATGTGGTTTTGAGTACCTTGAGGGGTGCAGTTTTTAGAATGGTGTCACTTTTGGGTATTTTCTGTCATGTAGACCCCTCAAAGTGACTTCAAATGTGAGGTGGTCCCTAAAAAAAATGGCTTTGTAAATTTTGTTGTAAAAATGAGAAATCGCTGGTCAACTTTTAACCCTTATAACTTCCTAACAAAAAAAAATTTTGATTCCAAAATTGTGCTGATGTAAAGTAGACATGTGGGAAATGTTATTTCTTAACTATTTTGTGTTACATATTTCTCTGTTTTAAGGGAATAAAAATTCAAAGTTTGAAAATTGCTAAATTTTCAAAATTTTCGCCATATTTGCGTATTTTTCAAAAATAAACGCAAGTTATATGGAAGAAATTTTACCACTAACATGAAGTACAATATGTCACGAGAAAACAATCTCAGAATCGCGAAGATCCGTTGAAGCGTTCCGGAGTTATAACCTCATAAAGAGACAGTGGTCAGAATTGTAAAAATTGTCCCGGTCATTAACGTGCAAACCACCCTTGGGGGTGAAGGGGTTAAAGGGGCTCTGTGTAAGCAACCCGTTCTGATGGCCCCGGACTTTAAGAGTTTGTTCTTCAGACAGACGCCTCAGATGTCGGGTTAGGAACAGTCCTTTCACAGGAGATACATGGGGAGGAGCATCCTGTCCTTTACCTGAGAAGGAAGCTATCTTCATGTGAAAGGAATTACTCTGTCGTAGAGAAGGAGTGCTTGGCCATAAAGTGGGCGGTGGACAAGTTACGGTACTATCTGGTGGAACGTAAGTTTAGGTTGGTATCCGACCATGCCCCACTCCGATGGATGAGAGAAACCAAGGGTAGAAATGCTAGGGTCACACGCTGGTTCTTAGCCCTGCATTATATATCTGGATGTCTTTATTATATATCTGGATGTGTGTATTATATATCTGGATGTTTGTATTATAATTATATAGATGTGTGTATTATACAGTATATCTGGATGTGTGCATTATATTTATGGATGTGTGTATTATATATCTTTATGTGTATTATGTTTCTGATTGTGTGTATTATATAACTGGATAAGGATATTATATTTCTGGATGCATATTATTATATCTGGATGTGTGTATTATATTTCTTGATGTGTGTATTATATATCTGGATGTGTGTATTATATTTCTGGATGTGTATCATATATCTGGATGTGTGTATTATATGTCTGGATGTATTTATTATATTTCTGGATGTGTGTATTACATTTCAGGATGTGTGTATTATATATCTGGATGTGTGTATTATATTTCTGTATGTGTATTACATATCTGGATGTGTGTATTATATTTATTGATGTGTGTATTATATATCTGGATGTGTATTACATGTCTGGATGTGTGTATTATAAATCTGGATATGTATTATCTTTCTGGATGTGTATTATATTTCTGGATGTGCGTATAATATATCTGGATGTGTGTATTAAATTTCTGGATGTGTATTAAATTTCTGGATGTGTGAATTATATATCTGGATGTGTGTATTATATATCTGGATGTGTATTACATTTCTGGATGTGTATTATATATCTGGATGTGTATTATATTTCTGGATGTGTGTATTATATATCTGGATGTGTGTATTACATTTCTGGATGTGTGTATTATATATCTGGATGTGTGTATTATATATCTGGATGTGAGTATTATATATCTGGATGTGTGTATTATATCTAGATGTGTGTATTATATATCTGGATGTGTGTATTATATCTGTTGTTTGCATTAAATATCTTGATGTGTGTATTATATATCTGGATGTGGGTATTATATACCTGGATGTGTGTATTATATATCTGGATGTGTGTATTACATTTCTGGATGTGTGTATTATACAGTGTGGGCCATTTATATGGATGCACTTAAATAAAATGGGAATAGTTGATGATATTAACTTCCTGTTTGTGGCACATTAGTATATGGAAGGGGGAAAACTTTTCAAGATGGGTGGTGACCATGATGGCCATTTTGAAGTTGGCCATTTTGGATTCAACTTTATTTTTTTCAATGGGAAGAAGATCTTGTGACACATCAAACTTATTGAGAATTTCACAAGAAAAAAAAAATAGTGTGCTTGGTTTAAAGTAACTTTATTCTTTCATGAGTTATTTACAAGTTTATGAACAATTATAAAATGTGTTCAAAGTGCTGCCCATTGTGTTGGATTGCTAATGCAACCCTCTTCTCCCACTCTTGACACACTGATAGCAACACCGCAGAAGAAATACTAGCACAGGCTTCCAATATCCGTTGTTTCAGATGCTGCACATCTCGTATCTTCACAGCATAGACAATTGCCTTCAGATGACCCCAAAGATAAAAGTCTAATGGGGTCAGATCGGGAGACCTTTGTGGCCATTCAACTGGCCAAGGACAACCATTCCACTTTCCAGGAAATTAAAGATGGCACGTTCCCTGAGTTTCTCCAGCAAGATGGTGCACCACTACAATATGTGTGTCAGGTCTGAGCATTCCTATATTATTATTATACATTTTTATAGCGCCATTTATTCCATGGCGCTTTACATGTGAAAAGAGGCAAAAATAGAGGAGTACAATAATTATGAGCAATACAAGGCACACACAAGTACAGAAGGAGAGAGGACCCTGCCCGCGAGGGCTCACAGTCTACAGGGATGGGTGAGGATACACTAGGAGAGGGTAGAGCTGGTCATGCGGTGGTTCAGTAGACTGAGGATCACTGCAGGTTGTAGGCTTGTCGGAAGAGGTGGGTCTTCAGGTTCTTCTTGAAGGTTTCCATGGTAGGCGCTATACTTGCAGCGTGCGGCTATATGAACAGTTTCCTGGAAAGTAGATTGGTCATCGTGGGCCAGTTGAATGGCCATCAAGGTCTCACGATCTGACCCCATTAGACTTTTATCTTTGTCATGATCTGAAGGCATTTGTCTATGCTGTGAAGATACAAGATGTGCAGCACCTGAAACAATGGATACTGGAAGCCTGTGCTAGCATTTCTTCTGCGGTGTTGCTATCAGTGTGTCAAGAGTGGGAGAATAGGGTTGCATTGACAATCCAACACAATGGGCAGCACTTTGAACACATTTTACAAGTGGTCATAAACTTGTAAATAACTCATGAAAGAATAAAGTTATGTTAAAACCAAGTACACCATTGTTTTTCTTGAGAAATTCTCAATAAGTTTGATGTGTCACATGACCCTCTTCCCATTGAAAAAAATAAAGTTGGATCCAAAATGGCCGCCATGGTCACCACCCATCTTGAAAAGTTTTCCCCCTCCCATATACTGATGTGCCACAAACAGGAAGTTGATGTCACCAACCATTCCCATTTTTTTTAGGTGTATCGATATAAATGGCCCAATCTGTATATCTGGATGTGTGTATTTTATAATGTGTATATTTATATATTTGGATGTGTGTATTATATATCTGGATGTGTGTATTACATTTCTGGATGTGTGCTGTGTGATATAACACTTCCTATATCTATATGCTGAAGGATGTTGCAGGCAGCAGATAGCTCTCCACGGCGTCTCTGGACTCTGTCAAGTCTGTCACATGTGCTGAGTGTGAACCTGCTGCCTGCAGCATCCTTCAGCATGACCTATTTGGCAGTGGGTCAGTAATGGTGTGGGGTGGCATTTCTTTGGAGGGCCACACAGACCTCCATGTGCTCGCCAGAGATATCCTGACTGCCATTAGGTACTGAGATGAGATCCTCAGACCCCTTGTGAGACCAAATGCTGGTGCGGTTGGCCCTGAGTTCCTCCTAATGCAGGACAATGCCAGACCTCATGTGGCTGGAGTGTGTCAGCAGTTCCTGCAAGATGAAGGCATTGAAGCTATGGACTGGCCTGCTCGTTTCCCAGACTTAAATCCGATTGAGCACATCTGGGACAGCATGTCTCGCTCCATCCACCAATGTCACGTTGCACCACAGACTGTCCAGGAGTTGTCAGATGCTTTAATTCAGGTCTGGTAGGAGATCCCTCAGGAGAACATCTGCAACCTCATCAGGAGCATGCCCAGGCGTTGTAGGGAGGTCATACAGGCACGTGGAGGCCACACACAATATTGAGCATCATTTTGACTTTTTTCCACTTTAATTTTTTCTTGTTTTGATTTTCATTTTGACTTCTTTCCACTTTCATTTTGGGGGTCTCTCCAAATCGAGGCCTCCATTGGTTCAAAATTTTGATTTCCATTGATGATTTTTGTGTGATTATGTTGACAGCACATTCAACTTTGTACACAACAAAGTATTCAATGAGAATATTTCATTCATTTAGATCTAGGATGTGTTATTTAAGTGTTCCCTTTATTTTTTTGAGCAGTGTGTATCTGGATGTGGGTATTACATTTCTGGATGTGTGTATTACGTATCTGGATGTGTGTATTATATATCTGGATGTGTGTATTATATATCTGGATGTGTATTATATTTCTGGATGTGTATTATATATTTTGATGTGGGTATTATATATCTGGACGTGTGTATCATACATCTGGACGTGTGTATTATATATCTGGATGTGTGTATTATATATCTGGACATGTGTATAATATATCTGGACGTGTGTATTATATATCTGGACGTGTGTATTATATATCTGGATGTGTGTATTACATGTCTGGTTGTGTGTATTACATGTCTGGATGTGTGTATTACATGTCTGCTTGTGTGTATTACATTTCTGGATGTATGCATCACTG
>JARQOD010000010.1:109679750-109704318 GCA_033576555.1 Oophaga sylvatica | reverse complement strand
AATATTCAAAAAGGGGAAAAACAAAAAATTGGAAATTAAGCCAGTGGCTTAACCTCTACTGTTGAAAAAATCCTGGGGGTTTTCTAAGAGAACTTTATTGGAGTTCTGAAAAGAATAACCTAACCCCTTTTCAAATTGGTTTACGGGAACTTTTCTTGTCAGAAAAACTAATAAGCTTTTATGAAGATGTAAGTACGGATGGACCAAGGGAATGCAGTGGATGTGGGTCTGGTTTTTTAAAAGGTTTTGTTGCCAAAAAAATCTTGTACATAAATGAAACAATGGGGTTGGGAAAATTGTGTAAGGGGTTAAGAACGGCCGGAAGGGAAAAAAAAAGGGTGGTTATTAATGGGAAACTCGGAAGGGTAAGTTCGGGTTCCACAGGGGTCAGTATTGGGCACTTTTTTTAACTTATTTATTAATGATCTTGGAAGGGGAATCAGAGAAGTATTTGAATATTTGCAGATGACACTAAACTCTGAGATATAATGAGGGGGGGCTTTTTGTATTTATTAAACTAGAAGTTGGGTGATAAATGGAAAATGAGTTTAATGGGGATAATGAAGGTCATGAATTGGGTAAGCAAAAAGAGAAAAATTTGTGTTAAAACGTAAAGCACGGGCCCCAAAAACTGTCACTCAAAAACGGGTTTGTTGGGTGGACGACAAACCACATTTAGTGGCCGTGTCAGGCAGCTGTGAAAAGGCAAAAAAAAAAATGGGGCTGAAAGGGCTTTTATGCTATGGGAAAAACAAATTTTTTCTATCAAGTCCGGTGCACCACATTAAAAAATATGTGTGGGGCCGGTCCGGTGTATAAGAAAGTTTAGTGACTCAGCGGGTGAGGGAAGCGACAAAGGTTTTAGAGAACTGGGGGGTCTAAAATCCAAAAGGGGTTTTACATTTGGGGGGTTTTTTTTTTTGGGAAAAAACGAGGCTTAGGGGTGATTTTTTAAAAAATTTTTTAAAAAATTGAGGGGAAAAATGTCTGATTGCCGTATGTGGGTTGGAAGGAATTTTTTTTCCCAATGTGAAGCTTTGTTGCCAAAAAGGGGTTTTTTTTTTCCTTCCCCCGGTCAACATGTTAGGGAGGTTAGGTGGAAAAGGGTTTTAACCCCAAGGACTTAAAACTTCCTTCAAAATTATAACTAGTTCTTGTTACTTGTAGATTTAGGACTCAATCTGGGGGATGAAAAGATTTACTTACCTTGTTTGAGCTTTTTTTGGGGCCAAAAAAAAACTTCATTTAAAAAAAAAGTTTAATCCTCTGAAAATTTTATGGGTTTTTGTATCAGGAGTAAAAAAAAAAAAATTGGTCCTTGGAAGGACAAATTAGGTAAGAAAACCCCAGATTAAAAAAAAAAAAACCCTTAAAACTTTTTTTTTAACACTAGCCTAAAATGCAGTGTGTGAAAAAATAGGTGCTCTCTCACTGCTTCTGTTAGCAAGTGTGACCACTTCTATAAAAGCAGAAGTTTTGGCACTTTGATGGTCTGGAGCATTCGAGTACATATTCACACTGCCAAAGAGGAAAGATTTCAGCAATAATTTTAGAGGAGCGATTGTTCTTCTCCATCAATTTGGAGTCTATGATCCTACAGTGAGAAAAATTATTCACAAGTGGAAAAGATTCAAGACACCAATCAACTTCAGAACATGAAATGCACATGCAAAAAATCTGAGCGCTACAGCTCAGCCTCTTGAAGGCCTCAGCATGTTAAATATTCAAGATCATGACAAACAGAAAAAAATGAATATGTATTGCTTGTTAAAAGGAGTTTTCAGGACAAAGCCTATTACAACTAGTTTGCAAAGTTGCATCTGTACAAACTATAAGACTTCTGGAATAATGTCCTTTGGCCAGACGTGACCAAAGTAGAGATTTATGGCCATAATGCCCTGCGCCATGTTTGGCAAAAAAACACTTTACAAAGGTATTTTTACATGAAAACTGGGGTGTAAGGAGATATCATAGGTACCCATAGATTAGTTATGGGACGCACTATGCAATGATATCTTTATCTCATATGGCTAAATTGGGGTGACAGATTCCCTTTAAGACCTCTTTAGAACCAGACTTTTTTATGTTCTGATACATAAATACCATGATATTCAAAGAAGGTTTACTTAGTTTTTTTCATATGTATACTTATAGTAAGTACACATTGGTTGACTCTGGTCATGCCCCTAATTTCATGATGTGTGAGATCATGAAAATCTCTCATTTCCCTCAGTGTCCTAAAGGATAACTCGGAAAGCTGACATCAGCATTAATTTTGTAAACTCACCCTTTTTATCTCTCACATTGACTAATTAAATTACATTGGAATTTTTTTTAACCTTCCTGGTAGGAAACTTCTTTTATCATTTCTTTTCTCAAGTGAAGTGTCCTCTGTAAAGGCAAGTACTTCTTGTATGGTTATTAGTGACAGTGTGTAAACACCTTTTATATACAGCTCTGGCAAAAATTAAGAGATCACTTTAAAATTTTCAGTTTGTCTGATTTTTCTCTCTTTAGGTATATTTTTGAGTAAAATGTAAATTGTTCTTTTAGTCTATAAACTTCTGACAACATGTCTCCGAATTTCCAAGCAAAATATTTTGGGTTTTTTTTCTGACAAAAGAAAAATGGTCAAAATTTAAAAAAAAAAACCCAGTGCTTTCAGACCTCAAATAATGCATTGAAAACAAATTCATAATCATTTAGAAACAATACAAATGTTTTTAAACTCAGGAAAAGTTCTGAAATCAGTATTTTGTGGAATAATCGTGATTTTTAAAAACGGCTTTCATGCATTTTGGCATGCTTGCCATCAGTCTTTCACACTGCTCCCGGTACAAACATTTAAGCAGTTCTTTGTTTGATGGCTTGTGACTATCCATCTTCCTCTTGATTACATTACAGAGGTTTTTAATGGGGTTCAGGTCTGGAGAATGGGCTGCCCATGACAGGATTTTGATGTGGTGGTCTCTTAATTTTTGCCAGGGCTGTATGTTTATACTTATAATAGAGACTGATTACTTTGAAACTTTTTAGTTAATTAAAATGTTTTTTTTGGCTTATATTAGCTCATTGATACAGGCTATGTGTACTTATATATAGTCATTGGTCAAAAGTGTTGGTACCCTTGAAATTGTTCCAGAAAGTGAAGCATTTCTCCCAGAAAATTATTGCAATTAAACATGTTTTGTTATACCCAATTATTTCCTTTTTTTGTGTATCAGAGTAGCACAAAAAAAGAAGAAAAAAGGTAAACTGTACATAATTTCTCTGAAAAACCCCAAAATAGGCTGAAAAATGGTGTTGACACCATCAACTTAATATTTTGATGCACATATTTGGCATAAATAACTGCTATCAATCACTTCCTATAACCATCAACCAACTTCTTACACCTCTAAACTGGAATTTTGGACCACTCTTCTTTTGCAAACTGCTTCAGGTCTGTCATATTTGAAGACTACCTTCTCCCAACAGCAATTTTAGCGTCTCTCCGAGGTGTTCAATGGGATTTAGATCCGGACTCATTGCTGACTACTTATGAACTCTCCAGCACTATGTTTCCATCTATTTCTGAGTGCTTCTTGAAGAATGTTTGGGGTCGTTGTATTACTGAAAGACTCATGATCTAGAATGCAAACCAAGCATTCTGACACTGGGCAATACATTGCAACCCAAAATCCTTATGTAATCTTCAGATTTCATGGTGCCTTGCACAGAGCCAAGGCACCCAGTGCCAGAGGCTAGGCAACAAAACAACTTCCAAAACATCTTTGAACCTCCACCATGTTAAACTGTAGGTACTGAGTTATTTTCTTTGTAGGCCTCATTCTATTTTGGTAAACAGTAAAATGAAGTGCTTTGGCCACATCTGTCCAGAAGATGCTTTCCATAAGGATTTTGGCTTACGTACATTTTGGCAACCTGAATTCTAGGTTTATGTCTCTGTGTCAGCACTGGTGCCATTTTGTTTCTCCTGCCATAGCATTTCATTTCATTCAAATGTTGAAAGATAGTGCATGCTGACATTGATGCACTCTGAGCCTGCAGGACAGCTTGAATTTCTTTGGAATTTGATTGGGGCTACTTATCCACCATCCAGATTATCCTGCGTTTCAACCTTCATCAACTTTTCTCTGCTGTACGTGTCCAGAGAGACTAAGAGACTAAATACAGTGCCATGGGTTGTAAACATCTTCATTATGTTGCACACCATTTACCAAGGAACATCAAGATCTCTGGAGATGGATTTGTAACCTCCGACAGTTCTCTTTCTGTTCTCCATGCCTAGTGTGACAAGGGAAGATTGGAAGATTGGTGTGTACTCGGTCCATGTTGTTTGCGTATTATTTTGGAAAGGTGCCAACAATTTTATCTTGCCATTTTTGGGGTTTTGTGTGAAATTATGTCCAATTTGCCTTTTTTCTCTTTTTTGTGGTGTTCCAATACACACAAAGGAAATAAAGATATGTATAACAAAACGTGTAATTGAAATAATTTTCTGGGAGAAATACTTCATTTTTTGGAACAATTTCAAGGGTGTCAACACTTTCGGCCATTACTGTATGTACAGTACAGACCAAAAGTTTGGACACACCTTCTCAGTCAAAGATTTTTCTGTATTTTCATGACTGTGAAAATTGTAGAATCACACTGATGGCATCAAAACTATGAATTAACACAAGTGGAATTATACATTACACTTTACAAAAAAGTGTGAAACAACTGAAAATATCTCTTATATTCTAGGTTCTTCAAAGTAGCCACCTTTTGCTTTGATTACTGCTTTGCATGCAGAAAAGGTGAACGGATGGAAACTACATGCCTGGTTCCCACCGTGAAGCATGGAGGAGGTGGTGTGATGGTGTGGGGGTGCTTTGCTGGTGACACTGTTGGGGATTTATTCAAAACTGAAGGCATAGTGAACCAGCATGGCTTCCACAGTATCTTGCAGTGGCATGCTTTTCCATCTGGTTTGCTTTTAAGGTACTGCCACACTAAGCTATCCCGCTAGCGATCTCGTTAGCGTTGCATACTAATGAGATCGCTAGCGGGATTGTTTCTATATCGCTAAATGCGGCCACATTTAGCGATATAGTTAACGACGCTATCGCCGTTAGCGATCTTCTTAACGACTTTAGCGGTACAAAAGTACCGCTAAATCGCTAAGAAAAGGTGCCACACAGCGATTAGATACTCACCCAGCGGGAGCGCCAGCGATGAAATAGGGTCCGGAGCGATTCCAGCGACGAGCGAGATCACAGCAGGAAGCTCGTCGCTGGAAGCTGCCGCACTGAACAATATCGCTAACGGGATCGCTAAATAGTGACGTTTTTTAGCGATCCCGTTAGCGATATTGTTTAGTGTGGCATACCCTTTAGTTGGACTATCATTTATTTTTCAACAGGACAATGACCCCAAACACACCTCCAGGCTGTGTAAGTGCTATTTGACCAAGAAGGAGAGTGATGGGGTGCTATGCCAGATGACCTGGCCTCCACAGTCACCAGACCTGAACACAATCGAGATGGTTTGGGGTGAGATGAACCACTCACCGCTTCAATTTTGAATAAATCCCCAATAGTGTCACCAGCAAAGCATCCCCACATCATCACACCACCTCCTCCATGATTCACGGTGGGAACTAGGCATGTACAGTCATGGACAAAAGTTTTGAGAATGACACAAATATTAATTTTTACAAATTCTACTGCTTCACTTTTTCTAATGGCAATTTGCATATACTCCAGAATGTTATAAAGAGTGATCAGCTTAACAGCAATTACTTGCAAAGTCAATATTTGGCTAGAAAATGAACTTTATCCCCCAAAACACATTTCAACATCATTGCAGCCCTGCCTTAAAAGGACCAGCTAACCTCTTTTCAGTGATTGCTCCATTAACACAGGTGTGGGTGTTGATGAGGACATGGCTGGAGATCAATCTGTCATGATTAAGTAAGAATGACACCACTGGACACTTTAAAAGGAGGCTGGTGCTTGGCATCATTGTTTCTCTTCTGTTAACCATGGATATCTCTAAAGAAACATGTGCAGTCATCATTGCAATGCACAAAAATGGCCTAACAGGGAAGAGTATGGCAGTTAGAAATATTGCACCTCAGTCAACAATCTATCACATCATCAAGAACTTCAAGGAGAGAGGTTCCATTGTTGCCAAAAAGGCTCCAGGGCACCCAAGAAAGACCAGCAAGCGCCAGGACCATCTCTTAAAAGTGTTTCAGATCGGGCTACCAGCAGTGCAGAGCTTGCTCAGGAATGGCAGCAGGCAGGTGTGAGTGCATCTGCACGCACTGTGAGGCGGAGACTCTTGGAGCAAGGCCTGGTCTCAAGGAGGGCAGCAAAGAAGCCACTTCTCTCCAGAAAAAACATCATGGACAGACTGATATTCTGTAAAAGGTACAGGCAGTGGACTGCTGAGGACTGGGGTAAAGTTATTTTCTCTGATGAATCCCCTTTTAGATTGTTTGGGACATCAGGAAAACGCCTCATTCGGAGAAGACAAGGTGAGCGCTACCACCAGTCTTGTCTCATGCCAACTGTTAAGCATCCTGAAACCATTCATGTGTGGGGTTGCTTCTCAGCCAAGGCAATCGGCTGTCTCACAGTCTTGCCTAAAAACACAGCCATGAATAAAGAATGGTGCCAGAATGTCCTCCAAGAGCAACTTCTCCCAACCCTCCAAGAGCAGTTTGGCGATCAACAATGCCTTTTCCAGCATGGTGGAGCACCTTGCCATAAAGCAAAGGTGATAACTAAATGGCTCGGGGAACAAAACATAGAGATTTTGGGTCCATGGCCCGGAAACTCCCCAGATCTTAATCCCATTGAGAACTTGTGGTCAATCATCAAGAGATGGGTGGACAAACAAAAACCTAAAAATTCTGACAAAATGAAAGCATTGATTGTGCAAGAATGGACTGCTATCAGTCAGGATTTGGTCCAGAAGTTGATTGACAGCATGCCAGCTAGAATTGCAGAGGTCCTGAAGAAGAAGGGTCAACACTGCAAATATTGACTTGCTGCATTAACTCATTGTAACTGTCAATATAAGCTTTTGTTACTCATATGTTTGCAATTATATTTCTGTCTGTGATAAAAACATCTGTCAAACACACATAAAAACCAGAGGGCAGCAGATCATGTGAAAATATAATATTTGTGTCATTCTCAAAACTTTTGGCCATGACTGTATAGGAAATCATAGCACGCTGCATGCACTTTCTTACACAATAATCTTATAACAGACAAAATAATTTTGCAATGGGTCCTTATGGTAAAGGGATGTCACAGTATCCAACTATACTCTGACCACTAACAAACATAAGCATATACATCCAACAGTATCAAAAACACTTTGTGCACTTAGCCTTCAAGAAATGAACAAGTTATAATGTTTTTAGACTCAAAAAGGCGGTATTTACTGATCTGAGGGCTGGTAACATACCAATGACCTACAGGATACAGACAAGCCACAATTCTATGTGAGGAGGTTTCATAGGTGTAAAATACTGATATTCATCGACTTCCACACCTCTTACTTATAAGGGGGTGGATGCTTTGCCAGGGGCTTCATTGAGAGTTTCTATCTTACTACAAAAATCACTGTGATATGTCTGACTATAAAAATATGAGTGAGTTTTTAATTATGTAATATTAAAATACAATGCAAATTGGGATTTCTGAGCGATCTAGTTTATTATTCCATGGAGTATGGGTCCTCAATGAAATCAGAACAGATCACTGATGTAAAATGTCAATCTGATCATTTTACATGCAGTAATCAACTTAATGTGTGGAGAAGAACCATGGTGACTTTGATTATTCACCCCATACACTTTGCATTGTTGTCACCAGCACATCCTTCTTTACATGACGGGAGGAAAAACTAGCGTGTTCTCAATAGATATTGTAAAGTTGTTCATGAAAATGACGAGACAGATAGTAAAACAGTGGTAGAGGCGGGGAAAAAACTGCTTGGTTATATGTTTCCCAAAGGGTCTTCAATACAACAATCTGTTATCTACATTCTCATGTATTCTGCACATACAGGACAAGTGCATATTCCTACAGAAATAGCGTGGCTGGAGATATTTTTTGCAGGTCAATAATTTGTTTTACCAGAGGAAGAATAAGCAGTCATGGTGTTCTGCAGCAAAATTTGGAATCCGTCCCCACTCCGCCAGGACAATGGACTTCAGTAAGTGAATTTAGGATATGAAAGGCTCATGACTATTTTTTTTTAATCCCAATCAACTCTGGTAGTTATTTTTCATCTGTCTAGTCTCCAACCAATCTTCTTTCTTCCGTTTCCTGCACTCAGAAGAAAATGTAGCTTTCCCCTATACCACTTTCCTGGCTTAAAAATGTCACAAATTATGGTGCACACCATACTTACATCACGATTTGTGACCTTTCTTTTGACATTTTTCTGTCGCTTGTGGTACTTTTCTATAAAGCAGAGGAAAGAAGTACCGTAGCTCATGCACGATCAGACAGGTTTACAATAGTGTGCACCAGAAATTGGTGTCAATTATAGTTAAAATCTACATAGCTGACATTTATTTCTGATCCTGGTGCAATGCACAAATGCACCGAGTTTATTAAGAGATACATCTTGCTGCTGCAGGCTTTTTATTAAACCTGGAGTAAATAAATGCAGGTCTTAATAAATTCCGCCATTTATTTATTTTTCCCTTTCAACCATTTACAGTTGTGCTGCATTTCAATTTTAAATGGAGGTACGGCCTCTGTTGTCAGACCTCATAGTCGATGCTACAGATGCTGTTATTTTTTTAGTGACACTTATACTATTTTAGTGCTGTCAAGTACAGGGAGACATTGAGGTTAGGCAGACATTTATTCATCTTCACTATAAAGGCAGGTTTTTTTTATTTTAATCAACATTTTAATCAATAAATCTTGGAATAATGATAATTTCCACAATTGGATGTGATTAAATAAAATATTCCTGTGCTGAGATCATCTTATAAATGTGCCCCTACTGTGTACTGTGTAATGTCTGTGTCTGACCGTGCAGGAACATGGTCTGATTACACCACAGCTCCTGGAAAGGGGAGCAAGAAAAAGAGAATATGCAGGCATTATAGCACGGGATCACAGCTGATTATTTATTTCGGGTAAAACATTACTTAAAAACAGGCAGGGAAATATTTTACCTCACAAAAGGAATCAGCTGTGATCCCCTGCTGTCCTATCTGTATATTCTCTCTTTTCCTTCCTCCCCTGCCCAGGAGCTGTGGTATGATCAAACCATGTCCTGCACGGTCAGACACGGCCATTACACAGTACACAGCAGGGGCACATTTATAAGATTATCTCAGCACAGGAACATTTTATTTAATCACATCCAATTGTGGAAAATATTATTCAAAGACTTATTGATTAAAATGTTAATTAAAATTAACTTTTTTCATGGGAAGCCCCATTTAAGGGCATCAAATTTAACTTTTGTCCAATGGAGATGGTAAAGAAATTCCACTTTGTTTTTGAGTTAATCCACACGAGTAAAATTAGTGTTTTAAAGCAACAAATTAGGCCTATTTTTGATATTATGGAATCACAGAAAGTGATGGGTCAATTTACTATGGAATCCATGTGACTAATAATAATCTTCCGTGTTTTGGCATTCTATGAGCATATAAAGTGGAGCGATAGTAGTTGGACATGTCTTGATGCCTGAGGCAGTAACTCTCCTTCCACCCAAGAAGACACCATGTTGATAACATTCACATAATAGCAGGAAAACAGATTTTTCACTGAAACCCAGACCATAGACTTAAGTACGGTACTATACAATTGTGTTGCCATACCTTAGGCAAAGAAAATGTAACTCACCTTATTGTCTCATATCATAACTCAGTCTAACAAGGAAACTAGTTACTATAAATTGTATATATGCTCAGCACACGTTACACTGAAATGAAAAAGTTCATCAATCGGAGTTGGACATTTGTACAGCACAATCTTTCATTGCCCTAATTTATTTAAAAATAAATTACAATTAAAACAAAACGGACTTGACGTCCAATACCGGTAACAAAAACTTTCAACACCACGCTAAAGGTTTAAATGAAAAAAATATATAACAAAGGAAATACAAAGGCTTTGGTATGGTTTTTTTTACAATCAACAATGGTTAATTTTGATATGTACTTGTGAACAACTTGAAAACACTTAAGTTGAAAACTCTTGCAAGCACTTTTAATCGGTATAAGGAATGATCTATATGCACAAGAATGATTGGACTGTGAACATTTTATACAATCTATCTAGGAACAGTTAAACGACCTGCTGACCAAGAAAAAAAATATGATGCATGAAAAAGTGTATAAAACATCTATACAGTATCCTTGTCAAATATAAATGAAATTAACTTTATTATAGAAATCATTCTGGGAGATTTCTAGGGAAGACAAAAAAAGAACATTTTGACACAAACAAATTGGATTATATCAAAGACATAATCTACCTTTCATCTACCAAACGTCTCTCTTCATTTTTCCTTTTTTGTTTTGGGGATTAAACATCAACTTTTGGGGATTACCAATGAGTGGAGGGATTCTAAGGAGAAGGTCTCTTTAAATAGAATTTTTTAGTTTTGTTTTTGTTTCGGCAACTGGCCCGAGGAATGGAGATAAAAATGTGGAGTGTTCCTGGACAAACCCTGGGGGTTGATATATCTCGATAAATCTTTTGTGGCTTGATCATGGCTTCCATTTAAAAGAAAAATTCAAAAAAAATTCAAAAACAATTATGACTATCGGAGAGCAGATCCTTCCACCCAACCAATGTTGTTCTGTTCGTCATTAATTAACAAAGTCAGTTTACAAAGAGTACATCAAATGGATAAAAGTTTGGATATCAAAATGAAGATTTGATCCAAATGATATAATGCTCTGAATGTGCAAATGTCCGTTTGTGCAGTCTTTCCCAATATTATCAATACACAGGTTCTGTGCCGATAAGTCTTTTTTATTATAATCCAAGAAAGTTCTCAGTTTTGTTTTTTATAAAATACTGCTGAACATCCAACTGTTCTCCATAAAGTCATTGGTTAAATTAACCGGTTTTTACTGTAGTCTTGGCCAGTACTGAGACATGTCAGGTTCACTGCCGGGTACTTGTACTGGGACTGACACTCCAGGGGAAATGAGACCTAAGAAAAATACAAAAGATACAAGTTATAATTTCACATTATTTGGGGGTGGTTTGTATATCACAATACACAACTCATGCACTTTGTGGTTTTAGGACATTCATAGGAACTGTCATTAGGATGCAGGGCTTGATTTTGAGCATGCATTGTGTACAGAATGTGATTTACTTTTTAATTTTTTTAGAATTATTTTCCACATATCTATGAACAGTAGAGCTGCACAGGTGCAGTCACTGCTTGGTGTATGAATGTTTGGCTATCTTAGTAGGGAGTGGCTGTGTATGAGGAGTGAGAGGGTGGAAAATAATGGAATGCCTACCTGTAGAAGTTGTACCAGAGGTGCCCATTGATTGGCTGTTCATGTGTGTCTGCATGTGGGGAGGTGTGTATGTATCATAGCTCCGCCCATTTACAGATGGACTTGTGGGCAGCATGCATGAGTAGGAGGAGGTCTGGCTGGGTACAGGGGGCTGGAAGAAGAAAGAAAAGCAATATTACTGCTCAGTGCCATCTGTGATGTATAAACACAATCACTGCACCTCCTGTATCCAACATCTGCCCAGTGCAAAAATTAAAGTGTGGCTGTATGTATGTGCCTACAAAGATCACTGCATCTGTAAATAAACTTAATTTCCAACTCTGGTTGCATATTTAAGGAAATTTGAGTTTATCATTAGTTGGCACATATATTGCCATCATGTAGGGGCATGCACCTCATGTTTAGGACATTTAACTGCAACAAAAGGCTGGTAGTGAATGGCCCAGCATCAATGTTAGTACCAATAAGTGAAAATCTTATTTTTTTATACAAGGGACAGGGATTATTGATGAAATGATACAAGTGTAAAAATTAAATTGCTCAGAGAAAGAAGAGACCCAAGTATTGTCAGTACATTTTAATAGCCAAAATTTACTTTAAATGTGTTGTCCACTACTGAGCCAACCCAGCTTACTCAATTCATGATCCTAATAAAAACAATATATAGACTCCTGCAGTGGCATAATTCCTGCAATGTCAATGCCGCTGTTCCCAGAGAGTGAGCTGACTTGTGTGACTTGCCAGTTGCAGCAAATGAGCCGCGGCTCTTTGGCTGCAACTCGGCAATATTTCTTCAGGGCCAAGATCCACTCTGATGAGATAATAAAGACCAAAGCCGGCATGGGACACAACTAGTCTTGTCACTTTCCGTAAACAGCGGCACTGGCAACACTGGATCCTGAATGGATTAAGCTGGAGATGTCCAGTAGTGGACAACCCCTTAAAGTAATTCAAGTTGACTTGTAAGGCAGCGATTTGTTTTTCTTATTAAATGGGTCTAAAAGTGGTGATTCAAGATTACTTAAAAATGATCTGCTTTTTTTCTTGAAAAAACACCAGTACTGTGTCTGTGCTATCTCCAGTGCTGCCG
Source organism: Oophaga sylvatica (assembly GCA_033576555.1). Classification (NCBI taxonomy): domain Eukaryota; kingdom Metazoa; phylum Chordata; class Amphibia; order Anura; family Dendrobatidae; genus Oophaga; species Oophaga sylvatica. The sequence continues at coordinate 109,691,710 of JARQOD010000010.1, read as the reverse complement.
CTCATGCACCTTGAAGTGAATAGGACTGAAGCGGGTGTACTACAAACAATACATTGATAGACTAGATATGATGCTGTTTTTGAAAGACATAGAGCAGACCATTTTTTAAAAAAAGAATCTTGGACAACTCTTACATTTAAAACCAATATTATGGGTGAAGACAGCTGACGAATGGTTTATTCAAATTCTAATAAGTATGGCTGAGGATATGGCTAAAGATAATATGTGATCGGCCTGGCAAGAACATGCAGATTATTTCTGGGGATTTAATGTGTTTTCTAATGTTCCAAAGTTTGTGCCTTTTTATTCAACCTAAATAGAGAAGTTAGAATTGCAATTACTCCATAGATCCATAAAAAATGCTCCAGTAATGCTCCAGCAACCAGTCTGTCATAAATGAAAAAATGAAGGATGGGTAAATACTTCAACTAATATTGTAGTGCATGTCTTCAGTTCTATGTTTCAGTCATTACATTAAGAATAATTTAATTTATAGTCTTGCTAAGGTCCAGTAATAGGGTACACAGGGCAGGTGCAGGCTGTCATGAAAGATTAATTGGAAGGGTATATAATATGTAACTTAAAAGTTGATAATCCATCTTTATAAGCCTTGAACTAGATGTCTATCTCTAAAAGTAATTAGTGGTTTCATGTGAGAATCTGCAAAATGTTGTCATCAGCTGGGAAAGTGTACAAATAGAGAAGAAAAAATGGGAGATTGAGTTGCACTAAGGCCCATTTCAGAACCCTTTACCACCCCAACCTCTTATGATATTACTAAACAAACCATTATGGACTGTCATCATACAATTCTATAGTTATTTCATTAGAAATATGTGAGGTTCATGTACTTCAGCCTAAATATGAACCGTGAAATTGGACTATTAACGTAATTGAGGTAAAAATAGTATAAATTCCAGATTTAATATTTTGAGAATTAGAAAAGCTAATGAGAAATCTGAAATAAATTCAGGTTCATAAAGGAATAAACAATGGGTTCTAAACAAGTGTAACATTCCTGATACTATATTAAATGGATATGTTGAATATATTAGCAATATTGTCAAATTATACAATGTTTGCCCAGAAAATATGGCTCGTTATAATCTTGTTAATTCTGTTCTTTGAATTTCAGTAATGTGTTACTTGCGGAGGCTTACTAAGATTTGCTTAATGCATGTATATATTACAATTGTATATTGGCATTTGAGTTTTTGCAAAGCTCATGAGCATACTCACTTGCATAGGAAGGTTGTTTGCCATGGTGAAGCTAGGCATAGGTGGCAGCGCGCTGTACGTGTTAGTAAGAGCTGTATCTGTTCTTCCCAGCATAGAGCCTGATGTGAATGATGACACTGTGGGGGAGTGAGAGTGACTTTATTATAATACATTGTAACTTTTAGCATGAATTTCGCTCTTACTGCCATGATAATACATTTTTTGCAACTGTACAGTCTAACATAGATGCTTATAAAAGATAAACTGTGTAATTATTGACTGGATTCTGGTCTAATGGCAAGAAATCTAATTAGAGATGGGCAAATCGATTCAATGTGAATTGAATTTGCGTCAAATGTTTAGGAATTCACTGAAACTAGTCAATTCAAACAATTTGGGATACAATTTTCTAGAATTGGCTAAAATGACCGCCTCCATTTTACACATTGCAAAGGTCCTAGCAACCAGAAAAGGCTCACAAGACCCAGGCGTGCCTGGACTTCCCCATAATACCACTAAGCTATCACATCACAGCCAATCAAAATGGACTATCACAGACTCTATAAAAGCAGAAGCAGGGAATGTAGCCACCATTTTATGGTGAATCTGGATTGTGAGAGGTTGTCACATCTCACAGCTTAGCCATTATGATAGGGAAAGAAAGCCATAAAACACTGAATAAACTGTACAGATAGTGTATTTTACAGCACAGCATTTAAATACAGTTACCTTTCATTTATCTATATAGTCATATATGCGGAGGTCACTTTGACATTAATAAAGCTGTACTTGCTTTAAAGCACCTAAATGAGTTGGATACAGTCCTAGTAGACCTCAGATTGTTATGTACATATTAAGTACTTGTGATTTGCCACAAATCAATTCACTGCAATTTGAATTTTTGGGAAAAAGAAATCAGCAAACCTGGCAAATTCAAAAGACTCAGCACTACAAATTATATTTCCCTTAATGCATACATTCAACATAGAGATGGTAATGCATGCCAAATGTAGGAGGTAGACGGTAGAAAAGTTAGTTTTGCTTCCCCTCTCATTAGTGATATTACCATTATGTTTGCCTCCAGGAATCTTTTGGTCTTTACATCCCTGATTTTACCCAACCTTGTTTCATCATTTTACAGTTATTTTAATTCTTAAATGTTAGTGGCAAAATTAGCTCTTACTCCAAATTACAGTGTTGATGGTTCTTTTAGGAGTTTTTGAAGCAGAAACTGGGTTTAAACTCTCCAGTATTACTCCAAAATGCTAAACTCATCAAAAACTTTTTATTTGCACTCAGTTTCCACCACTCCAATGTGCATACCCCTTATTCTCATGTCAAGAATACAACTTACTGAAACAACCCTTAGAATAGATTTTGACAGTGAAAATGTCTTGGTAGTCTGAAAAAACAGTTTTTCAATTGTCCAAACTGAAGTGGCCTTATGAGATTTCAAAACTCTGAACATTGAAGAACTCTACAATCTTCCCCATGAATAATTGAGGGAATAAAATTGAAGTCTAAATCTGGATGAAAAGTTTTACTAGATTTGGGCCTCATTGGTAAATTGGCATTGAGAAGACACTTGACATTTTTCCCGTCTATGTACTGACCTGGAGTAGTTGGTTGTGGGATTGGCTGGTAAACACTTGTGCTGAAACTACTACTGATAGGAATGTGACTCGGCGTATTACTGGCTTGTCGTCTCTGGTTTCGTAGCTTTTCTTCTCTTCTCCATTTTGCTCGCCGATTTGAAAACCATACCTGTTAGTAAAAAGAGACCTATTGAGTGATCGGTTGATGATCTTATAGTAAAAATAAGTCCAGTTTGGGGGGACAGGTTGTATAATAAATGGGATATTTCAAAGTACATAACCCTTGTGGAACCTTTTAAAAGATCCAACTATTTATTGAATATGGAAGACATTGCTGTTGGATACATATGTCCTTTCATTCTATTTAACGCGTGGGATCTATAAATAAAACAATACATTGCGAGTCCCTCACTTATCTACATGACTGTTGTGCTTGAACATAAATGTGATGCATTTTACACTGGAGGTCAAACATCTTATTTAATTACATAGTAACAGTTACCTGTATCCTCGCTTCTGGCAAATCTATTTTGGCAGCTAATCTTTCTCTGGCAAACACATCAGGATAATGGGTTCGTTCAAATTCTGCAAGCACACAAAGGAACAGGTTAGTTAAGAGAAATGTACAGGTTTCATTATCAAAGCTGTTAAACATCCCCAATTAGAGGATGCGCTCTTATGGCCCCTGTTCTTCCTTTTTTTTCTTCTCCACCAAGAGAGGAGTGTCTATAAATGGCAGTCAGATCCCACAGTGTATTTTATTACATATACCCAGTCATTTAAAGAAAAAAAAGATAATATTTTAAAATAAATATTCCCTCCATGAATGATATATTTGCAGCCACAATATATTTCACTTCCATAAAATGACATATACCTTTTTCTAGAGCCTCTATTTGTTCCTGGGTGAATGAAGTTCTGTTCCTTTGAAGTTTCCGTTTCAATTGAAGCCTCATTTGTGCTTCATCTGAGTCTTCCCCATTAGAACTGATGGAGTTGGTGTTTTCCGCACCTCCTTCTTGCTGTGGGCATCCATCTAGGACAGAGCGGGCAAATTAAACTCAAGGAACCTTTTCCAACATTCCCTTTACTACATAACCGTTTCAGTGAGTTATGTTTGACTTATTATGTAGATAGTGGAAATTTGCTAAAAGATTGTAAACCAGTAGCAATCAGTTTTATTTAATGTTTCAGAAAAAGTGGATAAAGCGACTTAAATTAGCAATGCCAAATTTATAATAATTTTTGGCCAAATTTTTTGTGGCAGGTAACAAGCATTTCGCACTGTTAATACTTCCCTAAAATGTTCTATAATCAGCAATTTTAATCAATTAAATGCTGATAGGTTTGCTGAAAATGTGATTAAGACCTCAAACAGAGCTTGTAATCTCTAAAAAGAAATATTTATCTAGTTTTTCTTTTTCGATAGATTTGAATTCCACACAGCCAATTTCATGTTTAAAGGTTCTGAATTTAGAAGTGCGTGCATTGTTCTACAATTTTATTCAACCATTGTACGAGTGTGCAATTCCCTGACACCTATTACATGAACAGTTGTAATTATATCATCAGTAAGAACAGCCTATAATTGCAGAAAATTGAATTTTATATTTAGATAAAGTGACTGTCCATTCTTTGTAATATGGTGCACAAGAAAAGTGGGATTTCTTAAAAATGACTGTATAATTTTTTTTACAAGTTAATGTAACGACTTCAGTACCGTACTGTAACTTTACATTTATGGTGAGTACCTGACTTAATGGCGGTACATAAAAAAAAAATTCTCATATCACAACTCTTATTTAAAATGGAAACAATTTCTAATAGATGATTGGGGGGAAAAATTAAGATTATTCCAGCCCCACAATCCAATAAATAGTTATTTCTAGAACTAATTTTAGACTAATATTTAATAATAGTATTTTTTTATTTATGGTATTTTTGTTGTACTTGCTATGTAAATCTTTATTTTTATCGAAGTATGTAGCAATAAGGAGGTTGGTGTGTGCGTATGTGTGTTTTCTAATTTAAGGAAAAAAACAAAGAAAAGAGAAAAAATATTGACCCTTATTCCCTGAAAGAATTTGCACCTTTTGTAATTAAATATTGTGGGAATTAACATCACAGGAATATTCTAACACAATAGTGTTGCCTTCAAAGGGTTAAGAGAATTGTGACAGAATCTGGTGGGTTTCTTTCAAACACTTTGAAATGTTTTAAAACCCCAACATTCCCTTCCATTTAAATGTAGGGATTCATCTACAGTGAGGACCATATGGACGTTTGTAGACCTATTGAGATGACCACCAACACATGAATAGAATCGGAGCTGCTTTTCAACAGCGCACAATGGCAGCAGAGTAAGAGAAACTATTAAACACTCGGGCTAGAGGGATTGGCAAACTTCCGTGGGTAGAATTTTGAGGACACAATCGAGGCGAAGAACAAAAGGATTCTCTTCAATCTCGCAGTGATCTACATTGTATCACAAGGGGTCCAGTCAACAGACTGTTAGGCAAGTATGTTAACCTTTAGGCGCAGCTATCATTAATCACTGTCCTCAAGCCTGGCCTCCTCAAAGCTATATAGGATTTTTTGTAACTTTCTATAGGATGAAAAAAATACCTAAATGTGTCAATAGGATAACTACATACACTCCAACTATTTACTCAGCAGCGAGAGGAAAAAAAGGCGGAAAAGTACTCTGCTAATATTAGATAAGCTTCAACTCACATATTAACCCACAAGTGTCCATCTATGTCTTCCTCCTAAATGCTCTGCCACTAACACCAGAAGTGGGATTGTAGACAGGAAAACAACTTTCCCCGCAGAGCTGGAGCTTGGGGCCATATTAATGAAGTCTGTAAGGCCAAAAACTCTTGATGCACCACAACCGATGTGCAATTATTGTTTATCTCTTTACATTATTTTAGAACTGTTTGTTGCAAACTGCGTGTTCAGAACCAATGTAAAGCAAAGTGAACATAAAACATGGATTTCATGTCAAATTTGATGTAAAAAATTAGGTATAAAACTTTCTCCAAGCTGCAAGTTTTGCTTGCTGTAACTCACAGTTCTAATATTAATAGGAGTCCAGCGATTTGATGGTTCTGAAACATGTAGTGTCAGGGGAAAACGTGATATTTTACTCTAGGGTCTATCAGAGGACGCTAGTGTTCTCATGTCTGAGGACGGGTAGGGACTTCGTAATCGTATTTCTCCAATACGGTGAACACCACTGCAGTCTGACTCACATGGCTGCTACCAGAGAACATTAGAATGTATGCGCCTTTGTTTTTTTAAATGAGGAAATGTCAGACTTTAGGTCTAGCGTTCATTAGTGTTCATTTTTCAAAAGCAACGAACAGAACAATGATATAGTGGCTGATACCAGAGGAAGCTGGAGCTCCTTGCGGGTGTTAGTTCATGCCATCACAATGCGATGTCGCAGGATATGACGACTCATGACTGTTGCCCGTCCTCCGCAATCCGCATCTCCCCCATGATCCCAGTGGAGAAGAGTAATCAAACCCAGCTCATAGGAGAAAGGGCTATGGTTTGCCTTGACCTGGCTTCCTATGAGCCTCCTATGGGCTCTATGTATAATCTGACAGTCACATTCAGATGTAGCAGAGCTGAACTTGTCATCGAGCTTGTTCTTCTCTGAACTCTAAGTTTGTAGTGGTTAAGATTGCCCAGGTTATGAATAGGAATATAGTGGGCAGCACAGTGGCTCAGTGGATAGCACTGCAGCGCTGGAGTCTGGGTTCGAATCCCACCAGGACAACATCTGTAAGGAGTTTGTATGTTCTCCCCGTGTTTGCGTGGGTTTCCTACGGGTTCTCCGGTTTCCTCCCACATTCCAAAAAACATACTGATAGGGAATCTAGATTGTGAGCCCCTTCGGGGACAGCGAAGATATGTGTGCAAACTGTAAAGCGCTGCGGAATATGTTAGCGCTATATAAAAATAAAGATTATTATTATTATACAAAAAAATACATGTTAAATTCTCTGCCACTCACGAGCAATTGTGTCGCTTGTCCTCACCAGTTTTTGGTAGACTAGTACATGCAAGCATCACTGATGAGACTACTAGCACGTGGATATATGACACAGACTGGCAATAATATTTGTTTCCATCTTGGACAACATTGGTTCATACGCCGTAATCCTCACAACAAAGTATATACCCTGTGTATGAAGGGGGAGGACACCCAAATGTCGTGACCTGGAAGTCTTACATAACACATTCAGCACTGCTGCATCTGTGCTCGAATCTGTCCTATACTGCAGGGATGTGGGGTTACAATATTCAGCCTCCTGCTTTCCCTGTAGGAGAAGGCTCAGTACAGAACATGCCAAGATACAGCCTGGTTCATCATTGCATTTTCACCATTTTTTTGCTGTGAATATCTCTCAATTTGTGATTTTTTTGATTTGCGACAAATTTATCAAACGATTTGTGCTATTTCTAATTCATCTTTTGTCATTTTATGTTCATTTTGTTTTGTTTTCTGATTTTTTTATACCAATGTGGCTTTTCCTGAGGTTTGATTATGTATTTCATCAAATGCAATTTTTTGGAAAGTCGCAAAATTTGGCAGAAGTGTATTCCAGCCCTCCTCTGGAGCTATTTTATGTACACCAGATATTTTGGTGCAATTTTGAAACATTTTGAGCTAAAAAGTGACAAAATGGGTCAGAGCCAAAGAAGAGAGCATTTTTTATTTCATGCAAAATTCACGAACCACGTGCATCGTTTTGAAGAATTTAGCCCAAAATAACTGACAACCTGAAGTTAAAAAAGAAAATTGACTTAAAGAAAACGTGCAAACGATAAATGGGGCCATAGTGTTTACATGTTCTCTGCACACTAGTCATTTATACAGGTGTGAGTGACGGTACTGGCCTCCCTCAAACTTCAATCTGCAGATTGGCTTCTGGATATACTAGTGACAGGTTTTTGACTCTTTTTTTTACCTAATTGTCATTCTATCTATGCAGCATTTTTGCAGAAGATGTCCATTTAAAACTTTGGACCGTCTGGATTCTACATCCTGTATGCATCACAGTACATAGCAGACTGCAAATTGAGTGAGCTGATTGGACGGTAGGCTTGTCTCTCTTCTATTGAACTCTCTTGAGTAGGTTGCTTTAGCTCAAAGTTAAAATAATTAATGTTCAAGTTTGGTCAAAAATCAGCTTAGAGAAGAAAGTTACAGGTTTTCCCAACAGACAAGCTCACTGACAGATGTGACTTTCAACCCATTCTGCATCTGAATATGTACAGTGATACATAGAGGCTGCAGAAGCCATATTATCCAACATTCGTAATGAAATCCTAGGCTCAGAATTCTTTATAGAACAGAACACAAGTGCACTCTGTATATTGTGTGTTACGCTGCTCATGTACAGGAGCGTCAGTATAGTCCTACAGACATAGGAATCACATATTAGCATCTGGCTTCCTGCTGTCTCAGAACTGGCTGTAGTGTCAGGATATATATCTTTTGTCGTGGTATTTCAGCCGTACAAGCACATTGAGTTGTACATAGATGTGACATACATGTGATTTGTGACATGTCTGCTTTTCCCTGATGCATCCAGGTGAGATTCCTTAAAGTCATACAACATATTTTGCCCAAAATAATGTGAAAATAACGATTCATTTGTTGCATGAGAATAAAAACTGTGTAAGTATAATCACATATTAGTTTTGTCCCAGGAGTCACCAATAGCCCTTCCTGCGCCATGTTGTGCAGTCGCGGCCTTATCGGTGCTCACACGTCAGTCCCCTCCAGCGCCCCGGCATATAGAGTTACATATACGTGACACTCAATTAAGATATCTGGTTTAAATTATGTATAGAAAGGAGTCAGGGAGTGAATGGACTGCTCAGGATAATCCACAGAAAGGCTGTAGTGACTGCGCGCCACTATTATCCCGCAGCCGGAGCAGCTGACGCGCCTGCCTGTGTGAGTGTGTCATGTATGGGATTTACTCCCTGGAAGAAGACACAGGAGAGAAAGACTCTGGGAAATTAGACTCATTCCTGAGTTTCTTAGTGTCTTAATCAGTGAGGCGGAAAGCCAGTAACATCAGACAGTAACTCAGCAGCTTCCAAGGAGCGCACAACATGGCGCCTCAGTGCGCTGGGGAAAATGGCTGAATCCTAAATAGAAGCTTTATAGTCTTATCTGAGGGGGTAAAGTTACAAAAGTGTCTGAGTAGTCAGTAAAGAGCTGCGTAATTCTCTCCCTGGACTGAGCGGACCCTTTCATGTCTACTATGGAGATCTCTGTGCGCAGGGTGTTGGGAATATTGGGAACATATTTATGCCCTGTGAGGCCCCAGCCTGCCTTATGCTTCCTCAGTAATGGCCTCTTAGGGAGCAGTAATGTCATTGAGCAAAAAAAGTGCATCAGCCAAAGAGTAAGGAGGAGAAGTAGAGAGTACTGAGACACCTGCATCTTCTAAGGGGTTTAGTGTAGATGGTTCTAGTATTTCCTTCTGAAAGAGACAGTTTCCAATTACATGATAAATATAGTCTCATCTATCTATCTATCTTATCATCTATATTATCTAATATCTATCTATTATCTATCATCTAATAAGTCTCTATTATCCATCCAATATCTGTCTATTATCTATCTATATATAATCATCTATTATCTAATTAATGTCTATATCATCAATATCTCATATATTATCTATATCTATTACTATTATCTAATATGTCTATTATCGATCTAATATCTTTCTATTATCTATATATATATTATATATATATATATTATATTATCTATTATATTATCTATCTAATATCATTCTATTATCTATATTTATATATCTATTATATATATATTATCTATCTATTATATATCTATCTAATATCTTCTATTCTATTATTATTATATATATATTATCTATCTATTATATATCTATCTAATATCTCTCTACTATCTATCTATATATCTATTATCTATCTATCTATTATCTATGTATCTCTATTATCTATCATCTATCTATTATCTATCATCTATTTATCTATTATCTATCTATCTATCTATAATATCTATCTCTCTATCTTATCTATCTATCTATCTATATATCTATTCTTATCTATTATCATCTATTTATTACCATCTAGCTATCTATCCATTTCTAGCTACCTATATATCTAGAAAGGAAAAATGAGATGCAGCACCAGCTAACCGATGTGTGGGTGAAAAGCTTCCCAAACAAAGCCCAATGCTATAGATATGTATAAAAAGGGAATAGCAGCGCTGCAATTCCAAAAGAGTGATGGTGTTTGTTAGTCCAACATGGCAACGTTTCGTTTCATGTGTGAACTTACCTTGGCTTGAAAAAGGTTCACACATGAACGGAAACGTTGCCATGTTGGACTAATAAACACCATCACTCTTTTGGAATTGGAGCACTGCTATTCCCTTTTTATACATATCTGTCACATATTTATCTATCATATATCTATCACATTATCTATTTATCACGTCCGTCTATGTATCCCATATCTATCAATACGTCGATCTGTCATCTATCTATCATATCTAGCTGTCTACATATCTACAATATATGTAGATATATTATCTTATTGTAAATATTATATATATACTGCATACATAAGCATGTATCCTATATATCTATTGCATACCCTTTTTTTCTAATTAACTCACAGCAAATAAATGCTAACTTTTACACACATCTATCTATCTATCTATCTATCTATCTATCTATCTATCTATCTATCTATCTATCTATCTATCTATCTATTGTGTATGCACATAAGTCGCATTGTAAATATATTTATATATATAATATCTAAGCATACATTGTATGTATTGTACATTTAGTTATTTTGCTAATTAACTCACAGCAAATAAATATCTTATACAGAAAGCGATCTCTATAAATGATTTACATACTCTCTATTACTTGCATACACATTTTGCGTTTTTCCATTATAATCATCGCTCCTAATAAACTTTTAGAAATGATTGTGTTGTAAAACAATTAGCCTTTCCAACCATGAACTAAAAAATATTTTTTGAATCCCATTTTTTTGTGTTTACAGCCAAAGACTAATAACGACATATAGTAATAATCTTTCGTGCCAAATGACAAACTCTGCTCTGCTTCATCTGTAAATGTACAAAGGTGACTTATTGCAGCTTTTTTTCGTGTAGGATAAGTCGCATCATATTTGGACACTCATTGAGCCAAATATTTTAGAAAACTATATTAATAAGTGACCATTTTAGGACCTCAGCTGACCTCCTGATGTGAGATGTGGGGACCTAGCAGCCCCATTCATGGCGATGTGAAGGAATATTAGGTGACACGTAATATCAGGCTCAGCATTGCTGGGACTAATCAGGATACTCGGGGAGCCCCACTTTCCCATCTTAGCCCCCTTTTTCTTATATTGTTTTTCTAATTGGCAAGCGGAGACGTATCGTGTCCAAGGGTCTCCTGTGAAACATTTCTACAGCTGCCCCTCCAACTAGACGCTTTATTCATGTCTCCTTAATGAGAAACAAAACGATCTCTAATGAGCAATTACATCGGCACAGAATTCTTCTTCCATAACTAATTCTTGTGTGTGTGACAGAAACATCTATTGTGGCAGATACTGGGCATATTCCTTAGACGGGGTCTGTTCTGCTACCTTGTCTGGAATAATGCGCCACGACAATACTGTGCCACATCTACTACCTTGGAGATATCGGCTAAGGATTATTACCTCCCAACCAATTAAGGTCCATGTGAGCCTTGGAAATAAATCCATTTATCCCCAATCCCATGCTCGTAATCCTCCGATAAAAATCGGGTTCAGCCATGAAACCGCTGCCTTATACATACAGATGGTAATTTGGCCATTCTTGTCATGAGAGCATTAAGGTCAAAGAATATTGTTTTCCCCGGCATTGCTATGTGTTGTACCACATAACCCTTTCAGCTCTGCTACATCTGACAAACTCCTCGCCAATGTATATACGTGCCAGCATTACATACTTATCATGTGATGCCAGTGTAATAGTAAATCAATAACCTCGTACCAACATGGCTTGAACGTATAGATTTTAAGTGCTACAATATTGCACCAATGCCTCCAAAATACCAC
>JARQOD010000010.1:109498681-109679650 GCA_033576555.1 Oophaga sylvatica | reverse complement strand
CCTTCATTTTTTCATTTATGACAGACTGGTTGCTGGAGCATTACTGGAGCATTTTTTATGGATCTATGGAGTAATTGCAATTCTAACTTCTCTATTTAGGTTGAATAAAAAGGCACAAACTTTGGAACATTAGAAAACACATTAAATCCCCAGAAATAATCTGCATGTTCTTGCCAGGCCGATCACATATTATCTTTAGCCATATGCCTCAGCCATACTTATTAGAATTTGAATAAACCATTCGTCAGCTGTCTTCACCCATAATATTGGTTTTAGAATGTAAGAGTTGTCCAAGATTCTTTTTTTAAAAAATGGTCTGCTCTATGTCTTTCAAAAACAGCATCATATCTAGTCTATCAATGTATTGTTTGTAGTACACCCGCTTCAGTCCTATTCACTTCAAGGTGCATGAGCGGCAGCACTGGAGATAGCACAGACACAGTACTGGTGTTTTTTCAAGAAAAAAAGCAGATCATTTTTAAGTAATCTTGAATCACCACTTTTAGACCCATTTTAATAAGAAAAACAAATCGCTGCCTTACAAGTCAACTTGAATTACTTTAAGGGGTTGTCCACTACTGGACATCTCCAGCTTAATCCATTCAGGATCCAGTGTTGCCAGTGCCGCTGTTTACGGAAAGTGACAAGACTAGTTGTGTCCCATGCCGGCTTTGGTCTTTATTATCTCATCAGAGTGGATCTTGGCCCTGAAGAAATATTGCCGAGTTGCAGCCAAAGAGCCGCGGCTCATTTGCTGCAACTGGCAAGTCACACAAGTCAGCTCACTCTCTGGGAACAGCGGCATTGACATTGCAGGAATTATGCCACTGCAGGAGTCTATATATTGTTTTTATTAGGATCATGAATTGAGTAAGCTGGGTTGGCTCAGTAGTGGACAACACATTTAAAGTAAATTTTGGCTATTAAAATGTACTGACAATACTTGGGTCTCTTCTTTCTCTGAGCAATTTAATTTTTACACTTGTATCATTTCATCATAATCCCTGTCCCTTGTATAAAAAATAAGATTTTCACTTATTGGTACTAACATTGATGCTGGGCCATTCACTACCAGCCTTTTGTTGCAGTTAAATGTCCTAAACATGAGGTGCATGCCCTACATGATGGCAATATATGTGCCAACTAATGATAAACTCAAATTTCCTTAAATATGCAACCAGAGTTGGAAATTAAGTTTATTTACAGATGCAGTGATCTTTGTAGGCACATACATACAGCCACACTTTAATTTTTGCACTGGGCAGATGTTGGATACAGGAGGTGCAGTGATTGTGTTTATACATCACAGATGGCACTGAGCAGTAATATTGCTTTTCTTTCTTCTTCCAGCCCCCTGTACCCAGCCAGACCTCCTCCTACTCATGCATGCTGCCCACAAGTCCATCTGTAAATGGGCGGAGCTATGATACATACACACCTCCCCACATGCAGACACACATGAACAGCCAATCAATGGGCACCTCTGGTACAACTTCTACAGGTAGGCATTCCATTATTTTCCACCCTCTCACTCCTCATACACAGCCACTCCCTACTAAGATAGCCAAACATTCATACACCAAGCAGTGACTGCACCTGTGCAGCTCTACTGTTCATAGATATGTGGAAAATAATTCTAAAAAAATTTAAAAAGTAAATCACATTCTGTACACAATGCATGCTCAAAATCAAGCCCTGCATCCTAATGACAGTTCCTATGAATGTCCTAAAACCACAAAGTGCATGAGTTGTGTATTGTGATATACAAACCACCCCCAAATAATGTGAAATTATAACTTGTATCTTTTGTATTTTTCTTAGGTCTCATTTCCCTGGAGTGTCAGTCCCAGTACAAGTACCCGGCAGTGAACCTGACATGTCTCAGTACTGGCCAAGACTACAGTAAAAACCGCGTTAATTTAACCAATGACTTTATGGAGAACAGTTGGATGTTCAGCAGTATTTTATAAAAAACAAAACTGAGAACTTTCTTGGATTATAATAAAAAAGACTTATCGGCACAGAACCTGTGTATTGATAATATTGGGAAAGACTGCACAAACGGACATTTGCACATTCAGAGCATATATCATTTGGATCAAATCTTCATTTTGATATCCAAACTTTTATCCATTTGATGTACTCTTTGTAAACTGACTTTGTTAATTAATGACGAACAGAACAACATTGGTTGGGTGGAAGGATCTGCTCTCCGATAGTCATAATTGTTTTTGAACTTTTTTTTAAATTTTTCTTTTAAATGGAAGCCATGATCAAGCCACAAAAGATTTATCGAGATATATCAACCCCCAGGGTTTGTCCAGGAACACTCCACATTTTTATCTCCATTCCTCGGGCCAGTTGCCGAAACAAAAACAAAACTAAAAAATTCTATTTAAAGAGACCTTCTCCTTAGAATCCCTCCACTCATTGGTAATCCCCAAAAGTTGATGTTTAATCCCCAAAACAAAAAAGGAAAAATGAAGAGAGACGTTTGGTAGATGAAAGGTAGATTATGTCTTTGATATAATCCAATTTGTTTTGTGTCAAAATGTTCTTTTTTTGTCTTCCCTAGAAATCTCCCAGAATGATTTCTATAATAAAGTTAATTTCATTTATATTTGACAAGGATACTGTATAGATGTTTTATACACTTTTTCATGCATCATATTTTTTTTCTTGGTCAGCAGGTCGTTTAACTGTTCCTAGATAGATTGTATAAAATGTTCACAGTCCAATCATTCTTGTGCATATAGATCATTCCTTATACCGATTAAAAGTGCTTGCAAGAGTTTTCAACTTAAGTGTTTTCAAGTTGTTCACAAGTACATATCAAAATTAACCATTGTTGATTGTAAGAAAAACCATACCAAAGCCTTTGTATTTCCTTTGTTATATATTTTTTTCATTTAAACCTTTAGCGTGGTGTTGAAAGTTTTTGTTACCGGTATTGGACGTCAAGTCCGTTTTGTTTTAATTGTAATTTATTTTTAAATAAATTAGGGCAAATGAAAGATTGTGCTGTACAAATGTCCAACTCCGATTGATGAACTTTTTCATTTCAGTGTAACGTGTGCTGAGCATATATACAATTTATAGTAACTAGTTTCCTTGTTAGACTGAGTTATGATATGAGACAATAAGGTGAGTTACATTTTCTTTGCCTAAGGTATGGCAACACAATTGTATAGTACCGTACTTAAGTCTATGGTCTGGGTTTCAGTGAAAAATCTGTTTTCCTGCTATTATGTGAATGTTATCAACACGGTGTCTTCTTGGGTGGAAGGAGAGTTACTGCCTCAGGCATCAAGACATGTCCAACTACTATCGCTCCACTTTATATGCTCATAGAATGCCAAAACACGGAAGATTATTATTAGTCACATGGATTCCATAGTAAATTGACCCATCACTTTCTGTGATTCCATAATATCAAAAATAGGCCTAATTTGTTGCTTTAAAACACTAATTTTACTCGTGTGGATTAACTCAAAAACAAAGTGGAATTTCTTTACCATCTCCATTGGACAAAAGTTAAATTTGATGCCCTTAAATGGGGCTTCCCATGAAAAAAGTTAATTTTAATTAACATTTTAATCAATAAGTCTTTGAATAATATTTTCCACAATTGGATGTGATTAAATAAAATGTTCCTGTGCTGAGATAATCTTATAAATGTGCCCCTGCTGTGTACTGTGTAATGGCTGTGTCTGACCGTGCAGGTACATGGTCTGATCATACCACAGCTCCTGGGCAGGGGAGGAAGGAAAAGAGAGAATATACAGATAGGACAGCAGGGATCACAGCTGATTCCTTTTGTGAGGTAAAATATTTCCCTGCCTGTTTTTAAGTAATGTTTTACCCGAAATAAATAATCAGCTGTGATCCCGTGCTATAATGCCTGCATATTCTCTTTTTCTTGCTCCCCTTTCCAGGAGCTGTGGTGTGATCAGACCATGTTCCTGCACGGTCAGACACAGACATTACACAGTACACAGTAGGGGCACATTTATAAGATGATCTCAGCACAGGAATATTTTATTTAATCACATCCAATTGTGGAAATTATCATTATTCCAAGATTTATTGATTAAAATGTTGATTAAAATAAAAAAACCTGCCTTTATAGTGAAGATGAATAAATGTCTGCCTAACCTCAATGTCTCCCTGTACTTGACAGCACTAAAATAGTATAAGTGTCACTAAAAAAATAACAGCATCTGTAGCATCGACTATGAGGTCTGACAACAGAGGCCGTACCTCCATTTAAAATTGAAATGCAGCACAACTGTAAATGGTTGAAGAGGGAAAAATAAATAAATGGCGGAATTTATTAAGACCTGCATTTATTTACTCCAGGTTTAATAAAAAGCCTGCAGCAGCAAGATGTATCTCTTAATAAACTCGGTGCATTTGTGCATTGCACCAGGATCAGAAATAAATGTCAGCTATGTAGATTTTAACTATAATTGACACCAATTTCTGGTGCACACTATTGTAAACCTGTCTGATCGTGCATGAGCTACGGTACTTCTTTCCTCTGCTTTATAGAAAAGTACCACAAGCGACAGAAAAATGTCAAAAAAAAGGTCACAAATCTTGATGTAAGTATGGTGTGCACCATAATTTGTGACATTTTTAAGCCAGGAAAGTGGTATAGGGGAAAGCTACATTTTCTTCTGAGTGCAGGAAACGGAAGAAAGAAGATTGGTTGGAGACTAGACAGATGAAAAATAACTACCAGAGTTGATTGGGATTAAAAAAAAATAGTCATGAGCCTTTCATATCCTAAATTCACTTACTGAAGTCCATTGTCCTGGCGGAGTGGGGACGGATTCCAAATTTTGCTGCAGAACACCATGACTGCTTATTCTTCCTCTGGTAAAACAAATTATTGACCTGCAAAAAATATCTCCAGCCACGCTATTTCTGTAGGAATATGCACTTGTCCTGTATGTGCAGAATACATGAGAATGTAGATAACAGATTGTTGTATTGAAGACCCTTTGGGAAACATATAACCAAGCAGTTTTTTCCCCGCCTCTACCACTGTTTTACTATCTGTCTCGTCATTTTCATGAACAACTTTACAATATCTATTGAGAACACGCTAGTTTTTCCTCCGTCATGTAAAGAAGGATGTGCTGGTGACAACAATGCAAAGTGTATGGGGTGAATAATCAAAGTCACCATGGTTCTTCTCCACACATTAAGTTGATTACTGCATGTAAAATGATCAGATTGACATTTTACATCAGTGATCTGTTCTGATTTCATTGAGGACCCATACTCCATGGAATAATAAACTAGATCGCTCAGAAATCCCAATTTGCATTGTATTTTAATATTACATAATTAAAAACTCACTCATATTTTTATAGTCAGACATATCACAGTGATTTTTGTAGTAAGATAGAAACTCTCAATGAAGCCCCTGGCAAAGCATCCACCCCCTTATAAGTAAGAGGTGTGGAAGTCGATGAATATCAGCATTTTACACCTATGAAACCTCCTCACATAGAATTGTGGCTTGTCTGTATCCTGTAGGTCATTGGTATGTTACCAGCCCTCAGATCAGTAAATACCGCCTTTTTGAGTCTAAAAACATTATAACTTGTTCATTTCTTGAAGGCTAAGTGCACAAAGTGTTTTTGATACTGTTGGATGTATATGCTTATGTTTGTTAGTGGTCAGAGTATAGTTGGATACTGTGACATCCCTTTACCATAAGGACCCATTGCAAAATTATTTTGTCTGTTATAAGATTATTGTGTAAGAAA
Source organism: Oophaga sylvatica (assembly GCA_033576555.1). Classification (NCBI taxonomy): domain Eukaryota; kingdom Metazoa; phylum Chordata; class Amphibia; order Anura; family Dendrobatidae; genus Oophaga; species Oophaga sylvatica. Next base: position 109,673,870 of record JARQOD010000010.1, on the reverse strand, counting down.
GTGCATGCAGCGTGCTATGATTTCCTATACAGTCATGGCCAAAAGTTTTGAGAATGACACAAATATTATATTTTCACATGATCTGCTGCCCTCTGGTTTTTATGTGTGTTTGACAGATGTTTTTATCACAGACAGAAATATAATTGCAAACATATGAGTAACAAAAGCTTATATTGACAGTTACAATGAGTTAATGCAGCAAGTCAATATTTGCAGTGTTGACCCTTCTTCTTCAGGACCTCTGCAATTCTAGCTGGCATGCTGTCAATCAACTTCTGGACCAAATCCTGACTGATAGCAGTCCATTCTTGCACAATCAATGCTTTCATTTTGTCAGAATTTTTAGGTTTTTGTTTGTCCACCCATCTTTTGATGATTGACCACAAGTTCTCAATGGGATTAAGATCTGGGGAGTTTCCGGGCCATGGACCCAAAATCTCTATGTTTTGTTCCCCGAGCCATTTAGTTATCACCTTTGCTTTATGGCAAGGTGCTCCACCATGCTGGAAAAGGCATTGTTGATCGCCAAACTGCTCTTGGAGGGTTGGGAGAAGTTGCTCTTGGAGGACATTCTGGCACCATTCTTTATTCATGGCTGTGTTTTTAGGCAAGACTGTGAGACAGCCGATTCCCTTGGCTGAGAAGCAACCCCACACATGAATGGTTTCAGGATGCTTAACAGTTGGCATGAGACAAGACTGGTGGTAGCGCTCACCTTGTCTTCTCCGAATGAGGCGTTTTCCTGATGTCCCAAACAATCTAAAAGGGGATTCATCAGAGAAAATAACTTTACCCCAGTCCTCAGCAGTCCACTGCCTGTACCTTTTGCAGAATATCAGTCTGTCCATGATGTTTTTTCTGGAGAGAAATGGCTTCTTTGCTGCCCTCCTTGAGACCAGGCCTTGCTCCAAGAGTCTCCGCCTCACAGTGCGTGCAGATGCACTCACACCTGCCTGCTGCCATTCCTGAGCAAGCTCTGCACTGCTGGTAGCCCGATCCCGGAGCTGAAACACTTAAGAGACGGTCCTGGCGCTTTCTGGTCTTTCTTGGGCGCCCTGGAGCCTTTTTGGCAACAATGGAACCTCTCTCCTTGAAGTTCTTGATGATGCGATAGATTGTTGACTGAGGTGCAAACTTTCTAGCTGCGATACTCTTCCCTGTTAGGCCATTTTTGTGCATTGCAATGATGACTACACGTGTTTCTTTAGAGATAACCATGGTTAACAGAAGAGAAACAATGATGCCAAGCACCAGCCTCCTTTTAAAGTGTCCAGTGGTATCATTCTTACTTAATCATGACAGATTGATCTCCAGCCATGTCCTCATCAACACCCACACCTGTGTTAATGGAGCAATCACTGAAAAGAGGTTAGCTGGTCCTTTTAAGGCAGGGCTGCAATGATGTTGAAATGTGTTTTGGGGGATAAAGTTCATTTTCTAGCCAAATATTGACTTTGAAAGTAATTGCTGTTAAGCTGATCACTCTTTATAACATTCTGGAGTATATGCAAATTGCCATTAGAAAAAGTGAAGCAGTAGACTTTGTAAAAATTAATATTTGTGTCATTCTCAAAACTTTTGTCCATGACTGTACAGTCGAATAGTTGCACAGACGTAAAAGTCAGAGGCCAAAAGGACCCTATAGCAATGTTAAGATATATATAGAAGCAGATACATTTGCCTCAATTCTTAAATTCATTGTGCACTTAGCCTAATAGATATTTTCTCTCTTAAAGGGAACCTATAACCTGATTCATGCTGTCCAAACCATGGGCAACATGAATCAGCTCCTTGCTTCACAATGAGTGTTTCAGAGAAGATATACTGTAGTTTAAAGACCAGGCCAAGGACTATAGCTAAAGATTCTAGTCTGCTGCCATTCGAATGCTGCTACAGACTGACTACCTCCTAGAAACATGGCATGTATACTCTGGGAGTCTGGGGCATATGTACAACGGATTAATAACATAAGATCTAGATTATGCTAATTATAGACATGCATATACAGTACAGACCAAAAGTTTGGACACACCTTCTCGTTCAAAGATTTTTCTGTATTTTCATGACTATGAAAATTGTAGAATCACACTGAAGGCATCAAAACTATGAATTAACACATGTGGAATTATACATTACACTTTACAAAAAAGTGTGAAACAACTGAAAATATGTCTTATATTCTAGGTTCTTCAAAGTAGCCACTTTTTGCTTTGATTACTGCTTTGCACGCAGAAAAGGTGAACTGCTGGACTCTACAGTCATGGCCAAAAGTTTTGAGAATGACACAAATATTATATTTTCACATGATCTGCTGCCCTCTGGTTTTTATGTGTGTTTGACAGATGTTTTTATCACAGACAGAAATATAATTGCAAACATATGAGTAACAAAAGCTTATATTGACAGAATGAGTTAATGCAGCAAGTCAATATTTGCAGTGTTGACCCTTCTTCTTCAGGACCTCTGCAATTCTCCCTGGCATGCTCTCAATCAACTTCTGGACCAAATCCTGACTGATAGCAGTCCATTCTTGCACAATCAATGCTTTCATTTTGTCAGAATTTTTAGGTTTTTGTTTGTCCACCCGTCTCTTGATGATTGACCACAAGTTCTCAATGGGATTAAGATCTGGGGAGTTTCCAGGCCATGGACCCAAAATCTCTATGTTTTGTTCCCTGAGCCATTTAGTTATCACCTTTGCTTTATGGCAAGGTGCTCCATCATGCTGGAAAAGGCATTGTTGATCGCCAAACTGCTCTTGGAGGGTTGGGAGAAGTTGCTCTTGGAGGACATTCTGGCACCATTCTTTATTCATGGCTGTGTTTTTAGGCAAGACTGTGAGAGAGCCGATTCCCTTGGCTGAGAAGCAACCCCACACATGAATGGTTTCAGGATGCTTAACAGTTGGCATGAGACAAGACTGGTGGTAGCGCTCACCTTGTCTTCTCCGAATGAGGCGTTTTCCTGATGTCCCAAACAATCTAAAAGGGGATTCATCAGAGAAAATAACTTTACCCCAGTCCTCAGCAGTCCACTGCCTGTACCTTTTACAGAATATCAGTCTGTTCATGATGTTTTTTCTGGAGAGAAGTGGCTTCTTTGCTGCCCTCCTTGAGACCAGGCCTTGCTCCAAGAGTCTCCGCCTCACAGTGCGTGCAGATGCACTCACACCTGCCTGCTGCCATTCCTGAGCAAGCTCTGCACTGCTGGTAGCCCGATCTGAAACACTTTTAAGAGATGGTCCTGGTGCTTGCTGGTCTTTCTTGGGTGCCCTGGAGCCTTTTTGGCAACAATGGAACCTCTCTCCTTGAAGTTCTTGATGATGTGATAGATTGTTGACTGAGGTGCAATATTTCTAGCTGCCATACTCTTCCCTGTTAGGCCATTTTTGTGCATTGCAATGATGACTGCACATGTTTCTTTAGAGATATCCATGGTTAACAGAAGAGAAACAATGATGCCAAGCACCAGCCTCCTTTTAAAGTGTCCAGTGGTGTCATTCTTACTTAATCATGACAGATTGATCTCCAGCCATGTCCTCATCAACACCCACACCTGTGTTAATGGAGCAATCACTGAAAAGAGGTTAGCTGGTCCTTTTAAGGCAGGGCTGCAATGATGTTGAAATGTGTTTTGGGGGATAAAGTTCATTTTCTAGCCAAATATTGACTTTGCAAGTAATTGCTGTTAAGCTGATCACTCTTTATAACATTCTGGAGTATATGCAAATTGCCATTAGAAAAAGTGAAGCAGTAGACTTTGTAAAAATTAATATTTGTGTCATTCTCAAAACTTTTGTCCATGACTGTACATGCCTAGTTCCCACCGTGAATCATGGAGGAGGTGGTGTGATGATGTGGGGATGCTTTGCTGGTGACACTATTGGGGATTTATTCAAAATTGAAGCGGTGAGTGGTTCATCTCACCCCAAACCATCTCGATTGTGTTCAGGTCTGGTGACTGTGGAGGCCAGGTCATCTGGCATAGCACCCCATCACTCTCCTTCTTGGTCAAATAGCACTTACACAGCCTGGAGGTGTGTTTGGGGTCATTGTCCTGTTGAAAAATAAATGATAGTCCAACTAAAAGCAAACCAGATGGAAAAGCATGCCACTGCAAGATACTGTGGAAGCCATGCTGGTTCACTATGCCTTCAGTTTTGAATAAATCCCCAACAGTGTCACCAGCAAAGCACCCCCACACCATCACACCACCTCCTCCATGCTTCACGGTGGGAACCAGGCATGTAGTTTCCATCCGTTCACCTTTTCTGCATGCAAAGCAGTAATCAAAGCAAAAGGTGGCTACTTTGAAGAACCTAGAATATAAGAGATATTTTCAGTTGTTTCACACTTTTTTGTAAAGTGTAATGTATAATTCCACTTGTGTTAATTCATAGTTTTGATGCCATCAGTGTGATTCTACAATTTTCACAGTCATGAAAATACAGAAAAATCTTTGACTGAGAAGGTGTGTCCAAACTTTTGGTCTGTACTGTACATACAGTAATGGCCGAAAGTGTTGACACCCTTGAAATTGTTCCAAAAAATGAAGTATTTCTCCCAGAAAATTATTTCAATTACACGTTTTGTTATACATATCTTTATTTCCTTTGTGTGTATTGGAACACCACAAAAAAGAGAAAAAAGGCAAATTGGACATAATTTCACACAAAACCCCAAAAATGGGCAAGATAAAATTGTTGGCACCTTTCCAAAATAATACGCAAACAACATGGACAGAGTACACACCAATCTTCCAATCTTCCCTTGTCACACTAGGCATGGAGAACAGAAAGAGAACTGTCGGAGGTTACAAATCCATCTCCAGAGATCTTGATGTTCCTTGGTAAATGGTGTGCAACATAATGAAGATGTTTACAACCCATGGCACTGTATTTAGTCTCTTAGTCTCTCTGGACACGTACAGCAGAGAAAAGTTGATGAAAGGTTGAAACGCAGGATAATCTGGATGGTGGATAAGTAGCCCCAATCAAATTCCAAAGAAATTCAAGCTGTCCTGCAGGCTCAGAGTGCATCAATGTCAGCATGCACTATCTTTCAACATTTGAATGAAATGAAATGCTATGGCAGGAGAAACAAAATGACACCAGTGCTGACACAGAGACATAAACCTAGAATTCAGGTTGCCAAAATGTACGTAAGCCAAAATCCTTATGGAAAGCATCTTCTGGACAGATGTGGCCAAAGCACTTCATTTTACTGTTTACCAAAAATAGAATGAGGCCTACAAAGAAAATAACTCAGTACCTACAGTTTAACATGGTGGAGGTTCAAAGATGTTTTGGAAGTTGTTTTGTTGCCTAGCCTCTGGCACTGGGTGCCTTGGCTCTGTGCAAGGCACCATGAAATCTGAAGATTACATAAGGATTTTGGGTTGCAATGTATTGCCCAGTGTCAGAATGCTTGGTTTGCATTCTAGATCATGAGTCTTTCAGTAATACAACGACCCCAAACATTCTTCAAGAAGCACTCAGAAATAGATGGAAACATAGTGCTGGAGAGTTCATAAGTAGTCAGCAATGAGTCCGGATCTAAATCCCATTGAACACCTCGGAGAGACGCTAAAATTGCTGTTGGGAGAAGGTAGTCTTCAAATATGACAGACCTGAAGCAGTTTGCAAAAGAAGAGTGGTCCAAAATTCCAGTTTAGAGGTGTAAGAAGTTGGTTGATGGTTATAGGAAGTGATTGATAGCAGTTATTTATGCCAAATATGTGCATCAAAATATTAAGTTGATGGTGTCAACACCATTTTTCAGCCTATTTTGGGGTTTTTCGGAGAAATTATGTACAGTTTACCTTTTTTCTTCTTTTTTTGTGCTACTCTGATACACAAAAAAAGGAAATAATTGGGTATAACAAAACATGTTTAATTGCAATAATTTTCTGGGAGAAATGCTTCACTTTCTGGAACAATTTCAAGGGTACCAACACTTTTGACCAATGACTATATATAAGTACACATAGCCTGTATCAATGAGCTAATATAAGCCAAAAAAAAAACATTTTAATTAACTAAAAAGTTTCAAAGTAATCAGTCTCTATTATAAGTATAAACATACAGCCCTGGCAAAAATTAAGAGACCACCACATCAAAATCCTGTCATGGGCAGCCCATTCTCCAGACCTGAACCCCATTAAAAACCTCTGTAATGTAATCAAGAGGAAGATGGATAGTCACAAGCCATCAAACAAAGAACTGCTTAAATGTTTGTACCGGGAGCAGTGTGAAAGACTGATGGCAAGCATGCCAAAATGCATGAAAGCCGTTTTTAAAAATCACGATTATTCCACAAAATACTGATTTCAGAACTTTTCCTGAGTTAAAACATTTGTATTGTTTCTAAATGATTATGAATTTGTTTTCAATGCATTATTTGAGGTCTGAAAGCACTGGGTTTTTTTTTTAAAATTTTGACCATTTTTCTTTTGTCAGAAAAAAAAACCAAAATATTTTGCTTGGAAATTCGGAGACATGTTGTCAGAAGTTTATAGACTAAAAGAACAATTTACATTTTACTCAAAAATATACCTAAAGAGAGAAAAATCAGACAAACTGAAAATTTTAAAGTGATCTCTTAATTTTTGCCAGAGCTGTATATAAAAGGTGTTTACACACTGTCACTAATAACCATACAAGAAGTACTTGCCTTTACAGAGGACACTTCACTTGAGAAAAGAAATGATAAAAGAAGTTTCCTATCAGGAAGGTTAAAAAAAATTCCAATGTAATTTAATTAGTCAATGTGAGAGATAAAAAGGGTGAGTTTACAAAATTAATGCTGATGTCAGCTTTCCGAGTATCCTTTAGGACACTGAGGGAAATGAGAGATTTTCATGATCTCACACATCATGAAATTAGGGGCATGACCAGAGTCAACCAATGTGTACTTACTATAAGTATACATATGAAAAAAACTAAGTAAACCTTCTTTGAATATCATGGTATTTATGTATCAGAACATAAAAAAGTCTGGTTCTAAAGAGGTCTTAAAGGGAATCTGTCACCCCAATTTAGCCATATAAGATAAAGATATCATTGCATAGTGCGTCCCATAACTAATCTATGGGTACCTATGATATCTCCTTACACCCCAGTTTTCATGTAAAAATACCATTGTAAAGTTCGTTTTCTAGTATGCAAATCCATGCAGTCCGGTCTGATGGGCGGCGTTTTTTTTCTCCCCCCGCTCCTCGGCTTCTCTTGCGTATGTTCGTCTGTGAATACCACAGACGGCTTAGTGTTTCCGCGATTGCGCTTTTCAAAATCCCCTTGCGCATCCGCAGTGTGCTTTGCCCAAAAGTGGGCAAAGCATAAAATCATTACAGCGCATGTGCAACTATTTTCCTTCACTTTCCATGCCCCGGAAATGACTGCTTGCATTGAAGACTTCTGGGGCAAGGAAAGTGAAGGAAAATAGTTGTGCATGCGCTGTAATGATTTTATGCTTTGCCCACTGTTGGGCAAAGCACACTGCACATGCGCGAGGGGATTTTGAAAAGCGCAAGCGTGGCAAGCCAACGATAAAGAAAAAAAAAACTGCATAGGGCAAGAATGGAGGCGGTGGGGGAATGCGAAGAAACGCCGCACATTGGACCGGACCGCAGGGATTTGCATACTAGAAAACAAACTTTACAAAGGTATTTTTACATGAAAACTGGGGTGTCAGGAGATACCATAGGTACCCATAGATTAGTTATGGGACGCACTATGCAATGATATCTTTATCTCATATGGCTAAAATGGGGTGACAGATTCCCTTTAAATTTAGATAAATACAAACTCAGATGAAGAGTACCACATGATAAATTGTACAGTATGTTCTCATTAATTATCTAAAATTAAGACAAAATGCAGAAGCAGTGAGATAAAAAATAAGTGCATCCCATAAATCAACAGTTTATAAAACCACAGTGAGTGATAAATTGAATTGTTTCTGTATGACTCACATCGTTCTGAAGGAATCTGTCTCATTCTTCTTTACAACGTTGTGTAAGCTTTTCAGGGGTATTTAGCTCTAGGATCGCTGTCTGGGTAGACAGAATGGCACGGAAACAGTTCATTCAGACAGCAGTTTGGTGAAAACTGGCCGCAACCAGTTTTATTAAAGTCCACAGCACACAGATAAAAACAAATCATAAACAGAAAACCTGGGCTTGTCTAGCCACTAAATTACACTTAGATAGATGGCCCTCTCTATCCGGGACCCAGACTCTACCAGTCTGTGCCCAAAACAACACATATCACATATGTTACCAGTATGGAGTTTCACAGACACTCCTCTTTATGTCCGAAGGCAACTCCAATGTCCAGACTTGAGAGAGGTCACCTCCTTTTCAGTCGCTATTCGCACGGATTCTCACTGCGACTACTCCTGTGTCCGGGGTACTTCCTGCACCCAGACTGAGACAGCTCACACCCTTAGAGACTGCTTCCTTGTGCCAGGACACCTCCCTGTGTCCGGGCTAAAGACAGCTCCCACACTCTTAGAGACACCTTCTGTGCCTGGACCCCTTGTCCAGACTGAATGAGCTCTCTGACTGTGCTCACAAGCACCTACTTCTGGCTTCCTAATCAACACCTGAGTGGATTCAGGTCTGAGCTGCAAGCGTGTACTGAATGGCAGGTGTAGTGACCTTTCTTTACCACCAGGTTTACAAAGCCACACATTTCGCTCATACCAGTCAGCAAGGTACTTAGGTGAAATATACACCTCATTCACCACATATTCCTTCACTGTCTCACATATCCCCTCCCTCTTCTCCAGACCGGAGGGCTGGTCATCCAGACCGGAGGGCTGGTCAACAATCCAACAGAGACAGTGAACTCTGGACCAGTCATGGCCCTCATCAGCTTCATCCTCACCACTGTCATAGCCAACATCAGTTTTCTCTTCATCTGAAGCATCCGCACTACCCTGTACCCTCCCAGGCCTATACTCTCTGCGGGCCTCGGGTATCCTGCACTGTTTCATCTTGACTTTAGTGCCAGCCTCAGTCTCGGTATAGTGGCTCACCAGATAAGTACGACCAGGCACGTCAGAACAGCTCTGCTGATTCTTCCTCAGAAACTTTCGTACCTCCTGTTTTTGGGGCACTGACCCTGTGTCACCAACTGTCACAGGAGGTATAGGGGTTTTCTCTAATTCCCCCTGAACTTTCTTTAGCACATCTACTTTCTTAAATATCAGTTGATTCATAAATTCTACCTCACAGAACCCAAGCGCCTCTGCATTGGTCTCTGACCATTCCGAGCCACACTGTTCAAACGATTGGCACTGTAGAGGGAGCTGATCGTTTTTCTTGGTCGGTACACATAATTTATCCTCTTCTGGTACAGGCTCACTTTGCATAAGACTCAGAGCTCTTACTTCTTTCTCCAGGAGATCCTCATGGCTACGCATCTTCTCCTGTAGTTGTTGGATGTCCTTTACGTCTTCGGCCCTTTCTTCAGGCTCTTCTGGTAGGACATGCTCAGAAGCCCTACCATCAGTCTTCTTTTCCACCATGTTCTGCATCCCATCTGAGCTCCCGTGTATCTGCAGCGGCAACGGAGCGACACATCGCCCCTCCCACTCACTGGGACGTGGTTCAAGTGTAGACTCCATGAAAATGCACCTGAGCTCACCAAGGCCAACCCGAGGTCTCAAAATCTCATCTTGGGATTTATCCAGATCCTTTGGGTCGCTCGAGAACTCCGATGGCGCACCGGGCGCCGAACTTCCGGCCCGAGCTTCGCGAGTCGCAGCCACGGATCCGGACAGTACACCGTCCACGCCGTTGTCTCCAACAGAAACATATTCCGGGGCAGAGTCATTCCCCACATCTTCAGTCTTGTTCCTCACAGCTTCACTTGAGACATCAGCCTCTGGTGAGGCACCTGGCCTGGTGTCCACCACTTCCATGGCTTTCTCCACCTCTGCAGCATCACCTTCCGAGTCCTTGGCATGATGCAGATCCACACCACACACTGACAACTTCTCATCTTCAACAGCATCCACTTGTGCTGTGTTCAGTTTCAGAGTCCTGCCTTTAAAGCTCAGCTCTCCTCCTTTCACCTTAGTCTTCGCCAGGGAACCGGCCAACTGTAAAACATCTTCAGATGCCATCTTCTGTCTGGCTGTAAGGTCAGCATCAGCTTTCTTCTCAGGACTCTCAACCTCCTCTGCTACCATGCCTTCCTCATTTGCACTGGTTGCTTTATGGTCATCAGATAATTCACTATCACTATCTGACCCCTTTTTCTCAGCCACATCTGGCTCACTGTCAGGGCTATACACTTCATTTTCATTCACATCCTGCTCACTGTCAGGGTTATACAATTCATTTTCATTCATATCCTGCTCACTGTCAGGGTTATACAATTCATTTTCATTCACATCCTGCTCACTGTCAGGGTTATACAATTCATTTTCATTCACATCTTGATCTGGAACCTTAGTTAACATGTCATCCACAACATTAACTTCACCATCTGGTCCCTCAAGTATGTGACTATGTGACAACCCCAGCACTATACTTCTATATAGTTCAGGCACTAGGAGCTGACTCACAACCTCTCCCTGGACTTCAGTGTTTATGGCAACATGAGAGAACCTCTCCTCAGAGTCAGGCTCCTGGGAAACCTCATTTAGAACAATCATATTTTCCTGTGCTGTTTTAAGAGAGGGTTCTCGCCACTGCTCACTCTCAAAACCGTCACAGGACACAGGCAAGTCAGGGACACTCGGTTCCCGAGAACCACCATCCTCGTCTCCCAACATCACCTGCAAAGGAATTTCATCACTACCACAGTCATCATTATTATCAACATCATTATCATGACTATGATCAGTATTATCATCACTATCATTATCAGCATCCTCATCATGGTCATCATCATTATCATGATCATCATTATCATTTAAGTTTAACGGCCCACTAGCATTGTGTTCCGCCCCTCGGGACTGCGCACCCTCAGTAGGAGCTTCATCACACTGTCCATCAGAAACATTTTTCCCCCAGAGATCCTTAGACCAGGGAAAGTCATTACCCAATATAACGGGGTGCACCAGGGTCTTCACTACCCCCACTTCATATGAAACCTCCCCGAGTTTGGGGACCAAGTCCACGGCAGTCTCTGGGTAGACTTTGGTGTCTTCATGGATGTACACCACACTCAGGTGCTTATCAGGGATGAAGTCCCTATCACTCAGGCTGTCACATACGGAAGTCACTGGACTCTCTGAGTCCAAGAGGGCCTGTGCTGGGCAGTCACTTACAACCACCGGGGACCCCTGTGGTCCAGTCTCTTCGGCTGAGGTGGACACACACACAGGTTCTGCGCAGAGAGAGAGGGATCTGCCATCATCACAACACATAGGCTCCCCCTCTATTGGACAGTTGGCTGCAATTTCACGCCAGCTCCAACACTGTCCATCACACTCTCCCACCCACATGTCCCCTCGGGCCTGAACCCGCTTATCAGCATACCCCATGTCCCCAACAGCTGGAACGCTCTTACCGCGAGAGTTCAGCGTCCGGGAACTCCGAAGTGACGACCTCTCAGACGGCTGTACCTCAGGAGGACGTGCTTGGGTGTAGCGGTCCACTATCACCTTTTCAACTCCATAATCAGGCCTGCTGACTGCAGACTCCTAACTGTATCTCCAGTCACGAACTCCCCTGGCACGGGCTGTCACCGTAACACCCAGCCGGGTAAGAATCGCCGCTTTCAACTTGGCATAGTCTTCGCTGTCCTGCTTGCTCAGGTCAGCCCAGACTTTTTGGGGTTCCCCAATCAGATAGGGTACGACCGCCATGGCCCATTCAGATAGTGGCAGATTCTCCTTCTCTGCCAGTCTCTCAAACCTAGTAAGATATACCTCCACATCATCACGAGGTGTCATTTTTCTCAAGGACCGTCTTACCGCCTTCTTTATAGCGGACAACGCCGGTGCCTTCACAACATTACTTCGGGACGCGGCACCGAAATCCTTTTTTGGTGCTGTCATCTGCTCAATAAATAACCGGTTATTCTCCTGCTGCTGCTGCAGGAATTGCTGCTGGGCCTGCTGCATGTGCTGCTGGTGCTGCAGGCGCTGCTGCTCCATGCTTCGCTGGGCCTGCACCAGGTACTCAACGAGTTCCTCCATACTGCCGGACTTATCTGTCTCAACCACGGCAGTTTTATGTTGCACATTAACTTGTGCCATTTGTTCAAACAGCGCCTCCATGCTGTCATCCATGCTGTCAGACTTCTCTGTCTTAACAACGGCAGTCTTCACTCAAGACATACACACTACACAGCTTTTTTTCCACAGAAAATTCAGCCTTGCTGTGCAACCACTTTTTTTTTTTTTTTTTCTTGGCAAAGTCTATTAGGGCTACTGTCTCTTTAAGACTGCTCCACAAACTTTTCTTTTGCTGCTGCACATTCCACAGTCATTTTCACAACAAGTTCAGCTTTGCTGTGCATACATTTTCTCTCTGCAGACCCTATCAGGGCCACTGTCTCTCCAAGACTGCTCCAAATAGACGTTTCTGCTGACACACACTTTTTTTTTTTTCTGTTGCTATTTCAATAGACTTCACCTTTAATGCTGTCTCTCGCCACTGTGCTGCATACACACTCCAGAACTAACTGTACCAGGCCCTGCGCTGCCCCAGCATTCTCCGCCAATTGTAAGCTTTTCAGGGGTATTTAGCTCTAGGATCGCTGTCTGGGTAGACAGAATGGCACGGAAACAGTTCATTCAGACAGCAGTTTGGTGAAAACTGGCCGCAACCAGTTTTATTAAAGTCCACAGCACACAGATAAAAACAAATCATAAACAGAAAACCTGGGCTTGTCTAGCCACTAAATTACACTTAGATAGATGGCCCTCTCTATCCGGGACCCAGACTCTACCAGTCTGTGCCCAAAACAACACATATCACATATGTTACCAGTATGGAGTTTCACAGACACTCCTCTTTATGTCCGAAGGCAACTCCAATGTCCAGACTTGAGAGAGGTCACCTCCTATTCAGTCGCTATTCGCACGGATTCTCACTGCGACTACTCCTGTGTCCGGGGTACTTCCTGCACCCAGACTGAGATAGCTCACACTCTTAGAGACTGCTTCCTTGTGCCAGGACACCTCCCTGTGTCCGGGCTAAAGACAGCTCCCACACTCTTGGAGACACCTTCTGTGCCTGGACCCCTTGTCCAGACTGAATGAGCTCTCTGACTGTGCTCACAAGCACCTACTTCTGGCTTCCTAATCAACACCTGAGTGGATTCAGGTCTGAGCTGCAAGCGTGTACTGAATGGCAGGTGTAGTGACCTTTCTTTACCACCAGGTTTACAAAGCCACACATTTCGCTCATACCAGTCAGCAAGGTACTTAGGTGAAATATACACCTCATTCACCACATATTCCTTCACTGTCTCACAGTTGCTTAATTTCACTACCGTTTGTGGGCATTCACTTATTCACAGATTTCTTAAGGTACTGCCTCTGTATTTTAGTCAGATTGACATCTGGACTTTAATGGCACTATTTAAACACCTTGATTCTCTTCTTTTTCTGCCATTCTGATGTAGATTTCTAGTGTGCTAGGGATCATATTCCTGCTGCGCGAAGCAATATCAGCTAAGCCTTACGAGAGATGGACTCACACATGATTCTAGAAAACTTTGATATACAGAGGAGTTATTTGTCTTCTCAATGACTTCAAAATGCCTAGGTCCTGTGGCTACAAAAAGCCCAAATCATCACATCACACAATTGGTATGAGGTGTTTTTTTGCCAAACATGGCGCAGAGCATTATGGCCATAAATCTCTACTTTGGTCACGTCTGGCCAAAGGACATTATTCCAGAAGTCTTATAGTTTGTACAGATGCAACTTTGCAAACTAGTTGTAATAGGCTTTGTCCTGAAAACTCCTTTTAACAAGCAATACATATTCGTTTTTTTCTGTTTGTCATGATCTTGAATATTTAACATGCTGAGGCCTTCAGAGGCTGAGGTGTAGCTCTCAGATTTTTTGCATGTGCATTTCATGTTCTGAAGTTGATTGGTGTCTTGAATCTTTTCCACTTGTGAATAATTTTTCTCACTGTAGGATCATAGACTCCAAATTGATGGAGAAGGACAATCGCTCCTCTAAAATTATTGCTGAAATCTTTCCTCTTTGGCAGTGTGAATATGTACTCGAATGCTCCAGACCATCAAAGAGCCAAAACTTCTGCTTTTATAGAAGTGGTCACACTTGCTAACAGAAGCAGTGAGAGAGCACCTATTTTTTCACACACTGCATTTTAGGCTAGTTGTTAAAAAAATGTTTTAAGGGTTTGTTTTTTTTAATCTGAGGTTGTACTTACCTAATTTGTCAACCTTCCAAGGACCAGATTTTTATTTTTCTTATCTCCTGATACATAAACCATAGAATTCAAAGAGGATGTAAACAGTTTTTCCAATGAATGTATGTGTTTAGTGCTCAAAAGCTCAAACAAGGTAAAGTAAATCATTTTCATGTCCAAGATTGAGTCAACTAAATCTACAAGTAACATAGTAACATAGTTATTAAGGTTGAAGGAAGACTTTAAGTCCATCTGGTTCAACCCATATCCTATCCTAACCTGCCCTAACATGTTGATCCAGAGGAAGGCAAAAAAAAACCCATGTGGCAACAGTAAGCTTCACATTGGGGAAAAAATTACTTTCCAACTCCACATACGGCAATCAGACTAGCTCCCTGGATCAACGCAATATCTAAGAAACTAGTGAAAATAACTTGTAATATTATACTTTTCAAGAAAGGCATCCAGGCCCCTCTTAAATTTTAGTAGGGAATCACTCATTACAACATTAGATGGCAGAGAGTTCCATAGTCTCACTGCTCTTACAGTAAAGAATCTGCGTCTGAGATTATGCTTAAACCTTCTTTCCTCCTGACGTAGAGAATGCCCCCTTGTCCCCGTCACAGGTCTAAGAGTGAAAAGATCATTCGAAAGGTCTTTGTACTGTCCCCTCATATATTTATACATTGTAATAAGATCACCCCTAAGCCTTCGTTTTTCCAAACTAAATAACCCCAAGTGTAATAACCTGTCTTGGTATTGCAGACCCCCCCAGTTCTCTAATAACCTTTGTCGCTCTCCTCTGCACCCGCTGTAGTTCAGCTATGTCTTTCTTATACACCAGAGACCAGAGCCATACACAGTATTCTAAGTGTGGTCGCACCAGTGACTTGTATAGAGGTAAAATTATGTTCTCCTCATGAGCATCTATGCCTCTTATAATGCATCCCATTATTTTATTTGCCTTTTCAGCAGCTGCCTGACACTGGCCACTAAATGTGAGTTTGTCGTCCACCCATACACCCAGGTCTTTTTGAGTGACAGTTTTGCCCAGTGCTTTACAGTTAAGCACATAATTATACATCTTGTTTGCTCTACCCAAGTGCATGACCTTACATTTATCCCCATTAAAGCTCATTTGCCATTTATCAGCCCAAGCTTCTAGTTTACATAAATACAAAATTGTCCTCCTCTGCATTGATGATCCTGCAGAGTTTAGTGTCATCTGCAAATATTGAAATACTACTCTGTATTCCCCCTCCAAGATCATTAATAAATATGTTAAAAAGAAGTGGCCCAATACTGACCCCTGTGGTACACCGCTGCTAACTGTGACCCAGTCCGAGTGTGCTCCATTAATAAACACCCTTTTTCTTCCTATGCCTGAGCCAGTTCTTAACCCACTTACACATATTTTCCCATATCCCCATTGTTCTCATTTTATGTATCAAGATTTTGTGTGGCACTGTATCAAAAGCTTTTGAAAAATCCATGTACACCACATCCACTGCATTCCCTTGGTCCAGTCCGGAACTTACATCTTCATAAAAGCTTATTAGATTAGTCTGACAAGAACTGTTCCTCGTAAACACATTCTGATATTGGGTCATGAGGTTATTCTTCTTCAGATACTCCAATATAGTATCTCTTAGAAAACCCTCCAGGATTTTATCAACAGTAGAGGTTAAGCTCACTGGCCTATAATTTCCAAGTTTAGTTTTTGTCCCCTTTTTGAATATTGGCACCACATTTGCTTATACGCCAGCCCTGTGGTACAGACCCCGTTATTATGGAATCTTTAAAGATTAAAAATAATGGTGTATCTATGACTGTACTTAATTCCTGCAGTACTTGGGGGAGTATACCATCCGGGCCCGGGGATTTGTCAATTTTAGTGATTTTTAGAAGCCGCCGTACTTCCTGCTGGGTTAAGCAGGTGACATTTAATGGAGAATTTTTGTTATAACCAATCATGTTGTCTGTCATGGGATTTTCTTGTGTAAATACTGTTGAATAAAAGTAATTTAGCATATTGGCTTTTTCCTCATCCTCATCCACCATTTCACCCAGACTATTTTTAAGGGGACCAACACTTTCAATTTTAAGTTTCTTAGTATTTGTGTAGTTAAAGAATATTTTGGGATTATTTTTACTTTCTCTGGCAATGAGTCTCTCTGCCTCAATCTTTGCTGTCCTGATTTGCTTTTTACAGAATTTATTTAATCTTCTGTATTTATTTAATGCCTCATCACTACCTACTTGCTTTAATTCCCTAAATGCCTTATTTTTTCACTTATTGCGCCCCTTACAGCTCTATTTAGCCATAGTGGTTTCCTCCTATTTCTAGCATGTTTATTTCCATAGGGTATATATTGTGCACAGGTCCTATTCAGGATGCTAATAAATGTCTCCCATTTTCTTTGTGGATTTTTATGTCTCAGGATATCGTCCCAGTTTATTGCACCAAGATCATCTCTCATCCGTTGGAAATTTGCCTTCCTGAAGTTTAGTGTCCTTGTAACCCCTCTACTACACATCTTATTAAAGGATACATGAAAACTTATTATTTTGTGATCACTATTATCCAAGTGACCCCCAACCATTATATTTGATATGCGGTCTGGCATGTTGGTTAATATTAGGTCTAGCAGTGCCCCCCCCCCCTTGTTGGGTCCTGAACTAGTTGTGAAAGGTAATTGTCTCTCATAGTTGTCAAAAACCTATTACCTTTGCTGGAACTGCAGGTTTCTGTTCCCCAATGTATTTCAGGGTAGTGAACCCACTTACCATACGATCCACTTTACAAATATAAAAATTTTGCCCACAATGATATGGTGGATATATATTCTGTCTCTACAAAAAGATCAACAACAAAATCAAAGAATCTTCCAACAACCAATTTGATTAGATTATCAGTATATCTCAACTGAGAGTTAATGTATATGCTGTAAAAAATAAAACCCAGCTACTGCATATAAAAAGCTTTAGAGAATGTCTGAGGAAACACACTTAGAATAAAGTAATGATGCCAGCTAACTAGAATTTCACTTTGTCTGTTTTCCTGACAGGCACAGTACTGCCTAAGGAATGTTCCTCTTACTGGAGAGCCCATAGGACTAAGGACAATAAAATACTGACAGTGCCCAATCCCCCCTCCTTATCACCATTCCTCTCGGTGATGCACTAATTGGGATGCCCTGACGCCCAATGGCTTTTAAAGGGGATGTTGCTACGGCCACACCTATAGGAGTTAAATTCAGGTGCCCGAGGCAGGAACTTCCTTTTCCTGCAGGGGACACCTGGAAGCGTTTGCAGGCCTTACTGGGTCTACTGACATTTGCCAGCCACGTAATGCCAGTCGGCAGAGCTTTCCCTCGCCAATTATCATTAGCAACCAAGGGCATTTCCCAGCCGGCTCATAGAATTAGGCTTACTCGAAAGTTAAAAGCAGATATGCTAGTCTGGAATACATTCCTGCAATCATATAATGGACAAACATGTGTCATGGCTAAAGAAACGTCAAGCAAGGACCTAGGCCTCACAGTAGGGTGGAGTAAAAAAGAGGGTTTTGCAGCAATTTACAAAGACCAATGGAGCAAAAGCAACTGGCCAGAGCTATGGACCACATCAAACTGACGGCATGATCCAGCCCTGTGGGAAATTTTTGTAATAGTTGCATCAGTGGAGAAATGGGCTAGTCAGTTGAGAAATACGAACATTCGGTTTCAGACAAAAAATAGGAGAACCGCTAACAGCTTGAACCACATGTCAGCTACATCCTTGCCCTTACCCGCTCTGTTACGCCGTTTAGCGTTGCTTTGTTTGGAAAACAATACCTGGTGTCGAGCCACAATAGTGGCGGAGGTAGACGATAATCTCATTAACTCGCTTTTATCTTCCGATTGGCAGGCCTTCAGAATCCAGCTTCCCAGTGGCAACCTTCGAGTATTCAGTATCCGCCATCCCTATAGGAAACAGTGACCAATCACTGATGCCCTTGATCCACGCTTCCGTCACACCGGCTACCTAGCAGGTTTATGGTAAGGCTTTGGAAGAATGGTGCTCATTAATTCAGGGTAGGCCCCCACTCCTCCGGTCCCCCTACCTGGAGCACTATGGAACGCACGCTGTCTGCAATAAACTGTCATTTATCCACGACCTCTTCATCACCAATAAACTCTCCTTCCTTGGCATCACCGAAACCTGGCTCACACCCTCTGACTCACCAGCTGCACTCTCATACAGTGGATTCCACCTATCTCACACCCCCCGCCCCAGCAACAAACGTGGTGGAGGAGTTGGTTTGCTCCTATTTGATACCTGCTCCTTTACCCCAATTCCACTACCCCCTCCGCTACTATTCCCTCATTTGAGGTGCACTCCGTCCGCATCTACTCCCCCTCCAACCTCCAGCTGACTGTCATCTACCGCCCCCCAGAACTTGCCATCTCCACCTTTCTCGATCACTTCACCTCCTGGCTGCTCTATTTCCTCTCTGTTGACATCCCCACTATCATCATGGGTGACTTCAACATCCCCATTGATGCTTCCACCCCAGCGGCCTCTAAACTTTTATCGCTCACAGCCTCCTTTGGCCTCACTCAATGGTCCTCTGCGGCCACTCACAAAGATGGTCACACGCTGGACCTTATCTTCACCCGCCTCTGTTCCCTTACTAATCTCACTAACTCACCCCTTTCCCTGTCTGACCACAACCTACTGACGTTCTCTTTCCTCTTCTAGTGCACAACCCCCACTCCACAAACTCACTCACCCTCGCAGAAATCTCAAACACCTCAATTTACCAATGCTCTCTGAGTCCCTCCTCCCTCTTACAGACATATCTTCACTACATGACACAGATTCTGCTGCCACCTTTTATAACACTACAATAACAGCAGCACTTGATTCTGCCGCCCCCCTCACACATAGCAAAACTTGTACAATCAACAGGCAGCCCTGGCTGACCAGCCTCACCAAAGAACTGAGACGGGCTTCCAGGGTTGCTGAGCGGAGATGGAAAAAATCCCGCTCTGCCGAGCACCTAACTGCAAACAAGCAGTCCCTCACCAGCTTCAAGTCCACGCTCACTGCTGCAAAGCAAACTTACTTCTCATCTCTCATATCCTCCCTGTCTCACAACCCTAAACAGCTCTTCAACACTTTCAATTCTCTACTCTGTCCCCCAGCACCTCCTCCTTCTCCTCTCATTTCTGCTGAAGACTTTGCCTCTTTCTTTAAGCAGAAGATCGATACGATCAGAGAAAGCTTTGGCCCACAGCCCCCATTGCCCCTCTTAGCTGTTCAACACTCTTCCCCAAAACCAACTTCTCCACCTTGACAGAAGATCAGCTTTCCACCCTCCTATCAAGATCACACCTCACCACTTGCATGCTTGACCCGCTCCCATCCCACCTCATCCCTAGCCTCGCTACCGTCTTCACCCCTACTCTAACACACCTCTTCAACCCCTCACTTACAAATGGTGTCTTCCCCTCATCCTTCAAACATGTCTCGATCACACCCATTCTCAAAAAGACCTCCCTTGACCCATCCTCTGTGTCTAGCTATCGCCCGATATCTCTTCTCCCTTATGCCTCAAAACTACTGGAACAGCATGTCCATCTTGAACTGTCCTCCCACCTCTCCTCCTGCTCCCTCTTTGACCGCTTACAATCAGGCTTCCGACTGCATCACTCAACTGAAACTACCCTAACTAAAGTCACCAACGACCTACTAACCGCCAAGAGCAAGCGACACTACTCTGTCCTCCTTCTCCTGGACCTGTCTTCTGCCTTCGACACAGTGGACCATTCCCTCCTGTTACAGATTCTCTCATCTCTTGGCATCACAGGCTTGGCCCTATCCTGGATCTCATCATATCTAACAAACCGAACATTCAGTGTCTCCCTCTCCCACACCACCTCCTCACCTCGCCCCCTGTCTGTCGGTGTTCCCCAAGGCTCAGTTCTAGGACCCCTACTCTTCTCCATCTACACCCTCGGCCTGGGACAGCTCATAGAATCCCATGGTTTGCAGTATCATCTCTACGCCGACGACATGCAGATCTACCTATCTGGACCTGACCTCACCTCCTTACTGACCAAAATCCCACAATGTCTGTCTGCTATTTCTGCTTTCTTCTCTGCTCGCTTTCTAAAACTGAACATGGACAAAACAGAATTCATCATCTTTCCCCCATCTCACTCTACCCCCCCACCAGACCTGTCCATCAACGTCAATGGCTGCTCACTTTCCCCAGTCCCGCATGCTCGGTGCCTCGGAGTGATCCTCGACTCTGCCCTCTCTTTCAAGCCACATGTCCAAACCCTTGCTCCTCCTGCCGTCTCAAACTCAAAAATATTTCCCTGATCCGTGCATTCCTTGATCATAAAACTACTAAAACACTATTCCGCATGCCCTGCATCCATACTCCTGCCTCCTACTGCAACCTCATCTCTCTGGCCTTCCCCTGCATCTGGACACCTTCTCCAGTATCCTCCCGCCTCCTCTGCCAAGCCTTACACCTGCTCCGTTATTCCCAGACTCCAGTTTGCAAACCCTACTGCTCATGACTCTAACCAAATGACTCAAGCCATCAATCTGTCTCCTCCATACATCTGTGACATGGTCTCCCGGTACATACCCACACGCAACCTTCGATCCTCTCTCAAGATCTCCTCCTCTACTCCACTCTTATCTCTTCTTCCCACAACCGCATACCACGCTTCTCCCGTGCCTCTCCCATACTCTGGAACTCTCTACCCCAACACATCAGACTCGCGCCTACCATGGAAACCTTCAAAAAGAACCTGAAGACCCACCTATTCCGACAAGCCTACAACCTGCAGTGATCATCAGTAGTGTTGAGCAATACTGCTCGATATCTAAAAATATCGGATCGAATGGTATCGCCGATATCACTAAATATAGTCGATATCCGATTCCGATACCGGAAGTCCAATGTAAGTCTATGGGAACCAAAAATCGACATTAAAAAAAAACATTCTTGCCTTGTTGGTTAATTGTACATGAAGGAAAACAACAAAGACTAATGTAGAATGTATTGGGGAGGTTGAGGAGACAATAAAGGCATACATGTTTAACCCAATGCATTGGAATAGCATTAATATATTTTTTTTTGGAAATACGTTAGGATTGACTAACAAATTGACAATATTGTTAACCTTTTTTCTATTTTGGCAAATATGTATGTTTCACAACTTCCATGCTCTTCACCTTTTTAACTTTTGCCAGTGCCACACTTTCTCCTTCATAATCTTCAGCAGCAGCATCATCTTTCTCATCAAATTATTCTTCATCTTCACCTTCTTAATCTTCTTCTTAAACTTCTTGCTATTCATGTTTTTGTTTACATTACTCATATTGTTATTATTAAACTAATTAATCTTCTTCATATTCAAATTCTTCATCTTCTTCCTCTTCATCTTCTTCATCATATTCTTATTTGTGACAGAGATTCCTGTACTTGTAATCTGTAAAGTATGAATTGTTCATCCTTCCGTTCTTGCTGTCACAAAAGATTTAAATTACAACAGTATTTGTCCGTGTTCAGTTTAGCCTGCAGCAGCAGGCATTTTCCAGGGGCACCACGAGGAGGAACGGACTCACCCCCATACACTGCTTAGTCTTCTGCTTAGAATTTAGAGCATATATTTTGCTCTTCATTTTGGTCTTATACTTCATGTTCTTCTGATTTTTGATCTTCTGCTTATTGTTCTTCTGTCTCTTGTTCTGTATCTTGTAGTTTGTCTTAACCTTCTTTGTCCTGTTGGTGATCTTCTTCTGGGTAATCTTTTATTTTTTCTTTGTGATGGTGTTCAGGCTGGTTGGCTTCATGCTCGTCGTCCTTGTTGTCGTCATCTTCTTCTGGGTGGTCTTTAAGGTCGTCTAATTTCCGAGAAACAGCTGACGTTACTGGAACCCTGACGGGTATCAGATGGAGCAAGAGACAATGGAAGTAACGAGGACCAGCTGACTGTGCTGGACCCCGGACGGGTAGCAGAAGGAAAAGAGGCAATGTCACAACCGAGTACCAGCTGACGTTACTGTGACACGGTTACTAAGCAGGAGGTACTTGTGCTCCAAAGCACTACCAAGGACCAGCAGACGTTGGTGGAACTCGGATACGGAGAGATGGAGGCACCTAGGCCAAAGGCACTGGGGAGAACCAGTTGACGGTACTGGACCCGGACTGGTAGCAGAAGGAAAAGAGGCAATGTCACAACCGAGTACCAGCTGACGTTACTGTGACACGGTTACTAAGCAGGAGGTACCTGTGCTCCAAAGCACTACCAAGGACCAGCAGACGTTGGTGGAACTCGGATACGGAGATGGAGGCACCTAGGCCAAAGGCACTGGGGAGAACCAGTTGACGGTGCTGGACCCCGGACTGGTAGCAGAAGGAAAAGAGGCAATGTCACAACCGAGTACCAGCTGACGTTACTGTGACACGGTTACTAAGCAGGAGGTACCTGTGCTCCAAAGCACTACCAAGGACCAGCAGACGTTGGTGGAACTTGGATACGGAGATGGAGGCACCTAGGCCAAAGGCACTGGGGAGAACCAGTTGACGGTACTGGACCCCGGACGGGTAGAAGAACGCACCCATGAAAATGTAAGTTGACAGGACGCAAGCCGTCCGCAGTTACCGAATCACACAGTCCTACAGTGCCTGCTTGTCCTATTGTCACAATGGAAACCGCCTTTATTTACATATCCCACAGCACACATAGGAATCACCTAAACTGCAGGCACCATAGAGTCGGCTAACCCGAATGCAACACGACAGCACAACTTATTGGAGGATAATTGACGTTCACACTGCCAGGAAACAGCTGTCGTGCTGTAACCAGGCTGGCCAGGAGTCAGTACCCCTGCCAATTACTTACGAGCAACAAATGGCGGTGTTGTAGCCCAGGGAGTAGAGTTCAGGTGGTAGAAAGATGAACATAACAGGAGACATGGAAAACGTTGCCAAACAGTTATTTAATCTGAAAACGGACAGGCAAATTCAGGTGAGATCCATGCCTTGTTCATTTTCAGAAAAGTAAGCCGGTCTACATTCTCTGAGGATAGTCGCATGCGACAGTCTGTTAGTACACCACCTGCAGCACTAAAGACACGCTCAGATAATACACTGGCAGCAGGGCAAGCCAGCACCTCCAATGCATACTGGCTAAGCTCTGGCCATGTATCCAACTTAGAGACCCAAAATTTGAAAGGGGAAGAGGCATCTGGGAGTACACTTAGAGGGAAAGCCAAGTAGTCTGTCACCATCTTACGGAAACGTTTCTTCCTGGTGACTGGAGCCGTCTCGGATGGTGTAGACCTTGCTGGCGCTGTCACAAAACTTTGCCACATTTGTAACATACAGTTCTTGCCCTGTGCAGAGGCGCTGCTTCTGCTCCCTCTTGTTGTAGAGGTGTCTACACTGCCTCGACGCACAGAGCTGCTTTGTAAAGCAGTAGCAGCAGCAGCAGCTTTCTCGGCTGGAATGTACAACAGTATGGATTGCACCAGTGTGTCTTGGTACTCCTGCATTTTACGGTCCCGGTTCACCGGTGTGATGAGGGTTTGTAAGTTGTCCCGGTAGCGAGGGTCTAGGAGGGTGTACACCCAATAATCTGACGTGCTGAGAATGTGGGCGATGCGGCGGTCGTTTCTCAGGCACTGAAGCATGAAATCAACCATGTGCTGCAGACTCCCAACTGGCCAACAAAGGCTGTCCTCTGGAAGAGGCGTCATCTCTGCCTCCTCTGCATCACCCCACCCTGGCTCTACATACTGACTAGAGCGTTGTGTACCTCCCTCTGTAGGGATTTCTTCCTCCTCCATTGACTCCTCCTCCTCCTCCTCCTCACAAAGTGAGCCCTGCCCAGCCCTTTGTGAGGAACCACGTTGCGCTGACTGTCCTGAAGGTAATTGAATTTGTGACTCCTCATCCTCCACCTCTTCCAAAACCTCTTCCTTTAGTGCTTTCAGTGATTTCTGAAGCAGGCAGATAAGGGGGACAGTCATGCTGACTAGTGCATCATCTGCACTCGCCATCCGCGTTGAGACATCAAACGCACGCAAAACGTCGCAGATGTCCTTCATAGAGGCCCACTCAGTAGTGGTGAAGTGTGAACGGCGCAAATTGCGAGTTGATTGCGCCTGTTGCAGCTGATACTCCATTACTGCTGGCTGCTGCTCACACAACCGCTCCAACATATGTAACGTGGAATTCCACCTGGTGGGTACGTCACATATGATGCGATGTTCAGGAAGGCGAAATCTGACTTGCAGAGCTGCAATGCGCGATCTGGCCATGCTGGAACGTCGCAAGTGAGCGCACTCTAGGCGGACCTTGTGCAGCAGTGCATCAAGATCCGGATAGTCCCTCAAAAAACTCTGCACGACCAAGTTGAGCACATGTGCCAGACATGGTATGTGAGTGAGGTTGCCAAGGCCAAGAGCTGCCACCAGATTTCGGCCATTGTCACACACTACCAAGCCTGGCTGGAGATTAGCTGACAAAAACCACACGTCGCTCTCCTGCTTGATGGCATCCCAGAGCTCCTGCGCTGTGTGGCTTCGATTCCCATGGAAATTAATTTCAGGACGGCCTGTTGACGTTTGGCCACGGCTGTGCTCATATCGGTCGCAACAGGTAAGCGTTCACGGGTCCATGTGGAGGTATACCGTGACGGCTCGTGCAGCGATGATTCTGAGGAACTGGAGTAGGAGGAGGAATCAATGTGTACAGACTGGATTCCTGCAATCCTTGGAGTTGGCAGAACACGTACAGCGCCACTGGCAAGATCTGTACCCGGCTCCACAACATTGACCCAATGGGCAGTGAGGGAAAGGTATCGTCCCTGGCCATGGGTACTGGTCCACGCATCGGTGGTCAGGTGGACCCTGCTACTGACGGCGTTTAGTAGCGCATGTTTAATGTTTCCCTCGACATGTTTTTGCAGAGCAGGGACAGCTTGCCTGCTGAAATAAAATCGGCTTGGCACATTATATTGTGGGACTGCCAATGCCATAAAGTTCCTGAAACTGTCAGTCTCCACCAGCCTGAATGACAGCATTTCAAGGGACAGGAGTTTTGCAATGCCAGCATTCAGAGCCTGTGCTCGTGGATGGTTTGCCGAGTATGGCCGTCTTTTATCCCATGCCTGTGGTACCGATGGCTGTTTTTTGTTCTGGGAGTGTGACGATGACTGTGAACTTGCTGCTGTGGGTGGAATAACAGTTTGTCTATGGACAACAGTGACCAAGGTTCTTCCATGGAGATCCTGTGAGGAAGCCGAACCAGGTGTGTGTGAGCTGGAGGTAGAGGCTCCAACACGACCTGAAGATGTAGGTGCTGCTGTAGGTTGGCCTACATCTCCAGTGTGTCTTTGTAACTCAGCTACGTGCTTTGTCCGTACATGTTTCCACATATTTGTGGTATTCAGGTTACTGATATTTTTACCTCTTTTAACTTTTTGCTTACACAGCTTGCATTGAACATAGCAAATATCATCTACAAGTCTGTCAAAAAAGGACCACGCAGTGCAAGTCATGGGAGCGCCAATTTTGACATTTCTAAGAGAACTGCTCCCAACAGGTGCCAAACTGGAGGCTACAGGCAAGTGAGTCTGCAGCCTACCTCTCCCTCCTCTTTGTACCGTTGGGACAATCTCTTCCTCAGAGCTGCTCCCACCACCTTCCTGTTGCTCACGCCATGTTGGGTCTCGGACTTCATCATCTCCACTACCTCTTCCAACACCTGCTGCTGTTGGATGGTCTGGGCAGCACCATGCTCCACAAAACCTGGCACCTGAGTCTCATCATCATCATAAGATGCGTTCTGCGGTGTGCTGTCCATCGGCACTGGCTCACCCGCCTCTTCAGATTGAGAGAGACACAGCTGTTGCGCATCACTGCATACTCCCTCTTCTTCAAATTGCAGAATGCTGCTTGCCTGTGCCCGTGTTTGCGAGCCAACAGATTCTGAGAACAGAAGCAGAGACTCAGCTGGCTCCTGTACAGAACTCTCTGACTGCCTGGGCAATTTGACAGGCGGTGAACAGACAGATGGTTGCTCAACAGTGTTGTGTTCCTGAGAGGAGGTGGAAGGAATTGAAGTTGATGCATTGGCTGCCATCCAACCAACAACGGCTTCAATTTGTTCTTCCCGCAGCAGGGGGGCACGCCGAGCTCCTACCAAAGTGTGCATAAAGGAACGCTCATGGGTAAGACTGGTGGATGCTGTGTCTCTGAGGGCGGCAGCAGCCACAGAATCCCCACGTCCTCTCCCTGCTGAAACTCCACGGCCACGACCACGTGCCTTACTCACTGACTTCTTCATCTTGGTAGATTGATAAAGAAAGTCAGAAAAGTTATAAGGCCTAAGTGTGGTTATTACGCAGAGACTGAAGTGAACACTGAAACACAACTGTTCACAATCTGTGAAAGGCTACTCCTTTGTCTACTTCTATAGTGTTTGCAACCAATGTATTGGATACGGATGGAAGCGCGTCACACTAATAGATTATATTTTAAATGGAATGGAGCAGAACCAATTGGAGAGAAATGAAAAGGATGAGGCACTGAGACACGCTCAGCAGAGTACAAGCAGCAGTGCTTGAACAAGTAACTGGAGCGTGATGTGCACTCAAAAAATGAAAAACACAGACTGAAGTGAACACTGAAACACAACTGTTCACAATCTGTGAAAGGCTACTCCTTTGTCTACTTCTATAGTGTTTGCAACCAATGTATTGGATACGGATGGAAGCGCGTCACACTAATAGATTATATTTTAAATGGAATGGAGCAGAACCAATTGGAGATAAATGAAAAGGATGAGGCACTGAGACACGCTCAGCAGAGTACAAGCAGCAGTGCTTGAACAAGTAACTGGAGCGTGATGTGCACTCAAAAAATAAAAAACACAGACTGAAGTGAACACTGAAACACAACTGTTCACAATCTGTGAAAGGCTACTCCTTTGTCTACTTCTATAGTGTTTGCAACCAATGTATTGGATACGGATGGAAGCGCGTCACACTAATAGATTATATTTTAAATGGAATGGAGCAGAACCAATTGGAGATAAATGAAAAGGATGAGGCACTGAGACACGCTCAGCAGAGTACAAGCAGCAGTGCTTGAACAAGTAACTGGAGCGTGATGTGCACTCAAAAAATAAAAAACACAGACTGAAGTGAACACTGAAACACAACTGTTCACAATCTGTGAAAGGCTACTCCTTTGTCTACTTCTATAGTGTTTGCAACCAATGTATTGGATACGGATGGAAGCGCGTCACACTAATAGATTATATTTTAAATGGAATGGAGCAGAACCAATTGGAGATAAATGAAAAGGATGAGGCACTGAGACACGCTCAGCAGAGTACAAGCAGCAGTGCTTGAACAAGTAACTGGAGCGTGATGTGCACTCAAAAAATAAAAAACACAGACTGAAGTGAACACTGAAACACAACTGTTCACAATCTGTGAAAGGCTACTCCTTTGTCTACTTCTATGGTGTTTGCAACCAATGTATTGGATACGGATGGAAGCGCGTCACACTAATAGTTAAATTGCATGGAGCTGCAAGAATTACACTGAAGAAAAAAAGAGTCTGTGAGTGACACGTGCAGATGCCTACAGACAGCGTTGCATGCAGAGCAAACTGCAGCGTCACCTGCACTCACACACACCTTGCAGAGCTGTTTTAAACAACACTGCAGGCAAAAGGAAGCTTTACACAGCGGTTGGTGCTAGCCTGCCTACAGCACAGTACACTAAATCGCAATCTCTAACTGTCCCTCAGAGTCAGCACAGCAGCGTTCTGTCCCTTACTGAATTCACAGCACAGTGACGCTAAAATGGCGGCGGCGCCTTTTATAGTGCATTCTGACATCATTTCAGCATCCAATCACAGCCATGCCATAGTTAACATGACCGCAGCAGTACAGGATGTGCCCACACTTCTTAGGATTCCTCATTGGCTGACTAAAATCACATTGCTTCTCAAAGAATTATGGGAACTTCCGATTCCGGTATACGATATATGGAAAATATCGAAACTAAGTATCGAAAGGCCGATAGAGCTAATATCGGCCGATACCCGATACTTGCGGTATCGTATCGCTCAACACTAATCATCAGTCTACTGAACCACCACACGACCAGCTCTACCCTCTCCTAGTGTATCCTCACCCATCCCTGTAGACTGTGAGCCCTTGCGGGCAGGGTCCTCTCTCCTTCTGTACTTGTGTGTGCCTTGTATTGCTCATGTTTACTATACTTGTCTATATTTGCCCCTCTTCACATGTAAAGCGCCATGGAATAAATGGCGCTATAAAAATGTATAATAATAATAGATAAGTGCGACCGAGCAAGAGGCGTAGTGACGGAATTTTTTGGTATGGCTGTGGGAAAGTGGGGCGTCGGGTACGTCAGTGCAATGGAAATTATCGGATTAGCCTTTTTCTTTCAACTAAGCCATTAAAGGTTGGAAAAGGCTTCAACCGAGTCAAGAATGTCATCGCCCCATTTCACTGAGATAAGTGCATTATTGCTATATCACCAACGGTATGCAAGTCGCAATACGAAGCAATGCTCATATCAGCAGCCTTCGCTATTGCCTTTTTCGGCGCACTGCGCATCAGTGAGTTATTGCCACAGTCAAAAAACGCGTCAGAAGGTGGTTTAATTAACGAGGATATAGTCATATGTAACGACGCTCTGAGCATTCGAGTGCGTAAATCCAAGTGCGATCCCACTGGTAGGGGCACGTGGGTGCTGGTTAACTCAGCAGATGGCCCACTATGTCCGCTAAAAATAGTCAAAAATATGCAGCAATAAGACACGAGAGCAGATTTTTTCTCTCTCACACAAACGGGTCCCCTCTTACCAAGTATAAATTTCAGGCTATTTTTGCATTATGTTTAAAAAATCCAGCGCTAATCCGAAGGAATATGTGACACATTCTTTCCAAATCGGGGCAGCCACCGAAGCAGCTAGGGCAGGAGTATCAGAGGCCGAGGTGCAGAGAATGGGTTGATGGAAATCCACATGCTTCGTCAGATACATTAGACCTGATTTGCTAAAATAACACATTTCATCTCTTTCAATAGTAGAAGTTTGGGTGTTAGGACATTCATATGTCTATTGGGCGGAAAAAAGGGCCGAGTTATGGGCCAGAGGAAAAACTCTAGGCTTCCTGGGTCTATAAGTCAACTGCAGAGGGATCAAAGGCCTCCATTGGCAACAGGTGTTCCAAGAGTTAGTTGTCATCTCCAGGAGGGCAAAACGCCCGGTGATAATTGTGTTACAGGTTGGTGGCAACGATCTCGGCAAGCAGAAAATCGCTGATCTTTACAAATGGGTGACAACAGACATCAAGCGTTTGGCTTGTTTGTTCACGAACATGGTATTGGTGTGGTTAGAGATTGTACCACGAGCTGTCTGGCGTGGAGCAAGAGTTGAAAAAGTCATAGAGCACACGAGAACAAGATTCAACGCGCGCATTGTGAAATTCATGAGGGGAAAATGCGTATTGCGGTTCGTCATCACCAGCTGGAATGAGATAACACAGCACTACTAAGACCGGACGGAGTTCACCTTACGGACATCGTCCTCGATATATTTTTGTCCGGCTTGCAGGATGGAGTTGAACAGGCTCTGATGTTGATGGGTGGTAGTCAGAGTCCTGTGTAGGTCATACACAGGATCCTCCGTGGCGGAAGATGTGGAGGAGGGCAAAAGTTCATAACCGCTCGATGGCCAAATCGCCTGTCGATCGCGGACAGGATGTCGGCTATGAGCCGCCCGTTACGAAATGTACTTGCCTTTCTCTGCTTATGCAATTAATAAACTGTGACCAACCTGTTCAATTCATTTAGGTCTGGTTGTGTTTTCATTATGGGATTGGTGGAAGGGGGGGGAAGGCACTGTTTAAGACACACAGGTCTACACAGTCTGGCAGGCACAGTACTGCCTAAGGAATGTGCCTCTGACTGGGGAGCCCATAGGACTAAGGACAATAAAATACTGACAGTGCCCAATCCCCCCCCCTTAGCACCATTCCACTCGGTGATGCACTAATTGGGATGCCCTGACACCCAATGGCTTTAAAAGGGGATGTTGCTATGGCCACACCTAGAGGGGTTAAATTCAGGTGCCTGAGGCAGGAACTTTCTTTTCCTGCGGTGGACACCTTGAAGCGTTTGTCCCATCCTCCCTCCCTTACAAATGCCAAAGGGGTATAAATTGCTGTACTAGCTGGCGGATAAATGTATATACTGTATGTGTATACTTATTAATATCATAAAAAAATGTTATAAATATGTATATATATATATATATATATATATATAACTAACCCTTGTTAATGTTACTAAGTCACAGCGGATGATGTGGAGGAGGGCAAAGGTTCGTAACCGCTCGTTGGCCAAATCGCCTGTCGATCTCGGCTATGAGCCGCCCGTTACGAAATGTAATTGCCTTTCTCTGCTTATGTAATTAATAAACTGTGACCGACCTGTTCAACCCATTTAGGTCTGGCTGTGTTTTCATTATGGGATTGGTGAAAGGGGGGGAAGGCACTGTTTAAGACACACAAGTCTCCACAGTCCAAAGCCACATGTACTGTAGTGAGCTGATCACTTGATATTTGAAAGAGGGAGCATTGCCCTATCCAAGCACTATTGCCACTTCATTCTAGCTATTGGCAGAGGTTACAGAGATCAGACTATTCATTAAAAATGTGTATTAGTGATATGCAAAACTCTTTAAAAAAAACAGCCTTTTAACTTATAGTAAGAAGGTTTGTAAGAGTACATGCAATGATCTGATTGTTTTTGAACTGATCAACAGAATTACATTTATGGCATCATAAAGACCTATGCTTTTACACTGGTGAAAGGATAACAAAACTACAGTGAAAATTCTGAGCATTAGTATTTTTGCAAATTAAAGTGAACCTCAAAAGTTTTCTCCAGGACTTTAACATTAATGTGGTATCTTTAGGATAGGCCATCATTGATTGTTATTTACTAACCTAGGGGCAGCACTGGCAGGTAGCCTACTCCGGAATAGCCAGAAGTCAGTACACAGGAGCAGCAGTATAATCATGAGGATAAGCAGCAGGTGGAAAGAAGCTTGACTAACAGCTGGAAGCTCAATAATCTGCAAGGAAGAAAGTGCAATGACAGGTTTATGTAGGGTGATATAGGAAAACCACGGCACTCAACACGAAGAGAGATTGGTGCACAAGTCAGGTATCCAGCCTGATAATCATAAAACAGAAAACTTGGCACTCAAAGTGTGTTGCAAGAAAAGTTCATTTATTTATGGTGCATCCAGATAAAAAATTATATGAACGTTTTCTGTCCACTATGGGACCTTCATCAGAACATTTCCGAAAGGATACTTAAATACATACAGAAAAAAGAAGACAATGGATTACATGTCATATGATGCATTAAACATTAACAAAATACGATCAAATAGACATAATGACTTGTAAGTCAATTGAAGATGTGAAGAAGGCGGTGACTGCGAGTTCAATCCAAGTGTACCCAGTGTGCAAAAAGGAATTCACTAGCGGAAGCAACTAAATTAAATCCATGGTTAAGGGAGTACAACAGAATGTGGAAGATCCATATATAAATGGTTGCCTAGACCAACATGAAAGGATACTACAGTACTTCCAGAGTAGACCAAATGGTTTCCATAGTGGAAAGGTATAATGAGGAACGTGATGCTATAAGGAGAAAGGAGAAAACATATAGGTGGAAAATAAATGAAGATCATAATGTAAATACCTAGAGACAACAAATTGTAAATACGCTAAAGGGTTAAGTCTCCAAAGCGAGGCAATGGTTGTACTGAAAAGAAGAGGTTAAAATGAATGAATAAATAATGTGGAGAGATGAAAGAAAAAGAGAGGAGTATTTTATGCTACCAAACCAAAAAAAATAACTACCTGGATGCGTTAAGTCCTGTATAGTGCAGGGAACTGTGAAATGGACCGGGGCGGTAGGTGAAACGCCCTAAAATAGATGCTGAGAAAGTAGTGGCCCATTATAAATATAATGATCTATAATAATGAAAAGCCCATAGCTTGATGGAGAAAAGAGCTAGAGATATACCTCAACCTTAGTATGAATATCAGCGCATATGCCTTGCAAGCCAACTGCTTGCCAGTGGAGGAGCCCTAGAATAAGAAAAAAGAAAATCGCTAAAATGGAGAAATGATATGAGGAGTACGGCCATATGGCCTCGTCTCCAAACTATACCTCGGTGTCCAGGTCCAGAGCAAAGTGAGAAGCGGGTGGCATGCTGCCGTGTAGGGAACGCTGACTAGCGAGGAAACTTCCGGGTTTAAATCTCAGCTGGAATGAGTCACCGCCGCGTCATAGCGGTCATGTGACCATGGTAAACCACGCGCTGTGGGCATGACAAGTCTAGATAGTAGAGAGACAGACATAGCACTGCATGAGAAGGCACTGCTAAAAATATACAGAGTAGGATATGGGCGGCGCCACTAAAAAGAGGGGAAAGTTGGATGAAATAACAAAAGGGAACATAACACAACGGATGGGTGGTAGAAGTGCATACTATACCATGGAGTTAACAGGAGTGCCCAGTGGAAAACTGAAGAAAGTTTAGCGATTCTGGGATAGCGATAAAGGAGAAGCAAGGTTAATGCCTAGGGAAAAAAGGGAAATTATAAAGAATATTACAACAACACTTGGAGTCTCTCATAGAGATTGACGAACACATCAACAGCATTTGGCCCAAGTTAAGATTTACAGTTCAGCACAGTACCACGCACATCAATTTTCTTGATACTATGGTCTGCAAAGATAGACAAGGCTCCCTATCCATTGATTTATATACCAAATCTACCGACAGAAATAGTCTCTTACATTTCAATAGCTGCCACCTACCAGCAATAAAAAACTCAATTCCTAAATCATAGTTCAATATGGTAGAGAGGATTGTATCTGACGTCAATATAAAATCTAGGAGATTAACAGAAATGGAAAGCAAATTCTCAGCCAGAGGATATCCACAAGGAGTTTTAACCAAAGCCAAACACAATACTTCAGCCACTAGGACAATCAATAATCAAGGCGGTTTTCCACTAATCTCCCGTGCAAATTCATATGAGAGTTTGGTAAAAAATCTTGGCAAAACACAGTCTTTCCAGCAACTCAGGATATAAAGAGTGGGTAACGATTTTTAAGAGTAATCTTACAGGTATTTATTTCCCTGTAATCAGTGGATGAGTCCTTCTTTTCTACAAAAAACAAGGGTGCTCCAGCTGGCAAAGAAGAAGGTTGAAAGAAGCCTTTCTCTACATTTTCATGTAGGTATTCCTTTAGTACTTTCTATTCTGGTTCAGAAAGATTGTAAGTTCGCCATAACGGAATGGTTGATCTAGGAAGCTATTCAATGGACAGTCGTAATAACAATGAGGAGGCAGTTGATCAGCTTTCTTCTTACTGCAGACCTCACTGAACAGCTGGTACTGATTTGGTAGTTTATCATAATTCTGATGAGAAATCTCGGATACTTGAATTTGTTTGAGAACAGATAAATTAGGCTGGCAATTGTTCTTACAGTACTCAGAGGGAAAGGTAATGGTCCTTGATGTCCAGTTGATAGATGGGTTATGGATTGAAAACCAGGGAATTCCTAGAATAACTGGAAATTTTGTAAGATGGAAACTAACAGCTTCATTATGATTCAGTTCAATACAGATTTCAAATTCAATTGTCTCGTAACAGGTCCAGAAGATAAAGGTGATTCATCCACAGTTTCCATCTTGATTGGCATGGATTAAGTCCTACCTGCAATGTTATTATCAAGTGTAAATTGTAAGTCAATGAAATTCCCTCCAGAACCAGAATCTAACATGGCAGAGCATTGTATTCTTTGGCTCTCAATCATGACCTGTATGGGAACAACAAAATGAGATGATAGTGATTGCTCTTTGCCTTTCAACTGCATTACAGATGAGATGGTCGGAATAAATGGATCTGGCCATTTAAAAAGGTCTAAATTGCTTGCAGTTTTGACATTTGTGAAGGCTATAGTCAATTTATTAGGACCGTTAATGGCAAAATGTCCAGAGCCCACCACAATAGCGGCAAAAATTTTCAGTACGTCGCCTCTCTTTCTCTACTGCAAAGAGAGGTTTTCAGATTACATCAATTTGAATAGGTTTAGGCACAATTTATATTTCCTGTTGTTTTTTTTAATGTTGATTGAGTAAAGGAGTAGTTAGCATTGCTTCCAAATACTCGCAATATTTCCTTTCTTCGTTCAGTGAGTCTATGATCAATTCAGATGCACAACTGAATAAAGTCCTCTAAATTCATCCTTTATTAGCTCTGATAATACTCATTGAAATTGACTCCTCTGGGCAGCTAAACTCCATGTGGTGTCTGCCACCCAATTCTGAGGTAAATTCAGCTACAGAGCACATCCCTTGATATAGGTTATGCAACTTAGTTTTGGCTGTAGCACAACGATTCGGGTCATCAAACACTTGATCTATAGCTGTGATGAAGGAAACAGTGATTCAGGAGGTCAGAATTCTTTTCCAGATAAGGTGAGGCCCATTCAAGAGTATCATCAGTCAGGAGATTAATGATTAAAAGAACTTTTCCTGTCTTTGTTAAACGAAAAAGGTTGCATCTTTAAGTAGATACGATATTGATTAAGGAATCCATGGTAATGATAATGATCCCCACTGAACTTTGAGGGCAGCTGCATGTGTGCATTTAATTCCGGGCCTGAGTTACGCAAATCAAGAAGTTGCCTCTGTAACTCAATAATTTAATTTTGCTGACCCAACACCTGTGTTTGCAACTTAGAAAATATTTTTTGGTATGTGACCAAAAAAAATTCTGGAGTTCAGCTCAGGGTGGCTGGAACAGACTCGATTTTATGTGTCAGATTATTCTGTCATGGACTGACCTGAGTTGGAGTAGTAGTATTGCAACCACTAGGGGCAGCACCAGTAAGAAGCATAGTCAGGAATAGCAAGAAGTCGGTACACAGGAGCAGCTGTACAGTGGGGAGAATAAGCAGGTTGCGTAGTCAGTAGTGATGAGCAAGTATGCTCTTTGCTCGGGTTTTCCCGAGCATGTTCGGGTGATTTCCAATTATTTGGGCATGCTCGGAGATTTAGTTTCTGTTGCCGCAGCTGCATGATTTGCGGCTGCTTGACAGCCTGAATACATGTGGGGATTGCCTGTTTGCTAGGGAAGCCCCACATGTATTTAGGCTGTCAAGCAGCTACAAATCATGCACCTGTGGCGACAGAAAATAAATCTCCGAGCACGCCCAAATACTCTGAGATCACCCGAGCGAGCTCGGGAAAACCCGAGCAACGAGCATACTCGCTCATCACTAGTAGTCAGAAATAGCCAGAAGTCTGTACACAGGAGCAGCTGTATAGTTAAAGGATCAGCAGGTTGCGTAGTCAGGAATAGCCAGAGGTTGGTACACGGTAGCAGCAGTATAATCTTGAGGATAAGCAGCAGGTGGAAAGAAGCTTGACTAAAAGCTGGGAGCTCAATCAACTAGCAAGGAAGTGCAGTGCCTGGTTTAAGTAGGGTGTTCAATCAGGAGATCACAGGGTTGAGTCAATCAGGAACTCAGGGTTGAGCTAATCTGGAACTCAGGGTGGATACAATCAGGAACAATATAGGTACTAGCAAGGATTTGTCCAGCAAGCTAAATAGCTCAGAGGGAAGAGCTGCCACCTGGTGCACAAGAGCTGCTGGGTTAGTATCCTGACAGATATGGTCCAAATATGTTGAAGTCCCAGTAGCTGCATATCTCACTGCTGTTCGACAGCAGCAACACATGCAGGGATTGACTGTTAGGCAAGCTCTGCATGTGTTGAAGATCTCAAACAGCCGCAAGACATGCAGGCCCAGGGACTCAAACATATTATTCGGGCACGTCAAATTCACTCGGTTAGCACACGAACATGCTCGGATAACACCTTATCGAAGGACGTTCACTCATCACTAATGGGTCCACGGGTCACTAATGACAATCAAGACTTCCCACAAAACACAATTCTGTTACTGGGAACTGATAACAGAAGAGTTCAATTGTCTACTTATTAGTCAAAATATATACACAAGTTGGAAGTTTAAAAAAGTTTTTAAAATAAAAAATCACTCTTTTTTTCAATGAATGGTTTCCGCTCTGCTAGAAACCTTTAAAATATAGAGAACACTAGTAAAGACTAATAATTTTCTGTGTGGGATTGTGAAATACGTATAAATGAAAGTTAAGAAGCATATATTTGTGACCCATATGATTAACTCTGCAGGATTTACCATCAGATGCCAAGTTTTATGTATTATTAAGAAACTGAGAAGTGACATTTATTACGATTCACTTTGTATGTTTTTCTCAGTAAGAGCCTTGTTCCATTGTAAATGGTACACTTGCATTTTTCTCATTTGAAGATCCTCACCATCACAGGTAAAATATAGTCCTACATTCTGGTGGAGTACACACAGAAAATAACACAAGTTGAACATTTCTAATAAGGTGTTGCATAAATAATCCTTTAAATCAACCAATATTGTGTACAATTTAAGCTTAGATCCCAAATATGTGATATAAATTAAAAAAATTACATTTAGTCAGGAATCAAAAACACAGTATTTTAATAAAAATAAGTTGTATATACTTTTGGATACTAATACTGAAAGGAAAATATCAGATCCAAACACAGAATTAATGGGAGTGGGTACCACGAATGAATGTTCTTCTGTGAGATATAAGGGTAAACTCCAAATCCTTTAAGATGGCGTCGTTATGTAGTAATGATGATTCCTGTTCACAGCATAAGGCCGGGCGCAGATGAGCGCATGACAAAAAATCCAAGTTTCATCCATTTGCCTTTTTTAACATACATCTACATTCAAAAATGTACAAGATCAAAAAGTTTCCTTGGTTAATAATGGAAACATATCCATAAAAATTGTATGCCATACGGATGTTCTATTTTACGTACCCTTTGACTTGATTGGCGAGTGTCATCTGAGACTCAGAAGTGAATAGAGCATGCTTCAATTTTTCTCATGGACAGTCTGAGAAAAATGGTCATCTGAGTAGCCATATTGAATAACATAGGTCGGCGTGCTGTCCGATCAAAAATTAGCACACATATAATTTATACGATCCTCTGCACGAGCCCTAACTTCCACATAGATGTAGTTGTCATGTTTAGGTAATATTTTGGGTTTTTTTATTTTGTGCACTCGTGAATGAGTGGTTGCTTGTGTGGCAAAGATCATGGTGTATGTGTAGAAGGTATCTTTT
Source organism: Oophaga sylvatica (assembly GCA_033576555.1). NCBI lineage: Eukaryota > Metazoa > Chordata > Amphibia > Anura > Dendrobatidae > Oophaga > Oophaga sylvatica. The sequence goes on along the minus strand of JARQOD010000010.1, from coordinate 109,636,149 downwards.
AATTCCGTCCCACCTACATATTAAACATTAAAATAGGTGTAAATTTAGAGATTTAATGGGATCAATGGAGGCAGGGCTGACAACTAAACCTGGGTGTAGTTAGGATTGCTATAATAAAATATTAATAATAAAAGTAACATTATGAACGATCTTGTATTATAAGTTTATTGTAACAAAACAGGACATGTTTTCTGCAGTACTGAAATGAAAGTATGTTGTCCAAATCTGTTGCTTCAGGCTACTCGTACTGTACAAAAAAACTGTAGACAAGAATACTACCAATCCTAGGGTAAATTAGGCCCACCCATTACCTATACCACAATATTTTGAGGGAGGGGGAAGTCCATCTGCCATACCAATCTGTACACGATTGTCTAGATCTATGTAGTAAAGGAAGTGTTTTAGGCTTGGGGATAGGAGACAAACTACAGTTCATAGGAGCAGGGCAGGGGTAGCATCACGATGCCCATCTATACTAACAAATGCAAAGTTATTCCAGCCATCTTAGAACATCCTTCCTTTTGTTTTTACCTGATTACATAATATTGGTAGACAAAAACTTTTTTCTTTCACAAAGACATTAACTGGATTTAAATGTATTTTGCATGCTGAATTTGCAATGGATTTAACAGTTCATGAAATTGTTCATCGTCCATCATCAATCTTATTTGTGGCCCTATAAAAATGCTTTCTTTCAGTTTTGCATCACTTTGGGAAATTTAGATTTCAAATGCATAAATGCAGCAGAATTATCAAATGCTTTTACAAATTGTTTCATTGATCCTAGTTGACTATGTAATAGACCGGATGGTGGACGCACTGTGCCATGATACGAGGATAGCATGGAGGGGCATCGTCAAGTCCGACCTCGGATATATGACAGCTGACGATACCGTGATCTGAGGGAAATGAGGGAGGAGGGACAAGGTGCTATTTCAAGACTGACCTCAGGTAGATGGCAGTTGACCACCAAGGGACTGGAAGCAGAACAGCCAGGGATGGCAGACTTGGCAAGCACAGGCAGACATGGCTGATTGACAGGCAGGCGGACACGGCACATAGACAGGCAGGTGGGCACGTCAGATAGACAGGTGGGCACGGCTGATAAGCAGGCTGGCGGGCATGGCTGATAGCTAGGTTGGCAGGCACGGCTGATAAACAAGCTGGCACACTGAAATATGAGCAGTGGCACTTGATAACTAAAAAGAGTGTTATGAAATTGACTTACAATGTTGCTTGCACAGGCACCTCCCACCTGGTGGAGGTGACTTAAATAATAAGCATTCCCCAGCCATTGGCTGGGGACACTTTAGGACGGGGCGCACTGTCCCTTTAAGATGTTGGGACCGCACACAGGGCACGGGACTGCAACAGTGAGTATATCTGCGTCTCTGCTAGGGGAAAGAGGTGGAGTGGAGATATGCTGGAGCCATGGCAGGGACATCAGGAAAAGGAAAGGGAGGTGCAGGGCCGTGGCGGTGAGAGCGTCGGCATCTCTGCGGCGAAAGGAGGTGCATAGACAATGGCATTACAGAATATGCAGTGGAGGTAAATATACTTTTTAAGCATTCTCTAAAGGTACATTTGACACATTGGAACAAGAAATTCATGTTTAGACCATTGTTTTCGAATGTAGTGAGACTTCCTTTACCTGCTATCCCATTCACATAAACAGCAGTATTTAGTGTACCAAAGATGCAATCCAAGCAATAAATCAATCGCCTTCAAATCTCCACTGATATTCAAGTGAAATTATTACCATTATGCAAAAAAATGACCTTGAAACTAACTTTTGATGAGTCTATGAACAATCGACACTCATGGTGTGGTGTCCAAGGGACTGTATAACAGAACAAACATCACTTACAAAAACTACTTATTTTTCTTCAGAGAAATAGTTTTTTTAAATCATTCTCTCAGCTAAGATACCTGAATATTCTCACGTCTTTGTGGAGTAGATTACGTCTTTTGAGCGTTGAACTTAGAAGCTCTGACTTTTGTTAAGACAAGTCTATATCACAAATAAGGTCAATCAGATCTTCTTGAGTTAATAAGTGAGGGTCTGATGAACAACTTGGTACAAATGTAGGATCACTTCTCACATTGCTGTATGCTTCCTCTTCATTGTGAGTGAATGATGGTTGTCCTCGGCCATAACAGCATCAAGGTCACAGTGTAATGAAGGAACGTGCGATGCAGAAACAGCACCTATAGAGGCAACAAAGTCCGAAAAACAGACAGAGTACACTGTTCTACGTATCGGACTGGTGGAACCCCTGCAGTAGACCTCTGGGATCTTCGGAGCTCTTGGCTATCAGGCAAGGCTTAACTATCTTCCAGAGGAACACTTGCTGCAGGAGTCGTAGTGAGCTCTTGTCTGGTCTCATCCTCACGTGGCGGTAGTGGTCTATCCATGGGGTTACCATCTCTGTATGGCTGAGGACCCCCGCTGTGTCAGGGACGGTCCACCACTCATCATCGATTTCACCATCAGGCATGACAGATTCAGGAAGTGGAGTGGCGCCTTCAGGCGGCAATGGTGCAGAACAGACCTCAGACCGGCAGGGCCGCAGCATATTTCTGTGAAGTACTCTAGGGGCGGAAGCCCTACCCTCAATCTGCACCTTGTAGACCGGGCTGTCAGCATACACTCGTTTGATTACTCTGTAAGGCTGTACTTCCCATCTCTCACTTACTTTTCCCTTGGGGCATTTCTCTCTAATACTCGGTCCCCAGGTTGGAGCGGTATCTCTTGAGTGGGTTTACGGATTGTATGTTCTTTTTCCTGCAGCTGCTGACCCACCAACCGCCATATCGTTTATAATCGTTGCCTGTGCTCTTTCACCCATGAAATGACAGTTTGCTCCATCAGCTCCTCTGCCTGTTCCAAATTCAGCTCAATGATCTCTCGCCCAGCTCTTACAAACAGCAGTAGATATGTGGTGTAACCCATGGTGGAGTGGACCCAATTGTTGTAGGTCCAGACCAACTCTGGCAGGTAGTCTGGCCAACATGCCTTCGTATCTTCCTGTGAAGCGTTCACATGCTCTGTTGCCTTGAGGATGGTAAGGGGTGGTCCGGGACCGCTCGATGCCATACATACGGTACAGTTCTTCTATCAACTTGCCTTGGAAACATGCGCCTTGGTCGGAGTGGATGCGCTTTGGGCATCCATACACCCGGATGAAGTCTTGACAGATGGTCCACGCCGCAGACTCAGCAGTCTGATCTCTAGTCGGGGTGACAACTGCGAACTTGGAGAAATCATCGGTCATCACCAAACAGTACTGTAGCCCCCGGGACGAGTGTCCCATGAGGAGACAGTCGATCGTCAAGACTTCTAGCGGTTCCTTAGTTTGTATTGTCTGGATGGGTGCCCTTTGTTGGGTACTCTTAATGAGGTCGCATACTCGACATTTCCGGCAAACCTCTTCAAACTGGGGGCAGTACACGTACCGCTGTAACCATTTGTGGGCCCGAAGTGAGCTCCAAATTCGTGGGCTTCTTTAGCTACTTCTTGAGTCATTCTTCCTGAGATGACCACCAGCCACCTTGTTTCCATATCTTTTGGCTGTTGTCTCTTACGATATAACATTGATTCTCGCACTTCCAGTCTATCCCACTGGTGTAAGACACTCTTCATCTCAGCGTCCAGATCATCTCTTTCTTCTTTGCCCCGCTTCTGAGTTACCCACCATTTCATCTGTCTCAGCCCTTCATCTTCATCCTGAGCATGTCCCCATTCCTCATTGGTTCTCCCCAGGGACCGGAGTAATGCGCAGGCCTCCCTACTTGCCTGGGCCGCAACCACTGGGGGCTTAAACTTACGAAAGCCTGGGGTTTCTTCCTCTTCGAGTTGTTCATTGAGATCCCCCACTGGCATCTCCACAGTCACTCTTGACAGCCCGTCAGCATTTGCATTTTCGGTAGCAGAGCGATAATGGATGGTAAAGTCAAACTTGGCTAGGTGAGCCACCCACCGTTGTTCTAAGGCCCCAAATTTAGCATTCTCGAGGTGGGCCAGGGGATTATTGTCTGTTCGAACTTGAATCTTGGTCCTTGTCAGGAAGCCTGCAAACTTCTCTGTCATGGCCCACACTAGGGCCAGGAGCTCCAACCGGAAGGAGCTGTAATTGTGGGGGTTTCTTTTGCTGTCCCACAGGTACCTACTGGCATACCCGATGACTCTCTCATGTCCATCCTGTTTCTGAGAAATTACTGCACCGAGTCTATGAATGCTACATTCTGTGTACAACAGGAACAGTTGATCGAAATCTGCGTAGGCCAAAATCGGGGCCTAAGTAAGGGCATTCTTTATGGCCTCATCCTGTCTCTGGGCCCAAGGGATGCACTGGTTCTTCGGCACTCTAGCGGTCCCCCTCAGTAGCTCATTCAGAGGACCCGCCACCTTCGCAAAGTCTTTGACAAATGGCGGTAGTACCCGGTGAGCCCAAGAAAGGCCTGCAGTTCTCTCACTGGGACTGGCCACTTCTGGATAGCAGCCACTTTTTCTGGTGAGGGTAGAACTCCACCTTGTGATACTATGTGGCCCAGGTACTCGATCTCTTTCTTGAAGAGGTGGCACTTCTTTGGCTTCACCTTCAGGTTATGAGCACGCTGTCTTCCGAGTACCTGTCCAAGCCAGACGTGTTCTTCGAACGAGGCAGAAAACACAATGATGTCATCCAGATAGATCAGGGTAGCTTCAAAATTTAAGTCTCCCAAACACTTTTCCATCAGCCATTGAAACGTGCCCGGAGCTTTGGAGAGCCCGAAGGGCATCCGGTTAAACTCAAACAATCCCATAGGGAGGATGAAGGCGGTTTTTGATTTGTCTTTCTCTGCCACGGCTACTTGCCAGTATGCACTTGCTAGGTCCAAGGTGGAGTACTTGGCTTTCCCCAATGCTTTCAAGGATTCCTCGATGCAGGGTAAAGGATACGAGTCTCGAACAGTGCAGGCATTGAATTTCCTGTAATCTATACAGAACAGGATAGTCCCATCCTTTTTCTTAACGAGCACCACCGGGGCCGCCCTACTCCTGAATCCAGCATCTGCCTCAGCAATGTCTTCACCTCTTGGTAAATCTTGGGCAGGATCTGCCAGTATCGTTCTCGTATTTGATGAGCTTCTCCGGTCAGTATCGCATGCGTGATGGCTTCAGTACAGCCAAAATCTTCGGCGAGATGGGCGAATGCGGCCTGATTTTCCCACAGCATCACTTCTATCGCTTGCACACTCTCAGGGCCAAGAGCCTTCACATCCACTTCCATTTGATGCAGGATGACCCATCCACTCCACTCCGGGATGGCGTCTCTTCGGCCCCCGCAGTAACTGCTAGGGTCCACCCCACATCTGTGATAAAGACATCTCCATCTGACTCACCACTTCACCCTTATGTAGATATACCAGGGCCAGATCTGTCCCTCGTGGCAAGGTGACCTCCCTGGGGCCCACATTCAAAGCTCTTATGGGGAAGTGCCCTCGCTGGGCCACAGCTATCTTACGAGCTATCATGACTTCTTGGTCCTCTCCTCCGCCTACCACAGGCTGAACAATCACATCCAACCCGTCGAGGTTGCGATGTGTCCCCACTGGAAGGTGTATTATACTTTCTCGCTCGGGAGGCAGGATTACAGACTCTTTCCCAGGAGCCCTGATGACCACTAACATCTGACAAAATGGCACACTCTTCTGCGTCCCACAGACACGGATCAGTCACTGAAGGGCTTCTTGAGAAGGCTTATGTGTATTAGCCTTCTTCCAATAACCGGGTCCCCGTTTGGTAAATATAATCTGATCGTTGTTCAAATAGGATATTCATTCCCAGTACTACAGGCACATCTTCTTTGATGGGCTCAGGGACTAGCAGGATCCCTTTTCTCCCCACTTCTTGCCCATAGATTCGAATATTCATCCACATTACCAATGTGACCGGATCGGTTGTTGGTTGGCAGCAAACAACCGGATCGATGTCTCTTTTTCTGGCTTGGCCAGGGCCTGGAAATGCTGCTTGAAATATGTTTCGGGCATCGTCGTCACCTGTGACCCGGTATCTATCAAGCAGTCCACCGGAACACCCTTGAATTCAGCACGCAGGATGGGACACCCAGCAATCAAGTTTTCGTTATGATAGGGATCGGCCTCTCTCCTCACCTCCCCCGCAGAGTGCAGCACTACTATGGGGGTTAGTAGCTTAACGGTGGCTTCCGCTGGCCTTGAGCGTTATTCCGACAGTCTGTGGCAAGGTGCCCCCGTCCTCCACATTCCTAGCATTGGATGCCTCCTCCTCGCCAGGGGACACCTCGAGCCTGTCCTCGTGCCCCTTGTAGTTCTCTCATGGCAGGCAACGGGCAGGGCCGACAGGGGGCCGGCACGGCCGAGTAGGGATGTTCAGCGGACAGATCTCCCATTCTTCGCTCCATCTGGGTCAGTTTCTCTTGCACGTTGACAAGGGACCGCTGCAAGTCTTGCACCACCTGGACCAGCACCTCCTGATGGTTTGGGTCCCCTCTGATATTGGCGCCTTGGACACGCGTCACCCCAGACGCATAGCTTTATTCCTTGCTTCGAGCCACTGTTTCTGCCAGGATTTGACGAAATGTTAGAGCAGGATCTGCCCGGACCCGTTCTTACAGTGCTCGCCTCAAGGATGTGCTGTGTAGTCCCAGAAAGAATTGTTCCCGGAGTATCCGGTCTTTAGAGCCCATGCCGCCAAGTCCATCCGACTCCTTTCTCTGCACCTCCGCTAACACTTCTTGCAGTGCTGTCGCATATAGAGAAATTCCTTCTTCCCGCTGCAGCCTTGAGAAAAATTTGGGGCAGAGGTGTCCCACTCTAGCAGTCTCACCGTAGATCTCTTCCAGGAACTCCACTAACTCCTTCAGGGTACTATGGGTGAGTTCTGATTGTAGGCAGACGTTTCTATGGGCTTCTCCCTCTAGGGCAGTTAAAGCGATGTCCACTTCAAGGTCTGGGCTGATGTTATAAATCTTTAGGGTGCTTTGCTGCAGGAAAACACCCAGTCGGACAGTGGTATATTATTGCCGTCAAACTTTGGTAGCACACTAAATATGGTGCCCATAGGGAGTGTCCTTGCAGGGGTTCCACCAATGCCCACAGCATCCCTATTAACATTAGCATTCCCGCCGTTGCTGTCTGCTGCCTCCATCTTGGTGACAGTACCCTGCTCGCAGCGCCACTTGAAGCGATGGATGGGGAACCACCACGGTGCAGGGAGACTATGGTACACAAGATGAGGTGCAAACAACAAAGGGCAAATTTATTGGAAGGCAAGGAATGAAGTGGATAAGGAAGGTGCAAACAGGGGTGTGCAATGGCAAAAGATAATTTATGAGAGTTTGCATTCTTTAGCTGGGCCGTCAAATAGAACGGTGCTCCAACTATTACAGGATCAATATATATCACACAGGCAAAACCAAGCAATAAACAAAAAAGAGGCTACTCTACGTATGATCTCGCTGGCCTCTACTAAACAGGCCACACGGCTGCCGTGTTCTGTCTGTTGAAGCCTACACTATACCCTGACATGTGCACAAACGGGAGCAAACTCACGGAGATGTTGGGGACTCAGGTCCAGTCCCAGGGGCCCCAACAGTCTTGAACTGTGGTGCGCACATCTGTCTGGCAGATCCGTGAAACGTGGTCTTCTCCTTGCTTCAGGGTCCTGGAGGTGCTCCTGGAAACAGTAAATCCCTTTCTCAGTCTCTTCGTGGCTTCTCAAAATAGCACAGTATAGCCACCTTTGCTACACCCGAAGAGTCTGTTCAATCTCACAAGTCCACTAAGTCTCAGGCTGTGTGACCTTTTTACACAGCTCCATACACGGCAGTTCTCAGCTACAGCTCCCAGCTCACATGCTCTCAGCGGTTTCAACTGCCCCTCTCCTCAGCCTCGGGCAGTTCATTAACACAGTCCTTTACAGGGGGAGCAGATCATTCCATCACACCAGACAAAGGTGTGCTGTCTCTTAAAGTTGCAGCTTGTTTCTTACTGTCCATAACAGCACAACCCCTCTACATGAGTATGGTCAGAGTCAGAGCTGTCGCTTATGGTCACAAAATCTGGACACTTGAGTCCAGGAAGCTTTTTGCTATGTAATATGGGCCTCAATGCAGATAGAAAATTGGGGTAATTATTATTTATTATATTCAACTGTACATTTTACTTTTTATTTGAGTCCTTTAATGTTCATTAAGTGAAACTAGCAATCCAAACCATCCCTCCAAATCATCAAAATGGCAAAAGGCCATGATTAGTGATGAGCAAATGTGCTCAGATAGCGTGTTATGCGAGCATGCTTAGCTGTTATCAAAGTATCTTGGGCATGCTTGGATATCTTTGAGTTCCTGCAGCTGCATGTTTTGCGGCTGTCTAACAACCGCAAAACATGCAGCCTCAGGTACTTGAACATATTATCTGAGAAAGCTGGGAAAACAAGCTATCTGAGCGCGTTTGCTCTTCACTACATATGATGTGAACCATTTTTCCAATCAGTAAGAAGCCTAACACAAGATAAAGAGCATATATGTGGTGCCCAGTACCTTTTGAGATTACCAACTCATAACACTTTTTTCAAGTGGCATAAAACTTAGTTTCTAACTCTTGAAGGTCAGATGGCCACACACATAACAGAAATTGTCTAGATAATTTAAACACTTTCTTGGCATTATTTAAAAATTTACAATAATTAATGGAACTAAAAAAAGAAACAAGCAAATCACTTTAGATCAATAGAAGAACAAACAGTTGTGCTAACAGACTCACTGTCATTTCACTACTCGCTCTCTACTTACAAAATATGCTATATCTAAGCATGTCTCACCATGAATGAAACTGTATAATCTTGTTATTTTGCTTTTAACATAACGTAAACTGATCACATAACTGAATGAAAAATAAATAATGGCAAACTATTAAAGATGTAAAAAACCCTAAAATAAAAAATGTGTAAAAAAACCTGTGCCTGGTGAAAAAATTCTAACAACATACACTGGCATGCAAATATTCCCCCCCCCGGCATTTTTTTGTGTTTTGCTACCTCACAATCTAGGGTTTCACTTTTCTTTAAGGGTTGGATCAGTTCATGTAAAGAACATGCCGACAACTGTGAACATTGGTTGACACAACAGGAAATGGTTGAGGAAGAAAAGGTTGCTGGGAATTTAGGAGGCAGCGATCACTTTGGATTACAGGAGGAAGACCAGCGAGGACACTGACTTTAAATTTGGGCTTCAGAAAGGCAGATATCAATAGACTCAGAGGGGGTAGGAAAGTCCAATGTCTGGATTTTTGAAAGGACAGAAATGTCCAAGAAGGATGGAAGATTTTGCTAAAAGAAATTCTCAATGCACAATCGGTAACAATCCTGAAAAGAAGGATTGGAAGCATTTAAATGAGACCAGGATGGATGAACACAGAACTTAATCACTTGTTAAAAAGGAAAAAAGAAATGTATATTAAATGGAAAGAGGGGGGCATATTTAACCCCTTCATGACCAGAACTTTTTCTGGTTTTGCATTTTCAATTTTTGCTACCCTTCTTCTCAGAGCCATACCTTTTTTATTTTTCTGTCAATATGGCCGTGTCAGGGCTTGTTTTTTGCAGGACAAGTTGTACTTTTGAACGACAACATTGGTTTTACCATATCGTGTACTAGAAAGCAGGAGAAAAATTCCAAATGCGGTGGAATTGCAAAATAAGTGCAATCACACACTTGTTTTTAGTTTGGCTTTTTTTTACTAGGTTCACTAAATGCTAAAACTGACCTGCCATTATGATTCTCCAGGTCATTACAAGTTCATAGACATCAAAACATGTATAGGTTCTTTTTTATGTAAGTGGCGAAAAAAATTCCAAACTTTGAAAAAAAAACATGTGCCATTTTCCGATACCCATAGCGTCTCCATTTTTTGTGATCTTGGGTTGGGTGAGGGCTTATTTTTTGCGTGCTGAGCTGACATTTTTAATGATACCATTTTGGAGCAGATGCGATCTTTTGATCGCCCATTATTGCATTTTAATGCAATGTCATGGCGACCAAAAAAAACATAATTCTGGATTTTTGACTTTTCTCGCTACGCCGTTTAGCGATCAGGTTAATACTTTTTTTGTGATTGATAAATCGGGCGATTCTGAAAGTGGCAATACCAAATATGTGTATGTTTGATTTTTTTATTGTTTTATTTTGAATGGGGCGAAAGGGGGGTGATTTGAACTTTTGTATTTTTTTACTTTTGGTATGCTTCAATAGTCTCCATGGGAGACTAGACGCTGCCACAACCTGATCGGCTCTGCTGCATAGAGGTGATGATCAGATCGCCTCTATATAGCAGTATTACTCACTTGCTATGATCGCTGACCACCGGGTGGTGCTCACAGCAAGCTGGCACTGACAACCATAGAAGTCTCCGGGAGACCTCTGGTTGTCATGCCAATGAACCAGTTATCCGCGACCATGAGACGGGGGTCACTGGTGGGCAGATTTCGGCCCGATGGCCGGAAAGCGCGAGTTAAATTCCGCTGTTAGCGTTTGACAACGGCATTTAACGGGTTAACAGCCGTGGGTGGATCACGATTCCACCCACGGCTATTCCGGGCACATGCCAGCTGTTCAAAACAGCTGCCATGTCCCAGGAATATATGGGCTCAGTGCCGGAGCCCACATTAAAGGGAGGGAGTTCGACGTCAGCATAAATTTATGCCCAACATCAGAAAGGGGTTAAATAAGAATATAATGCTGTCTACAGGAAATGCAGGGCAAACGTTAGAAGAACTAAAGACAGAAATGAAGGGAGGCTTGCAAGGGAGCCCAAAAGCAGTAAAAAAAGGATTTGGGGGGTATTCAAAGAAAAATAAAAGTTAAAGATGCTATAGGAATTTTATAACCTTCTGTGAAGCCCTTGGGGGTTCAAAGTGCTCACCACACATTTAGATAAGTTCCTTAGGGGTCTAGTTTCCAAAATGGGGTCACTTATGGGGGGTTTCCACTGTTTAGGTACATCAGGGGCTATACAAATGCGACATGGTGTCCGCTCTCGATTCCAGCCAATTTGACAAAATCTCAAATGATGCTCCTTCCCTTCTGAGCCCTGCCGTGCACCTAAAGATTGGTTTTCCTCCACACATGGGGTATCGGTGTACTCAGGAGAAATTGTACAACAAATATTGTGGTTCATTTTCTCCTGATACCCTTAACAAAATTAAAAAAATTTTGTCGAAAGAAAAATTTTGGGGAAAAAAAGTTAAATGTTCATTTTTTCCTTCCACATTGCTTCAATTCTTGTGAAGTACCTAAAAGGTTAATAAACTTCTTGAATGTGGTTTTGAACACCTTGAGGGGTGCAGTTTTTAGAATGGTGTCACTTTTAGGTATTTTCTGTCATATTAACCCCTCAAAGTCACTTCAAATGTGAGGTGGTCCCTAAAAAAAATGGTTTTGTAAATTTTGTTGTAAAAATGAGAAATCACTGGTCAACTTTTAACACTTATAACTTCCTAACATAAAAAAAATTTGTTTCCAAAATTGTGCTGATGTAAAGTAGACATGTGGGAAATGTTATTTATTAACTATATTTTGTGACATATCTCTCTGATTTAAGGGCATAAAAATTAACATTTTGAAAATTGCAAAATGTTCAAAATATTCGCCATATTTCCATTTTTTTCAGAAATAAACGCAAGTTATATCGAAGAAATTTTACCACTAACATGAAGTACAATATGTCACAAGAAAACATTCTCAGAATCGCCAAGATCTGTTGAAGCGTTTCAGAGTTATAAGCACATAAAGTGACAGTGGTCCGAATTGGAAAAATTGGCCTGGTCATTAACCTACAAAATGGCTTGGGCCTTAAGGGGTTAACTAACGGTCCTCTATTTAACTGAATTCCTTCAGCACATGCAACAATATTATGGTGCTCAGCAATGAAACAGATATGTCCTTGCAAATGCTTAGAAGAAAAAAAATTGGAAACCGTTGAAGAGGTAACACGTGAAACGGCCATCGTCCATTCCTGCACTCCTGCATTCCTTCCTAGCCCGCTTTCCAGACTCAAAAGCCTACACAATAGAGGTGAAATAAATGATTTTTTGAGACTTTCTGCAACATGGTGAATGCCGCAATTTTTTTTCTTCTAAGCATTTGAAATTTTTTTTTAAACAGAATGTATGTAAGTACTTGGATAAAAATACAGTAATTAACCAGAGCCAGCATGGGTTTGTAGCAAACAAGTCATGCCAGACGAATCTAATTTTCTTCTAATGATGGAATCACTGACTGGGTGGATCAGGGAAATGCGGTAGGTAAAGTATATTTCGACTTCAGCAAAGTAGTTGATAAAGTATCTCATACTATCCTTATTGAAAAAAAGTCCAAGTATGGGATTGACAAGGCTATGGCTAGGTGGATTCATAACTGGCTCAGTGATTGTATTCAGAGTGGTAATAAAAGGTTGCACACCCAATTGGAAGATTATTTCAAGTGGGATACCACAAGGCTCTGACCCTGCCCTAGTGTTGTTCCAACAGTTTTATAAATGATCTAGATAAGGAACTGAAGGTAAACTGATCAAATTTGCAGACGATGCAAAGCTAGGAGGGATAGTTAAAGGCCCCGTCACACATAACGAGATCGCTAGAGAGATCGTTGATACGTCACGGGTTTTGTGACGCAATAACGATTTCGCTAGCGATCTCGTTACGTCTGACAGGTAGCAACGATCAGGCCCCCTGATCGTTACAAAGCTTCCTGGACCATTCCTGGGTCATTGCGCTCCCGCTGGGCAGTGTGCATCGCTGTATTTGACACCTAACCAACGACCTCGTAAGCGATTCAGAACTGAAACACGCAGGCGTGCAAAAATTGGACTTTTCTGCGCCCCTCGTCCCTGATTGGTGGTCACTACAGCGTTCTCATTTCCCGCCGTGCATAAAGAAAGCAACAGAATAGCGATTCCATCCTTTGTTTCTGACCTCGTGCTGCATTGCAGATCTTAGCAGAATTCTCCGGGCTGTGTGGAGTCACAGCCGAAGAACACTACAATCCACAAACCAGAACGTTTGTCAGGAACAAAGCCCAGATGAATGGATACAGAGTCACAGCCGAATAACGCTGCTACGATCCGAAACCAGAACGCAAACAGGTACAAAGGGGCGGAATTGCTACAACGTGGTTTTATTTTAAACCTGCCGCCCATCAGAATGCAGTAGCGTCCACCAATCGGAGATGATTGGTGACACAGTACAGCCCCTATCAAGGTGCGGATCGTTGAAATAGCTGCTGTGTGAAAGCGTCCCAACAAGCAATGAGATCGTTCGTTAGATCGCTGGGGCGGCCGAAATCGTTGGGAAGTTCTGCATGTTTGACAGCTCCCCAACGATCACGATACGGCTTTCCAGAGATCTCAAAATCATGACGTAATAACGATCTCGCTAGCGATCTCGTTATGTGTGACGGGGCCTTAACACTAGAGAAGACGGAGAAAGGATTCAGAAGGATCTAGATAAGCTTGAACAATGGGCAAGCGACTAAAAGAATGGTATTTAACCCCTTCATGACCCAGCCTATTTTGACCTTAAAGACCTTGCCATTTTTTGCAATTCTGTCCAGTGTCCCTTTATGAGGTAATAACTCAGGAACGCTTCAACGGATCCTAGCGATTCTGAGACTGTTTTTTCATGACATATTGGGCTTCATGTTAGTGGTACATTTAGGTCGATCATTTTTGCGTTTATTTGTGAAAAAAATGGAAATTTGGCAAAAATTTTGAAAATTTTGCAATTTTCAAATTTTGAATTTTTATTCTGTTAAACCAGACAGTTATGTGACACAAAATAGTTAATAAATAACATTTCCCACATGTCTACTTTACATCAGCAGAATTTTGGAAACAAAATTTTTTTTGTTAGGAAGTTATAAGGGTTAAAAGTTGACCAGCGATTTCTCATTTTTACAGCAAAATTTACAAAACCATTTTTTTAGGGACCACCTCACATTTGTAGTCACTTTGAGGGGTCTATATGGCAGAAAATACCCAAATGTGACAACATTATAAAAACTGCACCCCTCAAGCTACTCAAAACTACATTCAAGAATATTATTAACCCTTCAGGTGCTTCACAGGAACTAAAGCAACGTGGAAGGAAAAAATGGACATTTTAATTTTTCCAACAAAAAGTTTCTTTTAGCATCAATTTTTTCATTTTTACATGGGCAACAGGATAAAATAGATCCTAAAATTTGTTGGGCAAATTATCCTGAGTCCACAGATACCACATATGTGGTCATAAACCACTGTTTGGGTGCACGGCAGGTCTCAGAAGGGAAGGAGCGCCATTTGACTTTTTGAATGGAAAATATGCTGGAATATTTAGCGGTTGCCATGTCGCATTTGGAGAGTCCCTGTGTGCCTAAACATTGGAGCTCCACCACAAGTGGCCCCATTTTGGAAACTAGACCCCCCAAGGAACTTATCTAGATGCATAGTGAGCACTTTGAACCCCCAGGTGCTTCACAAATTGATCCGTAAAACAAGAAAGTACTTTTTTTTCACAAAAATTTCCTTTTAGGCTAAGTTCACACGTTGCGGAATTGCCGCGGAAATTTCCGCGGCAATCCCGCACTTCTCTGCTGCGGGAAATACGCATTTCTTTGGTATGCGTATTCCCGCAAGAAATTAGCGTTTTGCAAGCGTAATTAGCCTGCAGAATGCTAGCGTTGACAGGTTGGTCACACGAGTCAAACATAGTGTTTGACACGTGTGACCAACTTTTTACTATTGATGCCGCCTATGCCGCATCAATAGTAAAAAGATCTAATGAAAAATAATAAAAAAAATAATAAATCATGCTATTCTCACCTTCCGGCGGCCCCGCAGCTTTCCTGGTCCTCAGCGACGCTCCCGGCCAATCCCGTTCCCAAGGATGCATTGCGACAGACCCCAGATTACGTAGCATCACGTGAGACCGCTACGTCATCTGGGTGATTCGCGCAATGCATTACTGGGAACGGGAGCGTTGCTGAGAGGCGGGAAAGCTGCGGGGGCCGCCGGAAGGTGAGAATATCATTATTTTTTATTTTAATTATTGTTTTACCAGGGATATGGTACCCAGGGCCTGGAGGAGAGTCTCCTCTCCTCTGGACCCTGGGTACCATCCGCACATGAACCGCTTACATTGCGCATGGTGGGCATAGCCACATGCGGAAAGTACGCGGTTCAATGCATTCCTATGGCGGAGATTCCGCCGAGATTACGTGAAATTAATGAACATGTTGCTTTTTTTTGCGGAATCCATTTAAATGAATAGGATGCTTAATGCTTGCGTTTTTTTCGCGTTTTTGCCGCGGGAAAAAACATGAAAAAAACGCGAAAATTCCTGACGTGTGCACTTAGCCTTAGTCTCAGTTTTTTCATTTTCACATGGGCAACAGGATAAAATGGATCCTAAAATTTGTTGGGCAATTTCTCCTGAGTACACAGATACCTCATATGTGGTCATAAACCACTGTTTGGGCGCATGGCAGGGCCCAGAAGGGAAGGAGCGCCATTTGACTTTTTGAATGGAAAATTAGCTCCAATCGTTAGCGGACACCATGATGCGTTTGGAGAGCCCCTGTGTGCCTAAACAGTGAAGAAACCCCACTTGTGACACCATTTTGGAAACTAGACCCCTTATTGGACTTATCTAGATGTGTTGTGAGCACTCTAAACCCCCAAGTGCTTCACAGAAGTTTATAACGCAGAGCAGTGTAAATAAAAAAATAATTTTTTTCCTCAAAAATGATTTTTTAGCCGCTATTTTTTATTTTCACAAGGGTAACAGGAGAAATTGGACCACAAAAGTTGTTGTGCAATTTGTCCTGAGTACACCAATACCCCATATGTGGGGGGGAACCACTGTTGGCAAGAGAGAGCTCAGAAGTGAAGGAGCGCCATTTTGGAATGCAGACTTGATGGAATGTTCTGCGGACGTCATGTTGCGTTTGCAGAGCCCTGATGTGCCTAAACAGTAGAAACCCCCACAAGTGACCCCATTTTGGAAACTAGACCCACCAAGGAGCTTATCTAGATGTGTAGTGAGCACTTTGAACCCCCAAGTGCTTCACAGAAATTTATAAACGCAGGGCAGTGAAAATAAAAAAAAAACATTTTTGTTTCTCAAAAATCATTTTTTAGCCCGCTATTTTTTATTTTCCGAAGGGTAACAGGATCGATTGGACCCCAAAAGTTGTTGTCCAGTTTTTCTTGAGTACGCTGGTGCCCCATATGTGGGCACCACATTTTAAAAAAGACATTGAAATACTGGAGCAAGTTCAGAGAAGAGCTACCAGGATGGTGAGCGGACTTCAAAGTATGTAAGGAACGATTAAAGGATCTAGGAATGTTTAGCTTGCAAAAAAAGGCTAATAGGAGACTTAATAGCTGCCTACAAATATCTGAAGGCATGTCACAGTGTAGAGGGATCATCCTTATTCTTATTTGCACATGGAAACACGAGAAGCAGTGGACTGAAACTGAAAGGGAGAAAATACAGATTAGATATTAGAAAAAATGTTTTGACCATTAGGGTAATCAATGAGTGGAACAGGCTGCCACGAGAGGTGGTGGGTTCTCCTTCAATGGAAGTCTTAAAACAGAGGCTGGATAGACAGCTGTCTGAGATGGTTTAGCGCAATATTTCCCAAACACCGGTCCTCGCGGTCCTCACGGGTCAAGTTTTCAAGATTTCTTTTGTATTGCGCAGATGGTGGAAGTATCATCAAGGCATCAGGAATTCTCTCACCTGTGCAACACTATGGAAATCCTTTTTCATGACCCGTGAGGACTGGAGTTTGGGAAACACTGGTTTAGCGAATCCTGCACTGCATTGAGCAGGGGGGTTGGACACAATGACCCTTGAGGTCCCTTCCAACTTCTCGCATTACACTCGCAAGTGTGACACCAGCCTTATGAAGGTAATTGCTTACACCAGAAATTTTAGGGACTTCACAGCAAAATAGGTGAATACTTATGCACATGCCAATTGTTATTTGCTTCCATAAATTTAATTTATGCCTAAATTTTTCTCACTTCACTTCACCAACATAGACTATTTTATGTTAATTAGTGATGAGCAAACATGCTCGAGTAAAGTGTCATCTGAGTATCTTGGGAGTGCTCGGATAATATATTCAAGTCCCTGCGGCTGCATGTTTTGCGGTGGTAGACAAACGCAACACATCAGGAATTGCCAGTCAGGCAATCCCTACATGTAGTGCGGTTGTCTACCGCCGCAAAATAAGTAGCCGCAGGGACTTGAATATATTATCCGAGCATTCCCAAGATACTCAGATAACACGCTATCCGAGCACATTCGCTCATTTTATTTAATGGTCTATACTCTGTAGTAATTATACCTTACCCTGATGAAGGCACGCTGCCGAAACGCACATTGTGCTAGTGGCACCATCGCTGATATACAGGAAAATCATGTGTTATAACTCTGCAGTCTAGCATTGTACATCTAGGTACTGGCAACATGTTTAGGCTCTTCTTGTGTTTGTGCTATATGAACTTTGCACTTTAGCACTTATGTGGTAGTTTATGTTTACACTGGGACTGTGATATTTTGCCTATGTACTATGTATTAACTGATTTGCTGCTATTACAATAAAATTTCCTTGTGGCTGTCTACCGCCGCAAAACACATAGCCACAGGGACTTGAATATATTATCTGAGCACGCCCAAGATAATCGAGCACATTCGCTCATTTTATTTAATGGTCTGAACTCTGTAGTAATTATACCTTAAAAATGATGCGTGATGCATGTAATATATCTGTGGGAACTGCACAAATTGTTACAGTGATGGACCACAGTGCTCAGCCATTCTTATCAGCTTGTTCTTAGTGGGGAAAAATATATGAAACAGTGAACAACCTGTGCACTTCCACTTTATACAACTCCATGGATGGTACAGAAACAATCAAGCGCTCTTAGGCCGGTTTCACATTTGCGGTTGTGTCCGCAGCATTTTTGACGCATACGTCGTGTTTTCCTATCTTTTACATTGTGGACGCAGGTATATGCATTTGCATGCGTTTGCTTACGCATGCGTCGTTTCGGGGTGTGCGGCGCGGCTAACACAACATGTTGCGATTTTGAAGGCGTCAAATTGCCGCCGCCATACGCATGCGGAAACTTGCGGAAGGAGTACGTCTAAACAACGCATTACAGTCTATGAGAACGCATGCGTACATAAGCACATGCGTCCGCTTGTGTTTGCGTCCGCATGTATTTTTCTGAGTAAACATGTCCAGGAACTAGTTTTAGCCATCCTCCACACAAAGATGTATAAAAAGAGGGTGTGGACACTGAAAGTCCAGTACTCTCCAGACTGTGGAAAAGATTGGAAGACTCCAGACTGTGGAAGAGATCAGTGAAGACACTGAATTTACCAAAATGTGAGTATACAAGCTAATGTCTGTGTGTCTATTTTTCTCCCTGCAGTCTGTAATAATTTTTGTCTCTTTCTTGCAGCATTCATCACCATATCACCATGGCCTCAAGTCCAGAGCACACTGAACACACCGGAGATGAGTCTGAAGTGAGTACATTTGCAACTGATTGGTAAGTATTCACTGTCACTTTACATATGTGGCAAAATCATGTAATTTCTTTTACAGAACACTTCAAGTGCAGAGGAGCAGGAGCTGCAACCTCTGGCCCAAGTTCCGGTGGCAAGACAGTGTGTAAGTTTTTTTTTTTCTTGACTGTTTATAGTTTTTCTTGACTGTTTTTTTTTCTCTTTTTTTAATTGTTTTATCTTTCCAACATTAAATGTCTTTCTTTCATTTGTAGGTTCCACAACGGGAGCAAGACTACCTGGACAACGACCTCCTGATCACATTAGTGCAGGAGCGAGATGCATTGTGGGAAACCCTGGAGCAGCAGCACTGGGACAATGTGGAATGAGGTGGACCGAGCGATGATGGGTGACTGGGACAACGTCACGCCACGAGTTCGAAAGGAATTTTGTAAGTATTGCAATGTGGTCTGACGAGGCAGTGTACCTGTAAGGCCGGGATCACAAAATCGTGTGTGATGCGATAAACTCCTGCGAGTTTCTCGCATCACACACGGTTGTGTGATCCCGGCCTAAAGTGCATAGTTTAACCCTTTTTTTCCCCCCTGACAGTGAACAAAGTCAGAACCCGTTGGCATTCGATGAAGGATCGCTTCAACAAGGACCTGAGACAGGAGATCCAAGTTCGCAGTGGTACTGCAGCAAGGATAAGAAAATACAAGTATCGCAGGATGCTGGCTTTTCTGAGGGCTATCCTTGCTCAGAGAACGTAAGTATTTTAGTGTTGTATTCCATTGTGTTGTACTCCCTAATCTGAATTTTTCTATTCCACAGGAGTTGGCACTTGTACAATTGTTATTTTTTAGTAATAATGATTTTTTCTTTTACAGAACCTGGAGCAGCACCCTCGAACCTGGATCATACTCTGGAGCGGTCCTTCAGCGAACAGCCTCGGACTAGTCCCAGCCAACCACCAGCGATGCAGCAACTGGGCCGCATCACAGGCTGGAGAACAGGAAGTTGGTCCTTCAGGTGTTCCCCTGTCCCAGGCCTCTGCCTCCTTTTTTGTTGGGTCTTCCCGCCAGCGGCAGAAGGCCTTGGACAGGACACTCATGCCCGAGTTTATTCACTTGACTTGGTCTTCCAGTAATAGCTGCTAGGCAGTGGAGATAGACTGAAAGTGATGTGACCCATATTAAACACACTTTTCCAGGTGTCAACCAACCCTACCGTGGGAGGACCAGAACAACACATTTTTACTGCGATAGAGCGGTCATTCGGAACACCTTAGCTGATCTCCAGCTGATTGATGCAGGCGCAATGTGCATAAGTACAGTCTATGAAGACTCGGTACTCCAGCAGCCACAGGTGTGTTTTCCAACTTACCATAACACGCTTACCTCAATACGAGTTCTGCTGCATACCACTGTATGGCACCCCAGTTCCAGTCCTCCGCAACATACAGCGCCACCACCTGCGAGTGCTGCTGAATATCCACTCCACCACCACGCCAAGATTCTGCTCCTGCATGGCCGTCCACGCCACATGCGGGTACGGATATACAGCTGTCCACCACCACATGCGGGCATGAAATTACATCCCGTCCAACGCCACCCATGACTGATACGGAAACTACCGCCAGTCACCGCCACACATGCTGGGTACGGAACCCCACTCAAGGAGACGAAGAAGCCACAACAAACATTGAAACACAACAAAAGGACGAAACGAGCGTGCAAAAAGAACGTCTTCTCTCACCCTCACTCCATGTGTCTGTGATGTCCAATTATCTCTCCTTTTAATGGTCATCTACCAGTCCATACTTCCACTCTTAATTGTCTACTCCATTCTTGAACTCCCAGACCCCACACATCATACCCTTCCCTCGAACCCCTTCATTGTCACACTGAGCCAATCCTCCATACTCCCAACCCCCAGGTCATAACTTTCCCCTCGCATATTTGTAATAAAAGTATTTTTTTTTAATGTGATGTTATTTCCCCTAACATTCTTGTTCTTTGTCTCTTTCGTCGACGAACACCTGTGCGCTGTCAAACACCACATTGCCGTCTACACACATTGTTTTTGCCACCTCATAGCTCCATGACACACATCTGCATCTCCTTTCTTCTTGATTTACATTGCAGCTTTGCTTCTTGTGTCTGTCATTGGGCTATGGTGGCAAAACACAAAAGACTGAAAATCCTCCAAACATTATTAATACAGCCAAGAGTCAGGGGTCAGCAATGCTCATCTGCCTGGGTGTCAGCCTAGTGCTCAGGACGTGAGTTTTCTGCATCCTGAGGCACTAGTTCTGACCATGTGAGGTGATAATAGATATGAGGTGGATACTCCATCACATTCATGTGTTTAATCTATTGGACTATAGATTAATGCAGACAAGAACGATGAGCTAATGAGAAGTCCCTAGCTCGCACTGACAGAGAACAGGTTGTGCAAGATATGAGGACATAACCCAATCTGCATGAGCAGGAGCGGATAGTGTTCACTCAGATTTTTATGTCAGCAAACCTTAAAGGTAATTAACATTCCGGTCCTACATACACTAAATAACAAGAACATTACAAAACCATTCATTGCCATGCACACATCAATATCAAAAACAAGTAGCCAAAATGTATCCTCATTTGGCAACCTCCTTGTTGTCCTCAGAGGTGATAATAGTAATTTGGCAACGGGTTACAACAGTTTCATCAAGTTAAAGTTTGTCGTCTTAGGCTTTATGTAGTTGTGGAGAACACACACGCTTGAACCATCGACTGTGTCAATTTGAGATTAATTGCAGTCTAAATTGCCGTTGAGACAAGCTACAAGCACACCACAAATCTTGTGCAGTCAGCGTATAAATCCTTTTGTGAGTCAGTCCGACTGAGTATGGTTCAGAGGATTCCACACATGAAATTCCTCATCCCCAACCACAAAATGATTGGGGCCTATCGTGTGAGAAAGTCCTGCAGGGAAATTAAAATTATTCCATACAAACCGTTGCTTAAATGTCTGAGTCATTACCATGCAAAAGATCAATGTCCACGGACAACAAACAACAGTCCGCAGCTACAATGGCCATACACTATGGAAATAAATTTAGATTAAAGTACTCGGATCCCTAGAGACCGGTTGGAATAGAATATTTCCATCCACTGTTCCCAAAAAGTTGGGGAAATACAAGTTCCAAATTTTTCTGCAGTTTTCTGCAAATTTCAGTGGCGGGTAGGGATAAATCTCACACAAGAACGAATTCCACAAAGCCGCAGGTGTCTGCAAACAATCCCAAAAGGCCGGGATCACACATCGAGAACACGGCTAAGTCTGCATGTGAAATCCCAGCTCTGCAACCGGCACCATAAACAATGCAGTGCTCGCTCGCTCCCGATGCGGCGCCAGAGCTGGATTCACATGCGGACTCACCCGTGTTCTGACATGTGGAACCGGCCAAAGGGAAATGCAATCAGACGGAAATGGAGCATGATAGGTCTTCAGGTACCCTAGGAACTGCAACTAAATAAGAAACAAAATATCAGAACAATAAATTTATGACAGGGGTTTGAAAACAATGAGCCATTGCAGAACAATAATTAACCAGGGTTTACTATTAAATATTACGTACCTTAGTGTCACCAGCAGATGTTTCTCAGGAATGGCTCTACGGAGCTGGGTGTCCTGCCTGCTGATGGCTCCTTGTACACGAACCAGCAAATCCCGGAAGCTCTCTTGAGACATCCTCGTGTACTCAAAATATTTATCCAGGTTTTCACGGAGCTCACTGAATAAGGAGTGGTAGGCTCCACGGCTATCCCGGACTTCAATAATTGGGTGTTGCCAAAAGTGCAAACGCAGTCTTCTCCGTCTTTGCCTTTTCCGTTCTTTCTCGCAAGAAACAAGTTGATATCCAAATCCAGATTCCGATAGAAACTCTCCATGTGAAGATCTATCTTGACACAGGATACAGGATCAAAATCTGAGGATTTCATCTGTACAAGGTTTTTTATACAGAAATCCCATTAGACACGCCCATTGGGCATGGCTTGTGTCAAGGAAAAATCTTTCCCTATGGAACACATGCGCATAAAAACCGCAAACGCATGCAAAAACGCATTCAAACGCAGAGTTTTTTTTACATCATGCGTAAGCTGATGCGGATAAAAAATGCTGTGCTAGCATGCATTTTAGCATGCTTTGTGGTTGCGGACGATACGCTGCGGACTCGACCACAAATGTGAACCTAGCCTTATTTAGTTGTCCCTGTACCTCTTAGAGTTGTAATGAAGCTGTGGGGTGCATAACCTGCTGTATACAATACATCCCAATTGTAGGTGTGCTTGTAGGGATGTTTACCTGACTAGGGTTCTTGCTCCAGTGACATCAGGGTCAATTCTAAAGTGATCTAATATTCATTACAGATCATATTGAAATAAATAATTTCTCTTTTAATATCGATATATCCTTTTAGCTATGATTGTACTCTTCACTAATGGTGTCACTAAAGCTATTTACACGGTGCTGAAAATAAGCGAAGGAAAACAAAAACACGTGTCCATACCCTTCTCCATTCCTGTGGTGGTCTATAGCAACACATGGAACTGTATGGCATCAGACATGTGTCAATGTATACCACAAACACAATGCGAATAGAACCTAGTCAACAAGCATGTGCAGTACATCAGAAGGAATCTGAACTTCTCACCTGTATGTCCTGCAGGTCAGTAATCAGAGTACCAAGTGAATTTGCAGAGTGAGGGCCACAGAACAGTCGTTACATTGCACCACTTATGGCTTATCTGTAAAATAGGCATGGAATAAGCTTGTCCATGTGCGAGAAGCTGCAGATCTCTGTATGTGTAAGAATAACTAAATGATAAGTAGAGAACATAAAAATCTCACAATCTTACACTCCTTTCATAAGGTGAATAATAGCTTTTGTAATTGGGTTTCAAACTCTCAGAAGCTAATGGCATGTCATTGAATATATTTGACTGTGCCAGTTTTGACTTAAAACTTCAATGTGTATGAAAAAAGCCTATTTGTAAAAGCTAATTTTGAAAAGCAAAGGAGGAAAAAAGCCTGCTGTAACTAATGAAATAGCTGATGACAAAATAGTAGTCTTTTTGATTTTAATCACAAAAAAATAAACTGGTAGTGACAGGTTATGATGGATAGATTTGACATCTCAGCAAATCACTGTCATTGATTCAATTATTCTAATTCAGAATAAAAGCTGTATACAGTATGTGTTTATGCTACAGTGAAGTTTCCCTACTGATTGACAGTCATCAAAATTCATGACTATTAAAACCCAAGTCTGCATTTGCAAACCATTTTTATAGAGAAAGTCTTCAGAGCTTTTAGATTAATTTCTTAAACATGTTGACAACAGATCCTAGATAACTATGATGTGGTACAATGAATAGTTATAAATATATGTCTATGCCCAACACTGCACAAACTAGGACTAGCAGGCTAGTAGTCGTACTGCCTGACCTAAGGATTCACCAACGAATTTAACAACTAAGATAGGTCTAACCTCATCAATAAGTCCCTACCTGACCGATCCTCCAGCTACATTCTATTATCTGGTACTGTTCAGATGCTCATTGTGGAATCCTTGAGGTCCCAATACACACCAGAAGCCAAATGATGCTTCACCTGATCATTCAGCCAACAGCTCTCTCAGCCGTCTCTGCCACACACGATTGTTTGGCCCAGCTCTCCTTTCTTCTCTATGAAAGCTGCCAACAGACATCTCTGCCAGTGGCTTGTCTCTGAGAGAATTGACATTTAGCTGATCAGTTGTCTAGCGGCCCCATACACATTAGTCTTGGCTCAACCTGTTGATATTGGCGAGTGCGGCTGACAGTCTAATGTGTATGCGTGGCTTAAGGGTTGGATGTTGATGCCGTAGGCCCAGGTTGCCTGATCTTAGGAGAGCTTGAAAATAGTTGTTGTTAATGTAATGCTGCAGTCTAGGATTTATTAATAGAGGAAATGTCCAATTAGCATCTGCATTCTATGGACCTACGTAAATTAGGACCCTAACTATGCCACACTATGATCCTCATGTCACATCTTATTACCCATCTCTTATGACCTGTCTCCATTCAGCATCTTAGGTGATATGAATGTAGTGGAAGTTGCCAAAAGAAATTGTTTACAAATATTAAAAGTATTGATATTTTTTGATTTGCAGTTTGCCCTTATCTTAATAACATATTTGCATAGCACAAGAGATCTGAAACTATGACATTGTGATCAATGAAAAGAAATTAGAAATATAAAGAAAAGCCTTACCCTCTTCCTTCCTGCTGAATCTACATTTGATCTAGACTTGAAAAAACAACATTAAAAACTCCATGTGTGTTCCCAGCCAGCCAAGTGCTACATATATATCAGCAATGGTAATGACCCAACAAGCCTGCTGAACAGTGCTCACTCTTCCCCACAATATACAGTACAGTGGGAGTTGCTGTAAATTATATTATCTGTAAAGTAGCATTAGCGATACAGTCAGACTAGAGGTGCCTAGCTCTCTCCTGACTTCTCCATACACATAGTAACATAGTTATTAAGGCTGAAGGAAGACTTTAAGTCCATCTAGTTTAACCCATATCCTATCCTAACCTGCCCTAACATGTTGATCCAGAGGAAGGCAAAAAAAAAAACCCAAGTGGCAAACAGTAAGCTTCACATTGGGGAAAAAAAATTCCTTCCCGACTCCACATACGGCAATCAGACTAGCTCCCTGGATCAACGCAGTATCTAGGAAACTAGTGAATATAGCCTGTAATATTATACTTTTCAAGAAAGGCATCTAGTTCCTTCTTAAATTTTAGTAGGGAATCACTCATTACAACATTAGACGGCAGAGAGTTCCATAGTCTCACTGCTCTTACAGTAAAGAATCTGCGTCTGTGATTATGACTAAACCTTCTTTCCTCCAGACGTAGAGGATGCCCTATAAGAAAAGAAAAATAGGAACACAGTTCCAGCCAGCTCACCAACTAGGAGGATGCACGGAGGGAAATCCAGACCATGGACTTGAGACTTGGCAGACGAGGAAAAACGGGACTCCAGCTTCCATAAAATGAATGAAACTTTATTTGTGTAAATTACACATAAAACCTCCTGGTTCAAGATAGGAGTGCACTACATAGCACGGGCAATAGTGACGCGTTTTGACCTAGATGCGGTCTTTGTCACAGCTCTTTCTTTTTGAGTGACAGTTTTGCCCAGTATTTTACAATTAAGCACATAATTATACATCTTGTTTGTTCTACCCAAGTGCATGACCTTACATTTATCCCAATTAAAGCTCATTTGCCATTTATCAGCCCAAGCTTCTAGTTTATGTAAATCCTCCTGTAATATAAAATTGTCCTCCTCTGTATTGATGACCCTGTAGAGTTTAGTGTCATCTGCAAATATTGAAATACTACTCTGTATGCCCCCTAAAAGATCATTAATAAATGTTAAAAAGAAGCGGCCCAAATACTGACCCCTGTGGTACCCCACTGCTAACCGTGACCCAGTCCGAGTGTGCTCCATTAATAACCACCCTTTGTTTCCTATGCCTGAGCTAGTACTTAACCCACTTACACATATTTTCTCCTATCCCCATTGTTCTCATTTTATGTATCAACCTTTTGTGTGACACCGTATCAAAAGCTTTTGAGAAGTCCATGAACACCACGTCCACTGCATTCCCTTGGTCCAGTCCGGAACTTACCTCTTCATAAAAGCTTATCAGATTAGTCTGACAAGAATGGTCCCTCGTAATCCCATGCTGATACTGTGTCATGAGGTTATTCAGCCTCAGATGCTCCAATATAGTATCCCTTAAAAAACCCTCCAGGATTTTACCCACAGTAGATGTTAAGCTCACTGGCCTATAATTTCCAGGTTCAGTTTTTGCCCCCTTTTTGAATATTGGCACCACATTTGCTATACGCCAGTCCTGTGGTACAGACCCTGTTATTATGGAATCTTTAAAGATTAAAAATAATGGTCTATCTATAACTGTACTTAATTCCTGCAGTACTCGGGGGTGTATCCAATCCGGGCCCGGGGATTTGTCAATTTTAGTGATTATTAGACGCCGTCGTACTTCTTGCTGGATTAAGCAGGTGACATTAAATGGAGAAATTTTTTTTTATCACTGATCATGTTACCTGTCATGGGATTTTCTTGTGTAAATACTGTTGAAAAAAAGTAATTTAGCATATTGGCTTTTTCCTCATCCTCATCCACCATTTCACCCAGACTATTTTTAAGGGACCAACACTATCATTTTTAGTATCTTACTATTTATGTAGTTGAAGAATATTTTGGGATTATTTTTACTTTCTCTGGCAATGAGTCTCTGCCTCAATCTTTGCTGTCTTGATTTGCTTTTTACAGAATTTATTTAATCGTCTGTATTAATTTAATGCCTCATCACTACCTACTTGCTTTAATTCCCTAAATTCTTTCTGTCACTTATTGCGCCCCTTACAGCTCTATTTAGCCATAGTGGTTTCCTCCTATTTCTAGCATGTTTATTCCCATAGGGTACATACTGTGCACAGGTCCTATTCAGGATACTAATAAACGTCTCCCATTTTCTTTGTGTATTTTTATGTCTCAGGACATCGTCCCAGTTAATTGCACCAAGATCATCCCTCATCCGTTGGAAATTTGCCTTCCTGAAGTTTAGTGTCCTTGTAACCCCTCTACTGCACATCTTACTAAAGGATACATGAAAACTTATTATTTTGTGATCACTATTACCCAAGTGACCCCCAACCCTTATATTTGATATGCGGTCTGGCCTGTTGGATAATATTAGGTCTAGCAGTGCCCCCCCTCTTGTTGGGTCCTGAACTAGTTGCGAAAGTAATTGTCTCTCATAGTTGTCAAAAACCTATTACCTTTGCTGGAACTGCAGGTTTCTGTTCCCCAATGTATTTCAGGGTAGTTGAAGTCCCCCATAATAATGACTTCTCTTTGAGTCGCTGCTTCATCTATTTGCTTTACAAGGATATTCTCTGTTGCTTCCATTATTTTTGGAGACTTCAAACAAACCCCTATCAGTAATTTACTATTTTTTCCCCCTTCCCTTACCTCCACCCACAGGGACTCTACATATTCATTAGATTCACATATTATCACGCAGGATGGGTTTTTAAGGATGATTTTACATATAAACACCCCCCCACCTCGCTTATTTGTACAGTCATTTCTAAACAGACTATAGCCCTGTAAATTAACAGCCCAGTTGTGGCTCTTGTCCAGCCATGTCTCAGATATCCCCATCATGTCATAATTATGTTCCAACAAAATTAATCCTAATTGTTCCATTTTGTTGGTGATGCTTCTGGCATTAGTATACTTGCACTTTATGTATCTCCCTGTACCTCTATTCTTTCTTAAATTATTAACTGTTCTAACCCCACCCCCAATTTCATTATTTGTGCCTAGGTCTCTATCTGCACTGTCTTCCCCTCCGATAAAATGAATACCCTCCCCCCAGTCCCTAGCCATTTTCTCCCCCACCACAGCTGCACCCTTCCCATTGAGGTGCAGCCCATCCCTAGCATAGTATCTGTAACCAACTGAGAAGTCGGCCCAGTTCTCCAGGAACCCAAACACCTCCTTCCTACACCAATTCTTGAGCCACTTATTAACCTCCCTAATCTCCCGTTGCCTCCTGGTGTGGCATGTGGTATTTCAGAAAATACCACGTTGGAGGTCCTTGCTTTAAGCTTGCAGTCTAATTCCCTAAAATCATCTTTAAGTATCTTCCACCTACCTCTAACTTTGTCATTTTTGCCAATGTGCACCATGACCGCTGGGTCCTCACTAGCCCCTCCCAGTAATCTGTCAACCCGATCAGCGATGTGTCGGACTCGAGCGCCAGGTATGCAGAACACTGTTCGACGATCCCTGTCTTTGTGACACATTGCCCTATCTGTTCCCCTAATAATTGAGTCCCTCACTACCAGCACCTGTTTGGTCTGGCCTGCTCTCCTAATTCCCCCCTTACATGAACTTTTGTCTTGAATTAGACAAGCACTCAAGTGTTTTTAATGGGGAGAGATAAGCTTCCCTCTCCTAGTGTATCCTCACCCATCCCTGTAGACTGTGAGCCCTTGCAGGCAGGGTCCTCTCTCCTTCTGTACTTGTGTGTGCCTTGTATTGCTCATGTTTACTGTACTTGTCTATATTTGCCCCTCTTCACATGTAAAGCGCCATGGAATAAATGGCGCTATAAAAATCTATAATAATAATAATAATAAGCTCAAGCACTTTCGTTGGTAGCTTATTTGCAAAGAAAACATAAGGGTGTTTAATCTCTTGGCACATATCAATGTAAATGTAGGTCCACATGTGAGGAGTGGCCTAAAGCCTGGAAACCCGATGTGTACGTTGGATACCAGCGCGCTGCTGCAGGGGAGCTGGTAACCAAGGTACACATCGGGGTTCCAGGCATCGCGCAGCGCCTGAAAACCCGATGTGTACCTTGGTTACCAGCTCTCTGCACCAGCGGGCTGGTATCCAACGTACACTGCGGGTAACTAAGCGACATTACCCGCAGTGTCGCTGTCCTGATCGCTGCCTGTTTGGCAGCTCACCAGCGATCATGTAGCGACACACCAGCGATCCTGACAAGTGCATTTCGTTGTCGGGATCACTGGTGTCGCTATATGTGACGGGGTCCTAAGGAGCTGAGCACAATCCCCATGCTACAGATGCTAGTTATCTCTAATCGCTGCAATTTAACCATTTAGATGCCACGGTCAATCACCAATAGTAGTATTTAAATAGAGTTGATTGCCGATGTGCACCTACAACAGCTCCAATGGTCACGATGGCATTTGAAGGCATGCTGAGGCCCCCTATGGTTGCAATCTTGGTATTTACGCTAGAGGCCTTCAAAGAAGACCATGATTTAAATTATATAGTGCAATAGAGGTGTATTTCAGTATACAAAGCAAGCAATCAAAGCAACACAGATTGAAGCCCTCTTAGGTGGACTAATAAAGAAAAAGATATAAAATAAAAAACGTAAAATTAAAATTACCTTCTGTTGCGATTCCGCCAATCGGTATGTCTGGAATCAGTAAAGGACAGTTCAGCTGTCCAATCAAGGACAATGGTCTGCTGACCTGTCAATATGGTAATGGACAGCTCAGCCATCTAATCGGAGGCTGGGGCGTGCTGAGCTATTAATCTGTTGAGTGACTGTTCAGTCGATCAATCATGGGCGGAGCTTCCGCCATGTGTCTGCTATTCAATGTAAATTGATGTAAAAGGAGAGATAGAAAAGTTTGGGAATATAAGCTCATGATGACCTTTGACACTCTCAGTGCTGGAATGAATGTATCCCATGGATTTATGTCCTTTTACATCAATTAAGGAATCTGCTTCTCTGACCTGGGGGCATCAAAACACAATACCAGACCCCAATCAGAGGGCAATAAAACTTTCACACTCCTGATCTATGAACTGTTCCAATATTTATGTTCATCCCTCTCCCATAATGAGAGTTCTGCTTCACGTCACTTGTCTTACCTATTGCATTATTTCTGTGCTGTGTTGTGTATAAATATGTGATTCTTCAGTTTTTGTTTTAGTCTTTGCCTGATGAAGAGACCTGAGTAGTCTCGAAAGCTTGCAATTTGATATCATCTTTTCAGATAGCCATTAAAAGGTATCAACCACTGAGGACTCTCAAGTCTAAATATTTTTCTATCTACTGGCTAACACGGTACGAAGATACACATCTTTACTATATATATGTACATACATATATAATATTAATTTACCAGTACAGTAAATGCTGTAAAGAGACAGAAGCAAAGACAACAAAAACATGGACTTTGGTTGCTAAACCTCTCTACAAAAAAACCCTTAATGAAAAGCGATAAAAACTATGAATTATAGAGATATCTACACAAGTGGTAAAAATTGTTGGTACCCCTCGTTTAATGACAGAAAAACCCACAATGGTCACAGAAACTTGAATCTGACAAAAGTAATAATTAATCAAAAATCTATGAAAATGAACAAATTAAAGTCAGACATTGCTTCTCAACCATGCTTCCACAGAATTAAAAAAAAAAAACCTCATGAAATAGGCCTGGACAGAAATGATGGTACCCCTGAAAATAATGTGACAACAGGGACATGTTAAATCAAGGTGAGTCCACTAATTAGCATCACAGGTGTCTACAATCTTGGAGTCAGTGAGTGGGCCTATATAGATGGCTACAGATACTCACTGTGCTGTTTGGTGACATGATGTGTATCACACTCAACATGGACCAGAGGAAGCGAAAAAAAGAGTTGTCTCAGAGATTAGAAAGAAAATTATAGACAAACATGTTAAAGGTAAAAGTTAAAAGACCATCTCCAAGCAGCTTGATGTTCCTGTGACTACAGTTGCACATATTATTCAGAAATTTAAGCTCCATGGACTGTAGCCAACCTCCCTGGACGTGGCCGCACCACAGAGGAAAATTGATAACAAATCAATTTGTTAAAAAAAGAGATGGATAATACGAATGGTTAACAAAAGAGCCCATATAAACTTCTAAACAGATTAAAGGTGAACTTCAAGCTCAAGGAACATCAGTGTCAGATCGCACCATCAATCGTATGAGACAAAGTGGACTTCATGGGAGACGACCAAGGAGACACCATTGTTGAAAAAAATCATAAAAAAGCCAGACTGAAATTTGCCAAACTACATGTTGACAAGCCACATAGCTTCTGGGAGAATGTCCTATGGAAAGATGAGACAAAAATTGAACTTTTTGGCAAAGCACATCAGCTCTATGTTCACAGACAGAAAAATGAAGCATATCAAGAAAAAAACACTGTCCCTACTGTGAAACATGGAGGAGGCTCTGTTATGTTCTGGGCTGCTTTGCTTTATCTGGCACAAGGTATCTAGAATCTGAGCAGCATACAATGAAATATCAAGACTATCAAGGGATTCTAGAGAGAAATGCGCTGCCCAGTGTCAGAAAGCTTGGTCTCAGTCGTAGGTCATGGGTCTTGCAACAGGATAATGACCCAAAACACACAGCTAAAAAACACCCATGAATGGCTAAGAGGAAAACATTGGACTATTCTGAAGTGGCATTCTATAAGCCCTGACCTAAATCCTATTGAGCATCTTTGGAAAGAGCTGAAACATGCCGTCTGGAAAAGGCAACCTTCAAATACGAGACAACTGGAGCAGTTTGCTCTTGAGAAGTGGGCCAAAATACCTGTCGCGAGGTGCAAAAGTCTCATTGACAGTTACATGAATTGTTTGATTTCAGTGATTGCCTCAAAAGGTTGTGAAACAAAATATTAAGTTAAGGGTACCATCATTTCTGTCCAGGCCTATTTCATGAGTTTTATTTATTGTTATTTCTGGAGCATGTTTGTATAAAAATGATCTTCATTTTTTTTCATTTTGCATAGATTTTAAATTAATTATTCATCTTTTCAGATAGCAATTAATTCATCATGATCTCAATTAATATTTTTCTATCATTAACACGAGGATACCACTTTACCAATTGTACATAGCATATATAGTTAATTTACCTCAGAAGGGTAAAGAGCAGACAAAGCACTAAAACTGGACTGTTCTATTGACCAAAATAATGCATAATTGTTAAGTTTCAGTGTAAACAATTGTTGACCATCGGTTTAATCACCCACAATGGCACAGAATTGATTGGACAATTTTCAAAACTTGGCAATTAGTCAGAAGCACTCCTTACTAATGTTCCACAGAATTAAAAACCAAAAACTATAAATTGAACAGAACATATTACACCAATATACACAGTGCATGTTAATCCGGTGATCACTTTAGCATAAACAATGTCTAAAATTGATCAGTGCTGGGCCTATGATTATCAGTACTCACTGTTTCTTGGTAGACATGAATGGTGCTCACATTAAACAACATACCAAGAATGGCGTGAAAAAAGAGTTTTGGAATTAGAAAAAAATTTAACAAAATGTTGAAAGGAAAGACCCCAAGGTTGATGTTCGTACACTGTTAGCCATATATTAGAAAATTTAATAGGACTGTAGAAGAGTCCGCACCAGAGGTTGATACCAATCATTTATGTTAAAAAAAGAGAATAAATGGTTTAACAAATGACCAAGAACTTCGAAACAATTAAGGTAACTTCAAGCTCAAGGGACATCAGTGTCACCTACCATCCAATCGTATGAACAAAGTGGACTGCATGGAACACCAAGACACCTTTTACTCAAAAAAGCCCGGAATTCCAATCTCATAGTTACAACCCATCACTCTAGAATGTCTATAAAGAGAGACCAAATTAGAACTTATTTCAAAGCCACTCTCCTCAAGCACAGCAGAAAAATACCTATCAGAAAAAAAATGCCAGCCCTGTAACAGTCTTTAGTTTGCTGCTGTAATCTGGACAAGGATGCTAGATCTCCATACAATCCATTCAAGACTACAAGATTCCAGAGTAACTCTTCAGAGCTTGTCTCAGTCTATCATGGTGTTACAGGAATATGAAAAACAAAGCAACCCTGGGTGGAAAACTGGATATTCTGAGGGGATACCTGGCCTAAATCATTGAGAACAAGGATGAAATCATGCGTCAAAAGCACTTAAATAGAGACAAGAGAAAGGGTTTACCTTTGGTGGGCCAAAACCTGTCGCGATGCCCGGTTACATAGCAGTGATCCCTAAATTTGGAAAATTATAAGTTATAAATCTTAACTTTCAAATCTTCTGTGAAGCATGTAGAAAAGCATGGAATTATTTATTTAAATTAATTTATGATACCTTTGACAACTTCATTATTTCAGGTGAAATTGCCAGATTTTTTATGGGGTCGTGTTACATACATTAAGGACTCATTCAAGACGCCCTGCACACTTTTAATGATCATCAAAACACAATCCCAGACCGTCGACAGGGGTTATAACCCTTACTTTTGCCCATTTGAGCTTTTGTAACTAGCATTATGTGAAGCATCCCTCTAGGTTCCAAATGTACAATATACGCATTCATTCACATTTACACCATACCAATTGCAGTATTTCGGTCTTTTTGCGTAAAAATTATTGATATCATGCTTCCAGGATTTATAGTCTATGCCTGTATGTAAGACGAGTAATTCGGCTGCAATGTAACCACATCTTCAAGCAATTACAAGTGTATAAAGAGACTCTATTGTACAAAATTAAATTTATCTTTAGTCATTTGATACAGGTTGGGAAGGTGTGAGTGTTAGCCTACGTCAACCAAGATTTCCTTCATAGTAAATGAGAGCCCACCATCCATACAGAGCATCCATAATGCCACATACATTTTACTATTGATGTTGCAAACTCAGGATATATCAGTTACATTAATAGGTTATGTCCCACCCTGGCAATAGCCATTAAGTAACCAGAATTTTACCAACATGAGCCTCGCTGTATGATGCCACTATAACATCTTCATAAAACAAAAAATGGACCCAACATAAAAAACAAAATAAATTAGAAGTCAAATTAAATTATAGACAGTCATACATTCTCCTTCCCAATTATCT
Organism: Oophaga sylvatica; assembly: GCA_033576555.1. Classification (NCBI taxonomy): domain Eukaryota; kingdom Metazoa; phylum Chordata; class Amphibia; order Anura; family Dendrobatidae; genus Oophaga; species Oophaga sylvatica. The sequence continues at coordinate 109,601,985 of JARQOD010000010.1, read as the reverse complement.
TAATTGTCAGGTGTTTGTAGGCAAGATATTGCACACACTATTACTGCAAAGAACGTTTTGTATGTGTGTGTTTTCGCCCTGCATTTACACTATTTATTCATTAAGCTTGAGTGAACATTTCAGAGTTACCAGCATTAATGTATCTGTCAGTTTGAATTTCAATCTAAATTTAATCTGTTGATGTAATCTCTCAGTGTTGTTGTAAATTATTTAAAACTATGGTTTTAACAGAGAAGAAAGAAAAACATATTAAAACGCTTTTTGGGGAAAATAAACTGATAGACTTTTTTATGATAAATAAACATATGTGACTTGTTATATAAATGTTTAGATCAAAAAGTGAGTGTTGATTTCTGTGCAATCTGTTCAGATTCGCATACATTACCATTTTTTATCAGGAAATAGTGGTCCGCGGAAAAAAAACTAAACACCACAAAAGAATGAAATAATAAGTATATTAAATGGGACATGAGATTCATGGTCCATAATTGAGAGAGCTCATCAATAAATAATTCAGAATGTTCATGCACTTTAATACTAATTAGTAATGTATAAAGTATAATAATAGTATATTATGGTCTCATAAAAATATTAAATATCAAACTTAAAATAAAATTATAAAACATTTTATATCCGTGCACAAAAAAAAACAGACGCTGACGGTTAGACCAATACTATTTTAATAATAATATTCCATTAATAATATGGTTTTATAGAAAAATGTTTAATGTTGACAATGATGGTGTTCCATTTGGAACATATCTGCTTAGCAGAAATCACTAGAAGTCCAGGTGCTTCTTGCCTGCGGCGGCAGAGCCACATCCTGAGCTCAGCAGTTTGGTCGACCCTGCCAGATCCTGTTTGCTTGAACGACTCACTGTGTCTGACAAGTCTGGAGGCAAATGCAGTCTCTGTGGAGAAAATGGGAATGAAAATAACAGAACACAAGCATTATTAAATGTTTATTTGAAGTAGCACACGGCCTACCTTGTTAGTCATTCATGTAGTCATTTAGTTTTACATGCTACATAAGTATCTATAAATCTCTTCCAAACCATTTATTTGAACTACAATTCACACATGGAGAGGAGACGCGCATTTCAATGGGAGGCTTAAAAAAAAGTGGAGACATATACAATATGAACTCCTCTTATATTAAATCAAGACCTCCAAGGATTATATTTTCAAGGAAACTCTTGACACACTCATTTATATCTTGTTACACTCTGCATACGGTCATCTACATCCCAGCTTTGGGGAATGCGTGACATGCCCCCTTCTGTGTATGGTCGTATCAACATATGCCTCTAATCCCTCTGTTCTACATCTTCATACAGAGGAGATTTAATCACGTCAGTCGCTGGCCATAGGACCTAATTGTAGGAAGCCACTGAGGGTTGACAGTGGCTTCAGGGATCACGAAGCAAGAAAAGTATGGGTTCTGTATGTTGAGATTGAGGAAGGCATGACTCATGGGGCCGTCACCACCATGGGAACCTAATAGATTTCTATCCCTCCACATTACTGCTCAATCGATTATCTAATCCAGTCAAAAAGCGGTGTAGAGCTGGCCAAAATTGTGTCTTTATTTTTTCATTGGAGGTGCTGTCTTGACTGTATCCAGAAAACCCATAAACGTTAATCAGGAGGGCCATGCACATCATAACCACCTCTCCTATATGTGGCTATGATATGGGTGAGGAGGTGTTCAAATCTAATAGGGGCATTCATCTAATTTTGACCCAGGACCTCCCAAACGTTAATCTGGCCCTGGTCATGACAATCGTTATCAGTTTCTACATGCATTTAAATACACAGTAAGAAGCACTATTATTCTTTTACAGGATGTTGGGCTGCACAGGTGACATGTCTGACCCTGAAGACTATCTAAGACGTTTGTATATCAGATGCAAATTCTAATATTTACTAAAGGATTTAAGGAACTTGTTTGCTTTTAAAAATCCCTTTTGTTAGAATGGTGCCCTGAAAAATTTAATAGAGTGTCCCACTACTGAAAGCTCATGCAAGCAGATGTAGTCTTCAGGGAAATTTGGCAGCAAGCACTCCATTCCTTGTAGCACCACTATAGAGGAAATGTAAGATTACATGCTGCCCAGTGGGTTTTTCTGTGTGATGCATGGACATGTTGATTTCTCTAGAGCAAGAGATGCTCTTCATAGCTACTCTCCACTCACTAGGGATCCAAAATGAGAGACTTTTATTATTCTATGCCAGAAACCTTCATAATATAGAAAAATTAGTTTACAATGAAATTCAGTCACTATTTCATCATGGTGAAGTCAATATTATACGGTTCTTATTACTAGTGTCACAAATGAGGGCAGATTTTGTATTCAGTATGAGGCTTTCCCTTGAATGACTGCATTTAAAATGTTGGTCACACAGTAACACACATAAATGTAGTATACAGTCATTGCCAAAAGTGTTGGTACACTTAAATTATTAGAGAAAATGAAGTATTTCTCCCAGAAAATTATTGCAATTACACATTTTGTTATGCACATGTTTATTTCCTCTGTGTGTATTGGAACACAAAAAAAAACAGAGGAAAAAAAGGCAAATTTGACATAATATCATACAAAATTCCCAAAATACGCCAGACAAAATTTCTGTCACCTTTTCAGAACTGTGGGCAAATAACTTTGTTTTAAGCGTGTAATGTTCGTTCAATCTCATCTGTGGCAAGTAACAGGTGTGGGCAAATCACCCTGAAACCAGATAAAAAAGGGAATAAGTGGACCCAATCTTTGTATTAAGTATCTTTGTGTGCCACAGTAAACACGGAGAACAGAAAAAGAAAACAGTAAGAGGACTTGAGAACCAAAATTGTTTAAAAATATCAACAATCTCAAGGTTACAAATCCATCCACAGAGATCTTGATGTTCCTTTGTCAATGATGCGCTACGTAATAAAGAAATTTACAACCCGTAGCACTGTAGCCAATCTCCCTGAATGTCGACGGCAGAGAAAAATTGAAAAAAGGTTGCAACGCAGGGTAGTCCGAGTGGTGGATAAGCTGCCCAAATCAAATTAGAAAGAAATTCAAGCTATCCTGCAGTCTTCAGGTGCATCAGTGTCAGCGCAAACTGTCGACATTTAAATGAAATGAAACGCTATGGCAGGAGACCCAGGAGGACCCCACTGCCGACACAAGAGGCATAAAAAAGTAGACTGCAGTTTGCCAAAATGTATGTGACTAAGTGAAAATCCTTCTGGGCCACATTTAAGGTAAGAAAGTAACACTGCACATGACAAATATGATGGAATAAAAGATATCTATAAAGAGCCTTAATAGTGGTCACACCAACCATGGGGGGAAAACCTCATCCCTCACCCAAATAATGGTGAATGACTTGAACACAGGAAGGCATTTAAATGAGTAAAAAAATAAACACTTTATTCAATATTCAGTGAAAAAATATGTGTCATGATAATGATAAAGGCCCTATAGAAATACAGACTAAATAACAGTGTGTCCCAAATCTTAAATTCACCCCTCCACAACCCGGAACAAAAAATATCAGTACGATGAAAAGTATGACACATTTTCCTTCACTGGATATTCAGAATGTTTGGGACATCTGGGAGAGTGATGAGCGCTACCATGTGTCATGAGTCCTGTGTCATACCAATAGTAAAGCATCCTGAGACCATTTATGTGTGGGGTTGCTTTTTACCCAAGGGAGTGTGCCACTTACAATTTTGCCTTAGATCATTGCCATGAAAAATGGACTGAAGGAAAATGAAAAACTGTTCTGTGGTCAGATGAATCAAAATCTGAAATTTTCGTTGAAAATCAGGGATGCTGTGACCATCCAGCTTGTTTTCGGCGCACAGTTGATAAGCCTGTAGCTCTGATGGTATGGGGTTCTATTAGCGCCTGTGGCATGGACCGCTTATTACACATCTTAACAGGCGCCATGAATACTGAGCATTAGGGCTCGCTCACACTGTCGGTATAACATGGCCAAGTGCTATACGATGTTTTATCGGCTAACACTCGGACCAATATTATACTATGGGCAGTGCAGATCTGCGATAATTTTCTCATGTCTATTCAGCGATATTGGATCACACACACCCATACAAGTCTATGGGTGCTTGTGAAACATCAGACTGCACTCCGATGTCATCGCACAGAGACAATGGAGAAATTAAGTTCTCCATCTTTTCCGCACCTGTGCTGCGATTCTCTCATGTGAGAGAATTGGATCACACTTAGATGACACTCGGCTTAAACTCTGACAGAGTGTCATTAGCATAATCGGCCCAATTCTCTCGTATATGAGAATCTATGCCAGTGTGAGTGTGCCCTTACACAGAGGTTTTAGAGCAACATATGTTCCCATCCAAAGTCTATTTCAGGGAAGGCTTTGCATAGTTCAGCAAAACTAAACCCACAGTGCATCCATCACAACAGCATGGCTCTACAGGAGAGTTCAGGTGATGAACTGGCCTCCTGCAGTCCAGACATTTCCCCAATAAAAAAAAAACATGGCGTGGAGCAACGAGAATCTGACATCGGACCACAATAGGACAACAATCCTCTCCCAAAATTCCAGCAATTTTTCTCCTCATTTCCCAGGCTTTTATAGACTGTTGTAAAAATAAGAGGGGATGCTGCACAACGATAGACATGGAGTGGGACCAATTATTTTTTTAGATGTGTGGCTGCCATCAATTTCTAAATGAGTTAAATTTCCAAATGAAAGGGAAAAATGTCCAACGTTCAACTTCTGATCTGAGTTCTATGTTTTATTGTGAATAAAATAAGGCTATAAGAGATTTTTAAATCATTGTAGTTTGGTTTTCTGTTCATTTTGCAGTGTCCCAACTTTTTTCGAATTGGGGTTGTGGGGACAAATGACACCGCAAGAAAGGACTTGGAAACCAACGGCAGTGACTTTGAAAACTTAGGTAAGAAAGGGAAAGAACTGGGAGCACAGGTGGTCTTCTCTTAAATACTCCCAGTGGATGGCCATGGAACAAGTAGGTGGAATAAGATTCTGCAGGTGAACAACTGGCTAAGTCGATGGTGCCGTCAGCAAGGATTTGGATTTCTGGATCACGGAGTGAATTAACTATATGATGGACTGCTTGCTAGAGATGGGGTGCACCTTAAAAAGACTGGAAAACATGTTTTTGGAAATCGCCTTGCTACACTCATCAGGAGAGCTTTAACTAGAACAATGTGGGAAGGGAAGCAAAAGGCCAGAAAAAGCCATACACCTGACAAATACTATTGAGAACTCTGCTATTAGACGTGGAAAGAACAAAGACAAAAAATCTAAATAATAAAAATATTGGAGGAAGAGAAACTAATCACAAACTAAAATGTTTCTATACAAATGCACAAAGCTTGGGCAACAAACAAGGAGAATTGGAACTACTAACACAGAAAAATAAATATGATGTCATTGGAATCACTGAAACTTGGTGGGACGATACACATGATTGGAATACAAGGCTAGAAGGATACAACTTATTTGCAAGAAATAGACTTGATAAACGAGGAGGAGGTGTTGCATTGTGCGTTAGAAAAGCGTATATCTGCACAGAGATTGAAGCTTCAGAGACTGGGAGTTCTGTGGAACTGGGTAAGACTACAAGGGAGAAAACAACGAAAGAACACCATTGTAAGCATTTACTGTACTACTGGCCGCCTGTGCAAGCTGAAGATATGGATGAACTCTTTATGCATCAAATGGCCAAGTTCACCAAAAAAATATGACATAGTGGTCACGGGAGGTTTCAACTATCCAGACATTTCTTGGGAATCTCTTTCAGGCAAAACTACCAGGTCAAGCAAATTCTTATCCTCTCTTGCTGACAACTTTATCTTCCAAAAGGTAGGGGAGAAAACAAGATCTGCTACCTTGGATCTAATCCTTATAAACAGGAGGAGATGGTTGAGGAGGTAAGAGTGGCTGGGACCCTAGGAGGTAGCGACCATGCTATTTTAGAATTTTGGATAACTAGAGGAGGAAGAACTGTGAAGACTCAGACGTCAATGTTAAATTTCAGAAAGGCAGATTTTAAGGAATTCAGAAAGAGAATCGGAGGGATCCAATGGCTGGATATCCTTAAGGACAAAAATGTCCAGGAAGGATGGGAAATCTTGAATAAATGAGATTCTCAAAGCACAATCGTTAACAATTCCTAGAAGAGGGAAGAATACAAAGCATTTAAGGAAACCAGGATGGATAAACACAGAACTAAAACACATGCTAAAAAGGAAAAATAATTTTTATCAAATGGAAAGAGGGAGGCATATCTAAAGAAGAATATAATGCTGTCTGCAGAACCTGCAGGGTATGAATTAGATTATCTAAAGTTGACAATGAATTAAGGCTTGCAAGAAAGTCAAAAGCAACAAAAAAGGATTTGGGGATATGTCAAAAGTAAAAGAAAAGTCAAAGATGCTATACAATTTTTACAGGATGAAAATGATGAAATGGTAAGAAAGGACGTTGAGAAGGCCGAACTTTTAAATTCCTATTTCGCATTTGTTTTCTCGCAGAAAGGAAATGTAACATCAACTGATCTTCACTGTCCTATTAAAAGAATAGAAGAATACAGGATATTATAAACAGAAAGATAGTGAGGAATCATATAGCTAGCATAAATGAATTCAAGTCTCCAGGTCCAGATGAATTACACTCGAGAGTACTGAAGGAGATAGCAGAACAAATTTTTGAACCACTCAATGATCTTTGAAAATTCTTGGAGAACAGGAGAAGTCCCAGAAGACTGGAGAAGAGCAAATGTTGTTCCTATCTTCAAAAAGGGGAAGAAGGTGCACCCAGGGAACTATAGGCCGGTGAGTCTGACTTCTAAACCAGGAAAGATCTTGAACAAATTATTAAACAACATGTGTTATGATTTGGTAGCTGAGGAGAGCAGGCAAAAACGGCAATACACCAGAGAGGTTAGAATCTACTGGATTGCAGTACCCTGACTAACCACCAAAACTAAAGGCAGCCGTGGAGCGTTCCTACGTTGGTCCTAGACGCCTCGTCACAGCCTGAGAGGTTAACTACACCTAAAGATAGAAAGAGGAAAGCTATCTGCCCTGGAGCAGATCCCCAAAGAACATAGGAAGCCCCCAAACATGTAATGGCGGTTAGACAAGAGGAAATACAGACACAGACAGAAAATAGTATGAGCAAACGTTGGGGCCCAATCTGCCTTGACAGAAAAGGATAGGAAGGACACTTACTGCAATCCAAAAAACTCTAAAAAATACCAACTCTACTAATTGCAAAAACACCTGAGATCACACGACCTCTACCACCTAAATTAGTTCTCTGGTGTAACAAAACTAAGCCGCAGCCACTGAAAAAACTGGAAAAGGCAAATGAACTAATAACAGTGGCTCAGATAAACTGAGAGGAGCACAAGCCCCGGAGGGGACCAGGCTGACCTCCACAGAAGTGCAGGGAACAATGCAAAAAGCAAGCACAAAATAAAAGCAGAAAATATCTTATCTGATAGCAGAAGATGCAGGCAAGACTCAGAAAGCTTCCAAGTGAACCAGGAACCACAGTTGAGACAAGAACAATTGATCACCGGCATCCATGATGGGAGGGAACCTCCCTTATATAAGACCAGTCTGTAACTCCTGATTGCCAATCCTCATTGAATGGTTCAGTACTGTTTGTAACCACCAGAGGGAGCTTCTGCTCAGAATTCATTTCTAACACATTCACAACAAACATGTATTTAAGTACCTGGATAAGAATGAAGTGATTAACCAGAGTCAACATGGGTTCGTAACTAATAAGTCACGTCAGACTGACTTAATTTCCTTCTATGACAGAATCACTGACTGGCTGGATCAGGGAAATGCTGTAGATATAGTATATCTTGACTTCTGCAAACATTTCAGAAAGTATCTCACACCATCCTTATTGAAAAAATGGCTAAGTATGGAATGGACAAGGCAACTGTTAGGTGGATTCATAACTGGCTTACTGATCGGACCCAAAGGTGGTTGTAAATGGCTGCACATCCAGTTGGAAGAATGTCTCAAGTGGGGTACCACAGGGTTCTGTCCTGGACCCTGTATTGTTCAACATCTTTATCAATGATTTAGATGAAGGAATTGAGGGTACACTGATTAAATTTGCTGATGACACAAAGCTAGGAAGGATAGATAATACTAGAGAAAAGAGAGAGAATTCAGAAAGATATAAATAAACTTGAGCAGTTTGCAACTAACAGAATGTTTTTTTACAGGGAAAAATGCAAAGTACTACATCTGGGCAATAAAAATGGCATATACAGAATGGGAGGAATAGGCTAAGCAACAGCACATATGAAAAAGACTTGGGTATACTAATAGATAAACTGAAAATGAGTCAACAGTGTGATGCAGCAGCAAAAAAGGCAAATGCAATTCTGCGATGTATTAACAGAAGCATACAGTCTAGATCATGTGAAGTCATTATTGCCCTCTACTCCTCTTTGGTCAGACCTCACCTGGAATACTGTGTCCAGTTTTGGGCACATTTTAAAAAAGACATCAACAAACTGGAGCAAGTTCAGAAAAGAGCAAACAGAATGGTGACCGGTCTGCAAACCATGTCCTATGAGGAACGGTTACAGGATATGGGAATGTTTACCTTGCAAAAAAGAAGACTGAGAGGAGACTTAATAGCTGTCTACAAATATCTCAAGGGCATAGTGTAGAGGGATCATCTTTATTCTCATTTGCACAAGGGAAGACTAGAAGCAATGGGATGAAACTGAATGGGAGGAGACACAGATTAGATATTAGTAAAAACTTTTTGACAGTTAGGGTGATCAATGAGTGAAACAGGCTGCTACGAGAGGTGGTGAGTTCACCTTCCATGGAAGTCTTCAAACAGAGGCTGGACAGACATCTGTCTGGGATGATTTAGTGAATCCTGCTTTGAGCAGGGGGTTGGATCAGAAGACCCAGGAGGTCCCTTCCAACTCTACCATTCCATGATTCTATGATCTAAACTAGAGATGTAGCACTAGAAGACTATTTGTATACTATAATTCAGTAGAACTGACACAAACAATAAAGTGTAGACCTCATACTACAGCGAACGCCTATTCTGAGCTGTCCAAATCATGCCATCTAATGTGTATTGGATTGTAAATGATGTCAGTCACAGAGTACTGCCCTTTACTCTGCCCATAAGTGATGTACAGTAGGCAAGTATAGTATTGCTTTGGTAATATCCTGTAAATGATGAAGACACCGGCAACACTGTTCATGTCTCTCCTTATGTGTGCTGCCAAACCCGCACAGTAACATGGACTTCTGTTAGAAGTCCGTGTTTGGAGTTTGTGCATGGACCCCAAACTTTACTGTTTGAGTTCGCCCATTTATAGTCATCAGTGATGGGGATTTCCATGTGGTCGTGTAAGAACTTAACCATCAGAGCCCAGTATTCCCTAATCTCTGGGAAATCCAATAGGAGGTGGAAAAACATCTCAGAGCCCCTATGACATTTTGTGCACTCATCTCGGCACTAAAACTGTACCCTGTACAGCCTGGATGTGGTGTCATACATACGGTTAAGAATATACAATTGTGTGGCTGTTTCAGTGCAGTTAGGAGAAATTAGTTTAAGGGTTTCCAAAATGACTTTTCAAAGCTCATCACTCATCAACTCCGCCTCCTATTTGTATCTCATCTGGTCATGTAGCAGTTCTCTGCCAGCAAAAGGGAGTACAAGTGAGATACAAGTCCAGATTCAGAGAAGAACACAGATATTATCCCAGTTAATTTTACCACAAAAAAAAGCCATACTCATCTAATGTGCTCATGGCCGTCAATAAGGTTACATCCGCCCACTAATGATATAGGAGGGTGTCACCATGTAAAGACTGATTATGTTATGTAGACGGCCTTCAATAAATCCACTGATCTCCATAGCAGATCAGATAATGGCCACCAGCGGCTTCTTTGGAATCTTATATATAACGCTGGACACGTCCTTTTGATGGGCAGCGCCTGCACAGTGTGGTGCCGGAGTCAGAGCATGCACAAATCGCACTAAGGCACCATTTTATTGAACACACTGTGTATGCGAAGTTGCAGACACAGTGTCTTCAACAAAATGGCACCGGATATCATGGTATGCGCACGCGCTGATTCCGGTGCTATTTTCTTGAAGTAATGTACTAAAACGTCAACATAGCAGTGTGCACGCGCCGACCATCGTCACTGTCACTATGGTAGGCGCATGCGCACTCCTATGTTGTCATTGTAGTACATTACTTCAATAAAATGGTGCCGCAGTCAGCACGTGCGCATAAAACGATCTTTTGGGCGCCATTTTAGGGTAAGTTTTGTATTACAAAATTAACATAGCACTATTTTAATTGTAATACACAGTGAGCAGAGCACTACGCAAATGCCACCTATAAGTCTACTGAAAAAAGGGAGAAGCTTACTTCAAGAGTAATAAACAAAATATAATTACAGATAACTTCCTTCACCAAGCGACCCTGATCTTCCTTTTACTTTAACACAAAAACAGTTTCCCTTAAGACTTGCTTACACTATGACCATCAACAAAAGTCAAGAGCAAACAGTGGATTCAGTTGGCATATATTGGCCATCTCCAGCCTTCAGCCATGGCAACTTTATGTGTCCTTTTCAAGGACAAAATCCTTCCAGCAAGTCAAGGTCAACGTTTTCACTACTGACCAACAAGGCAAGTTAAAGAAAGACAATAGAGCTTACACCAAAAATGTGGTTTGCAGAGAAGTTTTTGTACAAATAATTTTTGTTTTCAGTTAATACTTTAATGAACTTAAAAATGTACTAATAAAAATGTTCATCATGGATTCAATAGCTAGAAGTATAGCAGGCATCCCTGTCAAGTACACGCAACACCAGGTCCATATATCAGAATTTAACCCATTTAGTGAATACAAGTTCAAAGTCCATCACGTTTTTTTTAGTCAAATTGCACCAGGGGTCAGAAACCTCTTTACATCTATAGGTGCTGACTTATCGATGCAATCTGTATTGGTAGTAATTCAGTACAATATACGAAGGGAACTAGAAAGGTGACGGAGCATTTCTTTTGATCTATTTGTAGCTTTGTCTGAATATTCAGCAACACCTTTTTCACCACTTTTTGATACTGTTGATATTATTTTAGTATAATACAAGTTCTAATTTCCTATGGTCATATCTGCCGTCTCTTAATCCCTTTTTACCTTAAAGATCTGTCTGATGTTATATTACTGTTTTGTTTTGGGGACAGTTTACTGAACAATATATAGTCCTGTGATGTGACTGCAAGTTTAAATTTACAGTGATGGGTAATCAGTAGGAAAAATGCCGAGAAATGGACAGTTGCCATGGAGACGCATGCAAAAGCAAACTGCCCGAGTGTCGTTACACTGTCCGGCTGCTGGAGATGGACAGCACTATAAATTTATATTTTAGAATAACAGGGTATCTGATCTTCAATAGAAAACGAGCCGGTAAACAAAACATCAGACACAAAGAGAAATTTTAGCCAGAACTAAACATCAGCACGTGTTAAAATGGTTGTCTTGCCACAACAAATTCTGTCTATTGCCATATCTGGGAATATGGCCATTATGAGGGTGTGGGGTCTCTACGCTGATTCATATCCCTCTCTGTTGTGGATCTGATGAGTCCACACATTGTGTGAACAGCCATTTTTTTAAATGACTACATATAATAGCTGCTACGGGGGAAAATCTAAAGCTTCCAAGATCCAGGAGGAGGAGCCGCCACCAGAAGAATTATTGGACGACTGTTTCTAATAAAATGTTTAAATGCCTACCCAATAATAGGTGAAGCCTTGATAAAAGTGATCTCCTGAAGTGGAACTTGGACATACTAGAAGACTAAATAAAAAAAATTTATGATCATAAACCCCCATTGGTCCCCATTAAGGAAATGAGCCAAATGTATACTGAAGAGTGCAAGAAATCATAGTATTTCCTTAAAGTATTGAGGATTCTCTATACAAAAACTTCACTCTGTGAAGAATGTCACAAGAAATTCAATCTGTGTGCTTACTCTTCAGGCTCTGGTGGTCAGTCTCCTTTACAAAAAGCTGTACACTATGCAAGATAAAGCTCTCATAGAAGGAAAGTGACAGAATATATGAAAAATAAAGTCAATTGCATACATGCTTATTATCATGCTGTCTAACTATATCAATTTAATATAATGAGGAAACCTCTTTAAAAGCTCAAGCAAATTTTTTTCTTTTTACCGTAAAATTTAATTACATTTACAAAACTTGCATTTTTAGAAACTACTAGACTTTTAAACTAACTTTGAGGGGCCTCTATCAGAAACCTCCAAAGAAAGATCCATATTCACCACTTTTCAAAACTTCACCCCTCAAGGTTTTGAAAATTGCATTCAGAAAGTTTGCTAAGTCTTCAGGTGCTCTACGTAAATTAATGCAAAGTTGCGTTTATTTGTGAAAAAAAGGGAAATTTGGAGAAAATTTAGCAATTTTCAAATTTAAATTTTTATGGCCTTAAATCAGAGATATGCCACACAAAACAGTTAATAAATAACATTCCCCACATGTCTACTTTACATCAGCACAATTTTTGAAACCTATTTTTTGTTAGGAAATTATAAGAGTTAAAAGTTTACCAGCAATTTCTCATTCTTTCAACACAATTTACAAAAAAATTTTTTTAGGGACACCACATCTGAAGTGACTTTCAGGGGTCTATATGACAGAAAACCCCATAAAGTGACACCATTCTAAAAACTGCACCCCTCAAGGTGCTCAAAACCACATTCAAGTTTATCAACCCATCAGGTGCTTCACAGGAATTTTTAGAATGTAGAAAGAATAAATTAACTTTTTTTTCACAAAAATGTTAGACCGAAATTTTTATATTTTCACAAAGGTAACTGAAAAAATGGACCCCAAAATTTGTTGTGTAATTTCTCCTGAGCATGCCGATACCCCATATGTGGGGAAAACCACTGTTTGGGTGCATGGCAGGGCTCGGAAGGGAAAGATCGCCATTTGACTTTTTGAATGCAAAATTTGCTGGAATAATTAGCGGACTCCATGATGTGCCTAAACAGTGGAAACCCCCCACATGTGACACCATTTGGAAACTAGACCCTCAGAGAACCTATCTAGATGTGTGGTGAGTACCTTGAACCCCAAGTGCTTCTCAGAAGTTTATAACATTGCAGCCATGAAAATAAAAAAATCATATTCTTCCCACAAAAAAATTTTTTAATCCCAAATGTTTTATTTTCACAAGGTAACAGTAGAAAATAGGCCCCAAAATTTGTTGTGCAATTTCTCCTGAGTACGCAGATAACCCCCATATGTGGTGAAAAACTATTGTTTGGGCGCATGGTAGGGCACAGAAAGGAAGGAAGGAATGATGTTTTGGAAACCAGATTTTGATGGAATGGTTTGCAGGTGTCATGTCACGTTTGGAGAGCCCCTGATGTAACTAAAAAGTGGAAACCCCCCATAAGTAAAGCCTCTAAGGTGCCAGAACAGCAGAACCCCCATAAAACACCATTTTACAAACAAAGCACTCAATGAATTCATCTAGGGGTGCAGTGACCATATTGACACCACAGGTAGGTCACAGAATTGTATACCATTGGACAGTGAAGAAAAAAATAATTACATTCTTATCAACAAAATGTTGTTTTAGACCCAGATTTTAAATTTTCACATTGGCAAATGGATTTAAATGGCACCAAAATGTGTCTGCAATTTCTGCTGAATGACCCTATATATGGCTCTACAGTACTGTTTCAGCAATATGGCGAGACTCAGGAGGGATGGAGCGCAGATTTTCTTAGAATAGTTTGCAGGCTCCATATACAGAGCCCCTAAGTGCTAGAAAAGCAGAATTCCCCATCGAGTCACCCCATTTTAGAAATGATACCCCTTTGGGAATTTATCTACCGTGTATAAACGATTTTGACTCAATGGGTATTTTCCAGAAAAAAGCAGGAATGGATGCTGCGGAGTGAAAAGTACATGGTGCTAAGCTCATGCTTCTGGAGACATGCACCAGCAAATTAGGCGGGCTCTCATCGCTTTAAAAATCCCAACTATATGGACGCTAAATATGGTTTAGGCACACTGTGGGGTTCAGAAGAGTGAGAGGCATTTGGATTTGGGAGCACAGAATTTCTGAATATCTTCTTTTTATGGGGTGGGAGCCATTTTGCTTTTCCTGAGCCTTTGTCTTCCGGTAATGTGGAAGCTTCCTATATTTCCATTGACAGATAATGGACCTGAGTGGGGACATTTTTTGTGGATTGAGTTGAAGCTTTTATTGGGAACATTTTACATAACATTTGGGTTCACATTTATCATGTGCTCTATGCTGAGCAGTTACTTTGGGTTACAACCTAAATATCCGAGTGACGTGATTCAGATGAAACCCCGAAGGATCCATTCACTATAAAGAGGCAGCAAAGTTACCTGTGTTCAGCAATGTTCTTTTCTTCAAAAGTGCACAAAACTGTGGTTGATCGTCTTTTTGTCCACGCCTAAACAGGCGGACACATTTGGATCATAGGCCAGACTGCGTCCACAGTGACTCCATCTGCCTCATTACAGGGAATCTTCGGCCAGGGGTTCCGTCTGATTTTCAGAGATTTACATGAAAACCTGATGTAAACGCTCAGCGTAGAGCGCAGATAAATGAGAGCTCAGCATTTCTGCGATCTTTGGAAGGCAGAATGAACAAATAAACAGCAGGTGAAACATTGTTTTTATTTTTTATATCGTTCCTAGTGTGAAATAAGCGATTAGATGTTTTATATTTGGCTATTTTTGTTTGGCTGCCGTCATGCACTAAAAGATTTTTTTTTTGCAAAAACTAGTTTTTTGCATTGCCATATTTTGAGAGCTATAATTTTTCCATATTTAGGCTTGTTTTTATGGGGCGAGTTGATATTTTTATTGGTACCATTTTTGGATATATTACTTTTTTTATCCCCTTCTATTCCAATTTTTGGGAGGCAGAAGGAACAAAAACCAGCAATTAAGCAACTGTTTTTTTTTAAATGTCGTTCCGTGTATGGTAAAATTAAATAGGTAGCTTTATTCTTCGGTCCTATGCAATTACAGCAATATCACATTTATATATTTTTTATGTTTTGGTGCTCTTACACAATAAAAACTATTTTATAGAAAAAATAATTATTTTTGCATTCCTTTATTCTGAGAGCTATAACTTGTTTATTTTTCGGCTGATGGAGCTGTATGGCAGCTTATTTTCTGCGTGACTATATGCTTTTTTCAGCGATACCATTTTTTATTTACAGTCATATTTTTTACTGTTTTATTCCACTTTTTGTTCCAAGGTATGATGATAAAGCATTGTTTTTTGCCTTGGTTTTTTTTGCGGCATTCACTAGTTGTTAACTAGTGGGTCAGTTTTATAGGTCGGGTCATTTCGGACGTGACAATACCAAAGATGTGACCTTTTATTGTTTTTTTTCATAAAAATATTTATGGGTACAATATATAATTGTCTCCCATTATTTTGGGATTTTTTTTCCAATTTTATTTTTTACATTTTTTACTTTGCACCACTATGGGAATTTCACTTTTTGCAGTATTAACCCTCGCAAAGCATAGCAAAGCAGGAGCTTTCCTGTTATGTTTAGGTAGCTGAGGAGAAAAAGCAAAAACGGCAATTCACCAGAGAGGCTGGAACCTATTGGATTGCAGTAACCTGAACTAACCACACAACTAGAGGTAGCCGTGGAGCGTTCCTACGTTGATCCTAGATGCCTCGCCACGCTGAGAGAAATACACCTAAGGCAGAAGATGAAACTATCTGCCCGGGCAGTCCAGAAATAGGAAGCCCAAATGTAATGGGTAGAAAAAAAACACGGACACAGACAGAAAATAGAATGAGCAAACGTTGGGGCCCAATCTGTCTAGACAGAAAAGTACAGGAAAGAATTCTGACTGCAATCCAACAAAAAACCCTAAAAAATACCAACTCTTCTGATTGCAAAAACACCTGAGATCACACGATCTCCACCACCTAAATCAGATCTCTGGTGTAACAAAACTAAGCCGCAGCCACTGAAAAAACAGGAAAAAGCAAATGAACAAATAACAGTGGCTACAGATAAACTGAGAGGAGCACAGGCCCCAAGAGGGGACCCGGCTGACATCCACAAAAGTGCAGAAAATTATGCAAAAAGCAAGCACAAAAAGAAAAGCAGAAAATATCTTATCTGAAAGCAGCAGATAAATGCAAGACTCCAGCAAACTTCCAAATGAACCAGGAACCAAATTGAGACAAGAACAATTGATCACCGGCGACCATCATGGGAGGGAACCTCCCTTATATCAGACCAGTCAGTGATCCCAGATTGCCATTCCTCGCTGTAAGGTTCAGTACTGTCTGTAACCACCAGAGGGAGCCTCTGCTCAGAAACCATCTCTAGCACATTCATAACACTTTCCTATACTATGCAAGTTGTCAGTGCTGAACTGACAAACTTGCTGCATCATGCTTTGAGCATGATCTAGCAAGTTTGCTAACTCTGGTGACCCCGATGTCTTCGGGTCACCATGGCAATGATAAGCTCCTCGCAAAGAGGTTGCGGGGTGCCGATCTGAGAGCAGACGAGGCTTCCTCCCTCTGCTTGCTTGCGAATTACTGTGATCGATATTGATCACAGTATTTAGGCAGTTAAAGTTACTGGAGTGGTGTGGGCACTGCTCCTGCACCGAGTGCCAGCATCAGCTGACACCTGGTGGCGATCGCGCACACAGTCTTTGTGGGCACAAAATCACCATGACGTAAACATGCGTCATAGGTTGGTAAGTAAAAGCCGACTATGACGTATGGATATGTCCAATGTTGGAAGAGGTTTTCAATGTCAACTTTTAACTCATACAAAAACCATAACCAAGAAGAAAAACAATATAGGTAAAACAAGCTATGGTATAAACTAAGCTATCAGTTTGTGTCTTTTGAGGACATTCAAGGATATACTAGTCCTATTAAAAAATAATGTATGTAATTTTCACTTGATGTCATGTCATTACAAAGCAGGTGACATGTTCAATCTGCATCTAAAATATAAAGTAAAAATACATATAAATAAATAAATTGAATATAATTTCTAATAAAACCTGAAGGATGAGTTTGTAATTACATTATTAAAGCATAATGTAAAATATCTAAGTCCTAATTCTTAGCATGTAGCCCAAATAATTAGGGCACTGAAAGGTTTACTGTACTATACTTCCCATATTTTCACTTAGTTCATGTTCAGTGCAGCAGAAAATGCATTTTGTGCAGGAATGAAAAAATGGAAAAATGGAGCAAATGTGTGGTTTGCCTGGGGCTTAAAAATGCCTTGTTCAGCTATGACAGCTGAGACCGCAGCAGGAAAATTACAGGGAGAAAACGAAAAAGAGAGCAACGTGAGGGAAAGAAGGGTGCAGGAAAAAAAATCACAGAAATCACTTCAATAAAATAATATTCTCAATGGGGAATGATGAACGGCCCACAAAGGTGTTAATGAGGATATATCATAAAGCTAAAAAAGCCATTGGTGAAGGACCTAACAATAAAGATTTCAGATAGCAGATGACTTTGTGCCATTTTCATCAGTGGAACTATAGGTCACTAATTTGTTAAAATCAATAATGATTGACAGCCGCATCCCACAGTTAGCCAGCAGGCATTGGTTTTTCAATCAAAATTTACTTGGCAGTCCCGTCCTGTCAACAGAGCACAGCGGAAGAGAAGCCTCTGCTCTTTCGACGTGACGTCAGTAGAGGTAGCTGAATCACCGGCAGGAGCGGTCTATGACATCTCTGTGCTGGCGAAAATGGCCCCAGGCACAACAGGCAGGTAAGTCGCAACTAACTGACTGTTCTGTTAGTGATTAGGCACGTTTTTTTTTTTTTAAGTTCTGGATGGCCTCTTTAATAGTGCATGTCACAAGTTTACTAGAATTAATTCCTCCATATCACTAAGTAATGGCAGTGTGACAATGGATTACCTTAACGATCTCCATGTTGTAGGCAGCAAGCAGTGTAAAAGGTATAAATGTTACGTTTCTGCAATCTGCTCTGTGTAGTCATCCGCGTCGGGTCACAGAGGTGTACACTGATTAATCAAGACCGGCATTATTCACAAAGATCTGAATGAGGGGGCATGATGGAGTCAGAGGTGCCTGATTCATCACCTCACGATTCAGGTGCATCTTAAACACTAGAACTACTGAGGTAGTCATTTTGACTACTTCGCACTATGTATTTCTCCTCTGTGACTACATTTTTTGGAATTCCGGCTTGAGACTCGGTGACTTTTCCTCAAATAGGATGTTAAAAAAGATTTTGTGGCAATAAATAATTTAGGTGCAAAAATTGCGCATTTATTTCAACATTCACCTATAACTACTAAAGGTAGTCATTTTGACTACCTGCTATATTTTGTACTTTATAGTGTGAAGCAGCAATTTTTTGGGGGGAAAAACTATATTTGCATACAGCTTGATGTTATTAGTTATAGTTTACAGCTAGAAAGAATATTTTTTTATCTGCAAATGGGCAATAAGCATGAATATAGCAATAATGCAATGTAATGGTCTATGAGGCGAAAACAATAAAAATTACGTGTTTTTTTACATTTTTCTTTTGTTTATGATCAACCATGTTCACATACAGTATAATTCTGTGAAAAAATGTATAAATAAACTAAAACATCAAGACTTTTATAGGTCCAGTCAAAAATGACTGAACATTATATTTGTATAGTGGTAGCAAACAGAACAGCAGGGATATGTTACTGGTAATTATCATTGTATGATGTGTTATATGAATATATACTGTATATATGTCCAGTATTGCTATTTTCTGTTGTAGTTTTACAATGATCCTAGCAATAAAAGTTGTAAAGGACCCCCTGCATCTACCTCAATGAATTGTTAGGAAAGACTTTAGCTGTCTGTCAACTGATTCAACCCACCTACGTTTGAAGGTGGCAGAACATGTATTATTTCTTATAGTTTTCATTTCATTTCTATTTTTCAGCAGTGAACCAGTGAACTCTCAAGTGGAATTTCTCCAATTTACTAATATGGCTAATTAGTTAATAAATAACCACAAATGAAACTCTAAAAATAAACGAAAACAAGTCAGTAGTCAAAATGACTACATTCACAGTAGTTCTAGTAGGTGTCACGAGTACAGTAGTTCTAGTGTAAAAGTGGCATTAGCCTCACCTCACGTTTGGCGTAAGGTATGTCTCAACTCACCGTGAATTAGACCAGGGTGCTGCCATGCCTCGTCCTAACTCTGCCTCTTTTGCAAAAGATGTTTGAAACTACCGTGAAGATATTAAAAGTCGAATTCGCACTGTGCAAAACGTGACTTTTCAAAATGTTTTATGCCAGAAAAAGGATGAATCTGGGCCATTGTCTCCGCTGTAGTCCTGCCCACGGCTACTTGATTGCTGTCCTTATCAACTTGTGAACCTACTACACGGACATCCTATAACCCTCAAGCACTTGCCCATTTTGGGCCTGTAGGACAAATTAATTATTCTATTTTTTCCTTTCAGGAGCCATAGAATTTTTATTTACTTCAGTGGTGGAGCTGAACGAGGGCTTGATCATTTCAGAATTGTTTGTCAGAAGTCACCCAAGTGGTATTCCTAACTTTTGTTAATTCTTTGTGAGGAAAAATAGAAAGAAAATAATAGTTCTGTTGCCGCTTTTAGACATTTTACATTTTCTGCTAATCACGTGCTGCACAAATAAGGCGTTAACTTTATTCTGTGGGTCACAACTATTATGGCGATACCAAATTTTATTGTTTTATTCCTGTTTTAATACAATAATTACACTGAAAAAAAATCTCTTCTTGTCTCCATATCATGAGAGTTAATATTCCATCGATGGCAGTGTGCAAGAGCTTATTTTTGCAAGACATGATATAGTTTTCAGTAATATAATTTTTTGGTAAATATTTTTTCATAACTTTTTATTATACTTTTTTGGATATGGAATGTACAAAAGAAACAACAATTATGGATATTTTTTTTATTCTGGAGGTAGATGTCATAATAACCATAGTCAATTAAATTTTAGTTTTTTTATGTTTTACTTCTCTCGCACATCAACTAAAATAAAAAAATCACTTTAAAAGGTGTTCGCCATATTTCAAGACCTATAACTTTTTTATTTTCCCATTCACAGGATTGTGTGAGTACTGACTTTTTTGTGGAACAAGCTGTAGTTTTCATTTATGCATTTTTTTTTGGGTATAAACAATTTTGATCAATTTTTTCTTCAATTTTTTAGGCTAGATGAGTGAACTTCAACAATTTTAGTATTGTTTTTCATTTTTTTTCTAACAGTATGAACAATACAGCATTAATATTGATATGCTGAACCAAGCAATCATCATGACGGATATAAAGCATATGTCATATAGAATTAAGGTGCTAAATGGTAAAGAAAAGACCTTATACGGCCCTGTCATTGCCAGGAAATACTGGGATGGGAGGTACTGTACTGTAGGTAACTGTTAAAGATTTTAGCAATGTACTTTTAACATTATACGCTGTTTCACCATTTTCAATGTAGATACCACGACTTAAAAGTGTGGTATGAAACCAACACAGATTTAATCCTAAATGCCTATTTAATGTAATAATCTAATAGCTATTCTAATATACTTTAATTAAAAATTCCCTATTGTTTCCTCTTTACTCTCTAGCAAATCTCAGCATTTTCTTCTTAAATCCTTTAATATTATTTCATTTATAATATAATAAGGAGAAATATAAAAATTAATTTCCTTGATGCCATCAGTACCCACCTTACTGTTCTGTGTGTGGCTGTAAGACAGGGCCGGCGTCAGCACCTGGCGCACCCGGCAAGTGCCGGGGCCCTGAGCAGGTGGGGGGGCCCACTCGCCATCGGAGACACCGGCGTACTATGAGGGGCCCTGTGCCAGTGCCTTTGCCCACGAGTGTATGGAGCATTATATATGGGGTCCATTATATATGGAGCATTATATGGGGTTCATCATACACTGGAGCATCATATATGGGGCCCATAATATACTAGAGCATCATATGGGGTTCATTATATATGGGGCATCATATGGGGCCCATCATATAATGGAGCATCATATGGGGCCCATTATATATGGAGCACATATGGGGCCTATTCTGTATGGAGCATTATATGGGGCCTATCATATACTGTATATGTGACTCATTATACTGTATGGAGCAATATGTGGGGCTCATTATACTCTATGGGGCCCGTCCTATACTGTATGGAGCATTATGTGGAGCTCATCATATACTGTATGGAACATTATATGGGACCAATTATGTATGGAGCTATATAAGGGGCTCATTATTCTGTATGGTGCCCATAATACTGTATGGAACAATATATGGGGCTCATTAGTCTGTATGGTGCACTATGTGCTGCCCATAATACTGTATGGAGTAATATATGGGGCTCATTATTCTGTGTGGAGCGCTATGTGGTGCCCATAATACTGTTTGGAGGACTATACTGTCTGGTTTCTGAGCTATTGTAGAATTTACAACAGATATCACTCATGTAATGTAAGAAGTGAAGTATTTGGCATTGTGCTATACCTATATTTCTCTGCAGTATCTGTGCATCATGAATTGTGGTATGTGTTAAAGGGGCCCACTGAGACTCTTTCGCCCGGGGCCCACGAAAACCTGGAGCCAGCCCTGCTGTAAGACAACCAGCTGGAGCCTCCTTTGCACAGTCTGCATTTGATCAAATATATGGTTAACAAGGGCTGACATATTGGATATCAAATGAGAGCAAATACAACTAGGGTCTGCAATAAGCAGATAGAGTGGCTCCTGAATATAATATAAACCTATAAAACAGTGGAGCCATGAACTCCATAATAAATCAAAGTGCAACAAAATTGGTGTAAAAAAGCACAATTCAAAACTTTATTAGCTCGCATTTAAAAAACACCAAATGCTTAAACCAAATTACAAAAGTACAAATATTCATCAGGATGAGTGTGGAAAATAAGGAGAATACAACCACGGTGCAAAGAGGGTCCGCTACGCAAGTACAATGAACTATTAGGAAACTCACATAGATCACGGTAGATAAACTACGTGATAATTAATGCGCAAGTTTATATGAGAGAGAAAAGGACCAGTGTCCCACCGTTGAACCATGTAAAGTGCTGAAAATAGTGTAAGTAACTAGGTCTAAATGTTACCCATGTGGGGAGCGTGTCGTACCATGCACCCAATAGCCTATTTTCCACACTCATCCTGATGAATTTTGTACTTTTGTAATTTGGTTTAAGCATTTGTTGTTTTTTATATGCGAGCTAATAAAGTTTTGAATTGTGCTTTTTGACACCAATTTTGTTCCACTTTGATTTATTATGGAGTGCATGGCTCCACTGTTTTATAGGTTTACATTTGATCAAATATATTGATAAGTTATGCCCTTGGTTAAGCCCTGCCCTATAATCACATGATTAAAATACAGGTCCTTCTCAAAAAATTAGCATATAGTGCTAAATTTCATTATTTTCCATAATGTAATGATTAAAATTAAACTTTCATATATTTTAGATTCATTACACACCAACTGAAATTTGTCAGGTCTTTTATTGTTTTAATACTGATGATTTTGGCATACAGCTCATGAAAACCCAAAAATCCTGTCTCAAAAAATTAGCATATTTCATCCGTCCAATAAAATAAAAGTGTTTAAAACAAAATAAAAAAAAAACCCATCAAATAATAAAGTTCAGTTATGCACTCAATACTTGGTCGGGAATCCTTTTGCAGAAATGACTGCTTCAATGCGGCGTGGCATGGAGGCAATCAGCCTGTGGCACTGCTGAGGTGTTATGGAGGCCCAGGATGCTTCGATAGCGGCCTTAAGCTCATCCAGAGTGTTGGGTCTTGCGTCTCTCAACTTTCTCTTCACAATATCCCACAGATTCTCTATGGGGTTCAGGTCAGGAGAGTTGGCAGGCCAATTGAGCACAGTAAAACCATGGTCAGTAAAACCATTTACCAGTGGTTTTGGCACTGTGAGCAGGTGCCAGGTCGTGCTGAAAAATGAAATCTTCATCTCCATAAAGCATTTCAGCCGATGGAAGCATGAAGTGCTCCAAAATCTCCTGATAGCTAGCTGCATTGACCCTGCCCTTGATGAAACACAGTTGACCAACACCAGCAGCTGACATGGCACCCCACACCATCACTGACTGTGGGTACTTGACACTGGACTTCAGGCATTTTGGCATTTCCTTCTCCCCAGTCTTCCTCCAGACTCTGGCACCTTGATTTCCGAATGACATGCAAAATTTGCTTTCATCAGAAAAAAGTACTTGGGACCACTTAGCAACAGTCCAGTGCTGCTTCTCTGTAGCCCAGTGCTGCTTCTCTGTTTCTGGTTCAAAAGTGGCTTTACCTGGGGAATGCGGCACCTGTAGCCCATTTCCTGCACACGCCTGTGCACGGTGGCTCTGGATGTTTCTACTCCAGACTCAGTCCACTGCTTCCGCAGGTCCCCCAAGGTCTGGAATCGGTCCTTCTCCACAATCTTCCTCAGGGTCCGGTCACCTATTCTCGCTGTACAGCGTTTTCTGCCACATTGTTTCCTTCCAACAGACTTCCCATTGAGGTGCCTTGATACAGCACTCTGGGAACAGCCTAATTGTTCAGAAATTTCTTTCTGGGTCTTACCCTCTTGCTTGAGGGTGTCAATGATGGCCTTCTGGACATCAGTCAGGTCGGCAGTCTTACCCATGATGGCGGTTTTGAGTAATGAACCAGGCAGGGAGTTTTTAAAAGCCTCAGGAATCTTTTGCATGTGTTTAGAGTTAATTAGATGATTCAGAAGATTAGGGTAATAGCTCGTTTAGAGAACCTTTTCTTGATATGCTAATTTTTTGAGACAGGATTTTTGGGTTTTCATGAGCTGTATGCCAAAATCATCAGTATTAAAACAATAAAAGACCTGAAAAATTTCAGTTGGTATGTAATGAATCTAAAATATATAAAGTTTAATTTTAATCATTACATTCTGGAAAATAATGAAATTTAGCACTATATGCTAATTTTTTGAGAAGGACCTGTAGATGAAATCAGGAGGAGACATAAGTTTAACCCATCATGATATTTGACCTATCTATACGTCATGGAAACGAAGGACTTCCCAAGCAATGAGGTATATATGTGTCATGGCGATCACCATCAGGTGTTCAGCTAACATGATAGCTGACACCCTGCTCTCACTGCCAGAAGTGGTGCTCGCATCGCCCCCAGCAGTTTAACAACCTAAAAGCTGTGATCAATATCGATTGCTAGCATTTAGAAGGCAGGGAGAGGGAAGGGGCTTCCATTTCCCTCCAATAGGTGCCCCAGGGATGTAATCGCGAATGTCGGATTGTTGCCATGGTGACCCGATGTCGTCATGAAAACATCCAACTCACTAGGCTACGCCAATCCCCATAGACCATTCGCAGAGCATGGCCAAAGGGGCTTGTGTCAGTGCAGCACTGACAGTTATAAAGCAACGCAATGCTATAGGGAGATTCCCTATAAGGAGGCAGATGGAGGCACTGTGGACGCTATCTGACCTGTGATCCAGAGGTGTCCGTCTTTTTAGGCATGCATAAAAGTGTGGTCCACCTCAGTTTTCTGCACTTCTGAAAAGAACTCAGCTGAACAGAGGCCAGAGTAACTCTGCTGCCTTATTATAGTGAACTAGCTATTGAACCCGTTCTACGCCCGGGTGGCGAACATTTATATTGGTATATGGTCTTCATCCTGGTATGTGCTGCTTCCATCCTGCGCCCTAATCTTGTCATGTGCTACTACCATCTTGCGCCCCCATCCTGTCATATGCTGCTCCCATCCTGCGCCCCCTTCCTGTCATGTGCAGCCCCCATCCTGTGCCCTCATCCTGTTTTGTGCACCTCCATCTTGTCATGTGCTACTCTCTACCTGCGCCCTCATTCTGTCATTGTTTGCATTCCCATCCTGAGCCCCAATCCTGTCATTTGGTGCTTCCATCCTGCACCACCATGATGTCATGTGCTGCTTCCATCCTGCGCCCCCATTCTGGTATGTGCTTCTCCCATTCTGGTATGTGCTACTCCAATTCTGCGCCCCCATCCTATCATGTGGTGCTCTCATCCTGCGATTCCATCCTGTCATGTGGTGCTCTCATCCTGCATCCCCATCCTGTCATGTGGTGCTCTCATCCTGCGTCCCCATCCTGTCATGTGGTGCTCACATCCTGTCATGTGCTGCTCCCATCTTGCGTCCCCATCCTGTCATGTGGTGCTCACATCGTCATGTGCTGCTCCCATCCTGCACCCCCATCCTGTCATGTACTGCTCCCATCCTGCACCCCCATTCTGTCATGTGCTGCTCCCATCCTGCGCCCCAATTCTGTAATGTGCTGCTCCATCCTGAGCCCCCATTCTGTCATGTGCTGCTCCCATCCTGCGCTCCCATTCTATAATGTGCTGCTCCCATCCTGCTTCTCAATTCTGTAATGTGCTGCACCCATTCTGCGACCCATTCTGTCATGTGCTGCTCCCATCCTGCACCCCATTCTATAATGTGCTGCTCCCATCCTGCGTCCCCATCCTGTCATGTTGTGCTCTCATCCTCCGTCCCCATCCTTTCATGTGGTTCTCACATCCTGTCATGTGCTGCTCTCATCCTACACCCCCATCCTGTCATGTGCTGCTCCCATCCTGCACCCCCATCCCGTTATGTGCTGCTCCCATCCTGCGCCCCCATCCTGTCATGTGCTGCTCACATCCTGCACCGCAAATTCTGTCATGTGCTGCTCCCATCCTGCACCCCATTCTGTAATGTGCTGCTCCCATCCTGTGCCCCATTCTGTCATGTGCTGCTCCCATCCTGCGCCCCTGTTCTGTAATGTGCTGCTCCCATCCTGCGCCCCATCCCGGTATGTGCTGCTACCACTTGTGATGTGCTGCTCCCATAAAATAGCACCTGAGTCAACGTGTGCGTATCTCACAATATCTGGCGCCATTTTCTTGAAAACACTGTGTCTAGGAATTTGCACACACAGTGTCTTCACTAAAATGGCATCGTAGTTCAGTATGCACGCGTTCTGACTCAGGCACCACACTGCACAGGCGTCACCCATTTTGGCTTTGAACAGAAAGACACATTCACTGTTATATATAACATTTTAAATTTTATTAAACTATTAGCTAAAAAAAATTATTGTGCAAAAACTTTTCTATAAACAACATTTTTGGTGTAAACTCTGTGGTCTTTCTTTAAGTTGCCTTGTTGATCAGTAGCGAAAACTTTGACTTTCTGGAAGGATTTTGTCCTTGAAAAGGCGACATAAAGTTGGCCATGGCTGAAGGCTGGAGATGGCAAATATATGCCAACTGAATACAGTGTTTGCCCTTGACTTTTGATGATGGTCATAGAATAACCAAGTCTTAAGGGAAACTGTTTTCATTTAAAGTAAAAGGAAGATCAGGATCGCTTGGTGCCAGAATAACTCTGGGAATGAATACCCTTGTACCTTTAAATGATCCGGTGAGGATTTCACAGTCAATGACTTTTGACATAATTTGCTTCACAACCATTCTGGTGCCACTGCAAAGACCTCTTGTTGAGTTAAGGTTTCTTAATAGCATGACTACTGCTCCAACTTTCAAATTTAATCTATGAGGAGGCATACCACCAGGCGTTAAGCTGTTTAAGAACTCCATTGGATAGTTTGCTGCTTCCTCAGCATTTGCAGTATCTTGCTGAATGGAATCAATACTGGTGTAGCATTTCAATTCAGACTGAATTCATTTAAGAACATTTTCATTCAGTTCATGTGAATGTTTGTTTGTTGGAGTTAGAATTGCACGGTTTGCAGTGCTTTTATCTTCTGGTTGTATGACTTGAGGAAAGACAGCATCAACAATACATCCATTTTCAATGCAGACAGAAGGAATTTCAAAGATACCTTTCTCTAGTCCTGGTTCTTGAAGTTTTCCATCTCCAAGGTTTAAAAGCCATTGGGAAAAGCCTTGATATTCTTCGGGGACATTGACCTCATTGGTACGCATGTTTTGGTCCATTTTGAGGACTTCAATATTCCTCCAATAGCTGTTCTTCATGCATGCTGAAATTATTTTGGTTCTGCTGCCATGTGGTACAACAGGAAGGATTTGTCAAAAATCTCCACCAAAAAGAAACACACCTCCGAACGTTTTTTTGGATTGAACTTTTGGATCTTCAGTTCTTTGTAGAATGTGTCAACTGCATTTACAGCATGAGCTGGAGCCATAGAAGCTTCGTCGCAGATTATGAGTTTTTCACTTTCCAACTCATTGACAGTATTGCTGCCATGACGAATATTGCATGTCGACGTTTCATTAATTGTATAGACAGTTTGAACAGATTATGGGAAGTTTGGCCTCCCTACAGAAAAGTAGCAGTAAAACCTGTAAATGTACATGGCAAGACTAATTCATTTTTGCTCCGAACGTAATGCATGATTGTATTATACAGGAATGTTTTACCACTTCCACCAGGTCTGTCAATAAAAAATAGGCGTTTTTACAAGTTGGGATTCTCAAAAGCTCTGATTTTTTCGAAAGCCTTTCGATGTCCTGGGTTTAACATTTGGAATTTCTCCTCATACAAATCCTTTTCCGCAACAGGGTCGTAATATTTGCCAGAATTGATTGGATCATCGTACTTGCCAACAGGAAGTTGTAGGCCAAAATCTTGTAATGACTTTCTATGTGTCTGTAACACAGACTCAATTTCATGTAATCTCATATAGAGGGCCTTTTCTACATGAGGGAAACGTCTGCTATAGTCTTCCATGAGATTTTTATTGTGCTTTTGAAACAATGCTGCGGCATTAGACGGCTCACACATGATGCAAATAAATACAAACAATTGTCTAAGTTGTATTGGCATTTGATAAGTGGCAGCTTCTGTTAGTCAAGTATCCCATTCAGAGTCATCATCAGTTAACCCTCTAGCAATACATGCTTCTTGGAAAGTAGCAAAACAGTTTCATTCAGTTGTTCTGAGATCCTCAAAAGATGTTGCGCCTCTTAACATTGAGGAGAAATCGGAGAAAGTATTTTTCTCTGACTAATGGACTAACGTTAAACATTCTGCCAACTGTGGTTTTATGACCTTTGCTACGTGGTTTCCACTTAACATTTTTATCATCACATATGTAATGTTCAGGGATTTCAAAGTATACATATTAGGATCTTCCCGATATAGTTTAAACCAAGCGAGAAGTTTAGACTTGGTGTTTTTCTGCTGCACAGCTTCAGCTTCTTTACCTGGTATGAATCATATCGTATGCTTGTCCTCAAGGTGGACATTTAATCTTTCCACATAATCAGTTTGATGGTGCATTTTATATTCCCTGAGTCTCCAGCATGCTTCAGATGCACTTACATATCGAGTTTCTAAGTAATTTTCTACTTTACCCCATTCAACCATAGCTTCTTGTTCTGTGGCAGAAGTAACAAACTGGATATTTGCACAATCATGCCCTTTGTAAACGTATTTGAACAAATGTTTTACACTTTGTATAGAACTGCAAATCTCAACGTTTATGTGGGCATTGTATATTAAGGAAAGATAAGGATTGTAAGGTACAACCCATCTATTATCAACCCTATTTCCACCAAGTGCAACAAAGTTATCATCTCGGCGTTGGTATTTAGGGTATCCATTTACATTGCTATTAGTTTCAGAACAGAAATCTTTGGGAAAACCTTTGGTACAGTTCCCATTGTCCATACATGGTGTATTTGGATTAAGTGAACCACATAGACTGTGTATCATGCAAGATTTTACAGTTTCATAAAGCTTCGGGTGAGTGTCTTTGTGCGGGAGCTCTGCACAAGCAATTTTGTCAATTCTTTCTTTATCCCAGGCTTTGTATTCCGGGGCCATAAATATCAATATGTGTCCATGAGAGAGCATTCTTTTTGGAACTCAATTACATACACCATACCATTAACATGTCCAAATCTGTGGTATGTGGTTAAGTCTCCAAGTAGCAATTTTAGCTTCATGTTAAATGTGCTACTAAATCCGGCCTGTCGCATGGTTGCTGACTGGGAAGTAAATTTTCTCCGATTTCCCTCCATTTTGGATTGCATGTTACTGTTACAAATAGGTCTGGTTTGCCATATTTCCTGACCATTGCCATGGCATCTTGGTAGTTTTGTGCCATATTTCTTGGACTTCCTTAAAAAGTTGATGGCAATATGATTTTTTTCCAGGCAGGATATTTAAATGGTGGTTGGTTACGAATTGGTAAAGGACGTCATATTCTTCAGCTCTTACAGTACTTTGATTTTTGCACACCCAATTCAAACAGTTTGCCTCAGTTTTACAATAGGCATCAACCATAAATTGGTGTGTCAGCTTTCCTGCATTAAAGAACTGGTTAAAAGTACCATCACGAATGGCAAAGTGGTATGAATACCATTGAGGTTGAGTCACATTTCCTTGACCAACTGTTTTTTTTTGTTCTGTAGTCCACCCAGAGTCACCATAAGGGAAAAGCAAAGGGTAGCACATTGGGTCACAGAGTCTATTCAGGATAGATATATTTTTTAACCCCTTACTGCCATCAGACGTACTATCCCGTCCATGGTACCTGGGCCCGTATGACCATGGACGGGATAGTACGTCCCGTGCGATCGGACGCGCTCCCTGGGGGAGCGCAGCCGATCGCGGTCGGGTGTCAGCTGATTATCACAGCTGACACCCGGCACTATGTGTCAGGAGCGGTCACGGACTGCTCCCGGCACATTAACCCCTGGCACACCGCGATCAAACATGATCGCGCTGTACCGGGGGCACAGGGGAGGATCGCGTAGGCAGGGGGCTCCCTGCGCGCTCCCCTGAGACCCTCAAAGCAGTGCGATGTGTCGCGCTGTTCCGAGGGTCCGTCCTCCCTCCAGGTCCCCGGATCCAAGATGGCGCCGGGGTCCTGCAGGGAGGCGGCTTCCTCAGTGCCTGCTGAGAGCAGGCACTGAGAAGCCTGCAGCACTGCCAGAGCGATCGCTGGTGTGACAGAGTGCTGTGCACACTGTCACACCAGCGATCTGCTAAAATACTGTGATGTCCCACCCTGGGACAAAGTAAAAAAGTTAAAAAAATGAAAATAAAAAGTGGTAAAAAAAATCATAAAAAAAAAAAAAAAATTCCCCAATAAATTCATTTCTTCCTGTAAATAAAAAAAAACAAAACAATAAAAGTACACATATTTGGTATCGCCGGGTCCGTAAAGACCCCCCCTATAAAACTATCCCACTAGTTAACCCCTTTAGTGAACCCCTTAAAAAAAAAAAAAAACTAAGCAAAAAATCAATGCTTTATCATCATACCGCCGAACAAAAAGTGGAATAACACGCAATCAAAAAGACCGATATAAATAAACATGGTACAGCTGAAAACGTCATCTTGTCCCGCAAAAAAACGAGCCGTCATACAGCATCATCAGCGAAAAAATAAAAAAGTTATAGCTCGCAGAATAAAGCGATGCAAAAATAATAATTTTTTAGATAAAATTGCTTTTATTCTATAAAAGCCCCAAAACATAAAAAAATGATATAAATGAGGTATCGCCATAATCGTACTGACCCGAAGAATAAAACTGCTTTATCAATTTTACCACACGCGAAACGGTATAAACGCCTCCCCCAAAAGAAATTCATGAATTGCTGATTTTTGTTCATTCTAACCTCCCAAAAATCGAAATAAAAAGCGATCAAAAAACGTCACATGCTCAAAAATTGTACCAATAAAAACGTCACCTCGTCCCGCAAAAAATAAGACCTCACATGACTGTGGGTCAAAATATGCAAAAATTATAGCTCTCAAAATGTGGTGATACAAAAAACTACTTTTTGCAATAAAAAGCGTCTTTTAGCGTGACAGCTGCCAATCACAAAAACCCGCTATAAATAGTAAATCAAACCCCCTTTATCACCCCCTTAGTTGGGGAAAAATAATAAAATTAAAAAAATTTATTTACTTCCATTTTCCCATTAGGGTTAGGGTTGCGGCTAAAGTTAGGGTTATGGTTGGCGCTAACGTTAGGATTAGGGTTAGGGTTGGATTAGGGTTAGGGGTGTTTTAGGGTTAGGTTTGTGGTTAGGGTTGGGACTAGGGTTAGGGGTGTGTTGGGGTTAGGGTTGGAGTTAGAATTGGGGGGTTTCTGCTGTTTAGGCACATCAGGGGCTCTCCAAATGTGACATGGCGTCTGATCTCAATTCCAGCCA
This sequence comes from Oophaga sylvatica, assembly GCA_033576555.1. Lineage (NCBI taxonomy): Eukaryota > Metazoa > Chordata > Amphibia > Anura > Dendrobatidae > Oophaga > Oophaga sylvatica. Next base: position 109,570,629 of record JARQOD010000010.1, on the reverse strand, counting down.
ATTCTGCGTTGAAAAAATCAAACGGTGCTCCTTCACTTCTGAGCTCTGCCATGCGCCCAAACAGTAGTTTACCCCCACATATGGGGTATCAGCATACTCTGTACCCCAAGAGTTATTGTGCAATTTGTCCTATTTCTTCTGTTACCCTTGGGAAAATAAAAAACTGGGGGCGAAAATATCATTTTTGTAAAAAAAACAATGATTTTTTTTGTTTTTATCAAGGCTGTATGTTATAAACTTCTGTGAAGCACTTGGGGCTTCATAGCGCTCACCACACATCTAGATAAGTTCCTTGTGGGTCTATTTTCCAAAATGGGGTCACTTGTGGGGGGTTTCCACTTTTTAGGCGCATCAGGGCTCTCCAAATGCGACATGACGCCCCCAGACCATTCCATCAAAGTCTGTAATCCAAAACATTACTACTTCCCTTCCAAGCCCTGACGTGCGCCCATACAGTAGTTTTCTCCCACATATTGGTATCAGCGTACTCAGGACAAATTGGACAACAACTTTTGGGGTCCAATTTCTCCTGTTACCCTTTTGAAAATAAATATTTGGGGCGAAAAAAACATTCATTTTGTAAAAAAAAAAAGGATTTTTTATTTTTACGGCTGTACGCTATAAACTTCTGTGAAGCACTTCGGGCTTCAAGTGCTCACCACACATCTAGATAAGTTCCTTGTGGGGTCTATTTTCCAAAATGGGGTCACTTGTGGGGGTTTCCACTGTTTAGGCGCATCAGGGGCTCTCCAAATGCGACATGACGCCCCCAGACCAATCCATCAAAGTCTGCAATCCAAAACGTCACTACTTCCCTTCCGAGCCCCGACGTGCGCCCATACAGTAGTTTACTCCCACATATTGGGTATCAGCGTACTCAGGACAAATTGGAAAACAACTTTTTGGGTCCAATTTCTCCTGTTACCCTTGTGAAAATAAAATATTGGGAGCAAAAAAATCATTTTTGTAAAAAAAAAAAAAAAAAAATTTTTTATTTTACGGCTGTACGTTATAAACTTCTGTGAAGCACTTTCGGGTTCAAAGTGCTCACCACACATCTAGATAAGTTCCTTGTGGGGTCTATTTTCCAAACTGGGGTCACTTGTGGGGGGTTTCCACTGTTTAGGCGCATCAGGGGCTCTCCAAATGCGACATGACGCCCCCAGACCAATCCATCAAAGTCTGCAATCCAAAACGTCACTACTTCCCTTCCGAGCCCCGACGTGCGCCCATACAGTAGTTTACTCCCACATATTGGGTATCAGCGTACTCAGGACAAATTGGACAACAACTTTTGGGGTCCAATTTCTCCTGTTACCCATGTGAAAATAAAATATTGGGGCAAAAAAAATTATTTTTGTAAAAAAAAAAAAAGATTTTTTATTTTTACGGCTGTACGTTATAAACTTCTGTGAAGCACTTGGGGTTCAAAGTGCTCACCACACATCTAGATAAGTTCCTTGAGGGGTCTAGTTTCCAAAATGGTGTCATTTGTGGGGGGTTTCCACTGTTTAGGCAGATCAGGAGCTCTCCAAACACGACATGGCATCCAGCCAATTCTGCGTTGAAAAAGTCAAAACGGCGCTCCTTCCCTTCCAAACTCTGCCATGCACCCAAACAGTGGTTTACCCCCACATATGGGGTATCAGCTCACTCAGGACAAATTGCACAATAACTTTTGGAGTCTTGTTACCCTTGGGAAAATAAAAATTGGGTGAAAAGATCAATTTTGTGGAAAAAAATATGATTTTTTAATTTTACGGCTCTACGTTATAAACTTGTGTGAAGCACTTGGGGTTCAAATTGCTCACCAAAGATCTAGATAAGTTCCTTAGGGGGTCTAGTTTCCCAAATGGGGTCACTTGTGGGGGGTTTCCACTGTTTAGGCACATCAGGGACTCTCCAAATGCAACATGGCGTCTAATCTCAATTCCAGCCAATTTTGGTTGGAAAAAGTCAAATGGTGCTCCTTCCCTTCCGAGCTCTGCCGTGCGCCCAAACAGTGATTTCCCCCCACATATGGGGTATCAGCGTACTCAGGACAAATTGGACAACAACTTTTGAGGTCCAATTTCTCCTGTTACCTATGGGAAAATAAAAAATTAGTGACTAAGAGATAATTTTTGTGGGAAAAAAATAGGATTTTTTATTTTCATGCTCGGGCATTATAAACTTGTGTGAAGCACTTGGGGGTTTAAAGTGCTCACCAAAGATCTAGATAAGTTCCTTAGGGGGTCTAGCTTCCAAAATGGGGTCACTTGTGGGGGGTTTCCACTGTTTAGGCTCATCTGGGGCACTACAAGCGGAACATGACCCCATCAATGTTTGCATTCCAAAACGTTACTGCTTCCTTTCCAAGCCCTGCCATGCGCCCAAACAGTTTCCCCCCCCCCACATATGGGGTATCGGCGTACTCAGGACAAATTGGACAACAACTTTTGGGGTCCAATTTCCTTGGGAAAAATCAAAAATTTGGGACTAAAAAATCATTTTTGTGGAAATTTTTTTTTTTTTCACACCCAGGCATTATAAACTTTTGTGAAACACTTTGGGGTTCAAAGTGCTCACAACAGATCTAGATAAGTTCCTTAGGGGGTCTAGTTTCCAAAATGGTGTCACTTGTGGGGGGTTTCCACTGTTTAGGCGCATCAGGGGCTCTCCAAACACGACATGGCGTCCAATCTCAACTCCAGCCAATTTTAGTTTGAAAAAGTCAAACGGCGCTCCTTCCCTTACGAGCTCTGCCGTGTGCCCAAACAGTGGTTTTCCCCCACATATGGGGTATTGGCGTACTCAGGAGAAATTGCACAACAACTTTATCTGTCCATTTTCTCCTTTTACCCTTGTGAAAATAAAAAAAAGTTTGTAAAAGATCATTTTTGTGGCTAAAAAGTTAAATATTCATTTTTCGTTCCACGTTGCTTCAGCTCCTGTGAAGCACCTGAAGGGTTAATAAAATTCTTGAATGTGGTTTTGAGTACCTTGAGGGGTGCAGTTTTTAGAATGGTGTCACTTTTGGGTATTTTCTGCTATATAGACCCGTCAAAGTGACTTCAAACGTGAGGTGGTCCTAAAAAAATGGCTTTGTAAATTTTGTTGTAAAAATGAGAAATCACTGGTCAACTTTTAAACCTTATAATTTCCTAACAAAAAAAAATTTTGGTTCCAAAATTGTGCTGATGTAAAGTAGACATGTGGGAAATGTTATTTCTTAACTATTTTGTGTGACATATTTCTCTGTTTTAAGGGAAAAAAAATTCAAAGTTTGAAAATTGCAAAATTTTCAAAATTTTCGCCATATTTGCGGTTTTTTCAAAAAAAACGCAAGGTATATCGAAGAAATTTTACCATTAACGTGAAGTACAATATGTCTCGAGAAAACAATCTCAGAATCGCGAAGATCCGTTGAAGCGTTCCAGAGTTATAACCTCATAAAGAGACAGTGGTTAAAAAATGTAAAAATTGGCCCGGTCATTAACGTGCAAACCACCCTTGGGGTGAAGGGGTTAAAATCCACTTTTGGGATGAATGGTAATGTCACGGTTTTCTGGGGGTGCAGCATCTGCGCTGTGGAAAATGAAAGCAATTTCCCCTCTGGCAGTTGGAGCATTGATTCTGCCGGGATGCATAGTATTTACTTTTTCTCTCACGAAAGTTATGCTATATTCAATAGGAATTTGATTTTCCAGATTCGCTTTAAGCATTTCTTCTTGTTCAAATTGCAACATATTTTTATATTCTCTGGAGAAAGGATTGATATATTCGAGAATTCTTTGTACATTTTCCATAACATTACGAATGCATCCACTGTTGGCTGGATTTTGCATTCTTTCATTCAAGGCTTGAGCTGAATCCAGAAGATATAACTGGGCGTATGTTGGTAATTCACCTTGGTTAGGGTGCAACGTAGATATTGCATGGTAAATTTGCCCATGGATTCTGTAACAGAAAGGACCTGATTGCTTGTTAATTGATTGGTCAATTTGTGCGCCCACTGATGCAAAAGCGTTTGCACTATTGTATGATCTTACGATTTCCATAAAATTCTTGGAGTTTGGTTCCGATCTCTGCATGAAATTAGTAATATAGGGATTCATTCGTACTTCTTCCAGTATGATGGTTCCATTATGACAACAGTTTGTTGTAATTTAATTTTGGAAATGGTTGGCATTAAAAAATGAGCATTTGTTGTTCATTGGGTCAAGATAGCACGCTTCAATGTCGTCTTCAGTGAAGTTTTCAGCAAGCAAAGCAGTGTTGCAAAATCTTACATTCTTACCCCAGGTTATTTAATACGGGCTACTTTTTTTTGTCTCAGCATTGGCTTTGCGATGCTGCTGATCACCTGTCATACTCTCTTGGGCAGACCTATGCCTTTCAGTGCCAGCTTTGCGCATCTGTTGACGCTTTTTTTGGGTGATATTATGACGGGCAGCCCTTCTTCTGACAGTATTGTCTTCACACTGCAATTTAAGGTGCTGTTTTTTAACTCTACTTCTACGAACCTTTTGAGCTTCAGCACGTTTTGATTTTTTTGCCTGAGTTTCCTTCTGAGAAAGAACTTGCTGGCGTTTGGGGGGCATTATTATGAAATTATGGAACGAATAAGGTTGTAAACTTTCATTAAAATATTTAGATTTCAGATTCCTCAGTGGTTGGCACCTTTCAATGGCTAACTACAAAGATGATGTCTACTGGCTAACACGGTACAAAAATATATGTTTAAACTTTTATTTTTTATATATATATATATATATATATAAATTATTATATTATATATATATTAAAAATGGCTAGATTGCTCTGATGATGTATTTTATATCTATATATTCAGTAAAAAGTGGTTGGATTGCTGCGCTGACATATTTTCTATATCGAAGTGTGGGAGTCCGTTACATATTTAAATAAATCAGTTATGTCAGCAGTGAGGGTAGGTTGGACACCGTGGTGCCGGAATTAGCGCCTGCACAGCACTGAATGCATACCGCGATCTGCGGCACAACAACTTACCTATCCAGTATTGCCGTAGGGTCTCTTTGGGCCAGAGGCCGGGATATGAATCCTCCGTCGGAAATGGCGCATGCGTATAGCGCACTTCAGGCGCCATTTTGTTGGTGGGCGGAAATGCCATGATGTCAGGAGAGGGCGGGATTGTGCTGCCGAAATCGGTGCCTGTGCAGTCCGCGCATTTTGTTAACTGCGCAGGCACAGATTCCGGTGCCACAACCTGCCCTCTCCTGACAACACGGCCTTATATCAATAATTTCCGCCCACCAACAAAATGGCGCCTGAAGTGCGCTATACGCATGCGCCATTTCCGACGGAGGATTCATATCCCGGCCTCCGGCCCCAAGAGACCCTGCGGCAATACTGGATAGGTAAGTTGTTGTGCCGGAGATCGCGGTATGCATTCAGTGCTTACACATACCGCTATCTCTTGGGCCACTATACTCATCCCCTGATGCGAAACTCTGTGGGGACCAGACTGCGCAGGCGCGTCGCGCTTGCGCAGTCTATAAAGGCTTCAGACAGAGTGACACTCCAGTCCTAGCATTATATTATAGATGGACCCATCAGGTGTGTCATCTGAAGTACGTAATTCAGAGATTTAGATGGAAACCACAACATAACTGCTCAGCATAGAGCGCAGGATAAATGTGATTCCGAATGTTATGTAAAATGTTCCCAATAAAAGCTTCAACTCAATCCAGAAAAAAAGTAAGTCGCCACTCAGGTCCGTCATCTGTTATCTATAATATAACGGTGGGAGCGTCACTCTGTCTGAAGCCTTTATAGACTGCGCAAGCGCGACACGCCTGCGCAGTCTGGCTCCAGACAGAGTGAGGCATCCAGAGCGGTGAGTACTCTGTATGGCGCCAGAGATCGCGGTATGCGTACTGGAAGCATACCGCGATCTCCGGCGCCATACTCACATACTTACCTGACCGGGAGGAGCGTTGCCACGGCGCTTCTCTTCTCCCGGGGCAGGAGACCAGGAGTGCGCGTCGGATCGCGCATGCGCAATAGCGCTATCCGGCGCCATTTTGCTGAAGACACATTTACAGTGTGTCTTCAGCAATATGGCGCCGGACCGCGCGGTATGGGCATGCGCGTACTCCGGCGCCGCTCTCCCCCCCGGCGTCCAGCTGAACGGAACAGCGCTGGAGCACAGGGATGAAAGGTGAGTATAAATGTTTGTTTTTTTGGGGTATCTGTGCAGTTTAATAGCGGTGAGGGGGCCATGCACATCAGGATGGGGGGGCGTGAGGGGACCATGCACATCAGGATTGGAGGGTGAGGGGACCATGCACATCAGGATTGGGGGGGTGTGAGGGGACCATGCACATCAGGATTGGGGGGTGAGCGGACCATGCACATCAGGGTTGGGGGGGTGAGGGGACATGCACATCAGGATTGGGGGGTTAGGGCACCATGCACATCAGGATTGGGGGTGAGGGGACCATGCACATCAGGATTGGGGGGGTGAGGGACCATGCACATCAGGATTGGGGGGGTTGAGGGGACCATGCACATCAGGATTGGGGGGTGAGGGGACCATGCACATCAGGATTGGGGGGGTGAGGGGACCATGCACATCAGGATTGGGGGGTGAGGGGACCATGCACATCAGGATTGGGGGGGTGAGGGGGCCATGCACATCAGGGTTGGGGGGGTGAGAGGACCATGCACATCAGGATTGGGGTTGAGGGACCATGCACATCAGGGGTGAGGGGACCATGAACATCAGGATTGGGGGGTGAGGGGACCATGCACATCAGGATTGGGGGGGTGAGGGGACCATGCACATCAGGGTTGGGGGTGAGGGGACCATGCACATCAGGATTGGGGGGTGAGCGGACCATGCACATCAGGATTGGGGGGGTGAGGGGACCATGCACATCAGGGTTGGGGGGTGAGGCGACCATGCACATCAGGATTGGGGGGTGAGCGGACCATGCACATCAGGGTTGGGGGGTGAGGGGACCATGCATACCAGGATTGGGGGGTGAGGGGGCCATGCACATCAGGATTGGGGATGAGGGGACCATGCACATCAGGATTGGGGGGTGAGGGGACCATGCATATCAGGATTGGGGGGTAAGAGGGCCACGCACATCAGGATTGGGGATGAGGGGACCATGCACATCAGGATTGGGGGTGAGCGGACCATGCACATCAGGATTGGGGGGTGAGAGGACCATGCACATCAGGATTGGGGGGGTGAGGGGACCATGCACATCAGGATTGGAGGTGAGGGGACCATGCACATCAGGATTGGGGGGTGAGCGGACCATGCACATCAGGATTGGGGGGTGAGCGGATCATGCACATCAGGATTGGGCGATGAGGGGACCATTCATACCAGGATTGGGGTGTGAGGGGACCATTCATACCAGAATTGGGGGTGAGGGGACCATGCATTCCAGGATTGGGCGGGAGGTGACCATGTGTAATGTATGTGGTACAGTTCATATAGCGTCTTGTGCTTGGGTGCGATGAAAATACTTGAGACACAGGTTGATAAAGAAAGTCTTGTATTGCTTCATACAAATTGGCAAAAATAAACACACAGGTTGCAAACACAGAAGCAGGAGACACAGCAGGCCAGAGTAATCTAAGCTCAGCAATAACTCTCCACAACAGATTCAGATCTTCTTCTCTGTTACCGCAAGTCCATGCAAACGTGAGGCTCTCAAGAGCAGAGTTCAGAGTCCACAAGTGCTTCAGAGTTCCTCAGAAGGAATGGCTGGAATACAAGGTCCAAGGCTTCAGGAGTCAGAACACAGGTTCACTGCAGGCTAGATTCTGAAGCACTGATTACTCAGCTGTGGCTGTTTAAGAAGCAAACGGAGAGAATCAGGGCGGGAACATGCAAGCTGGAAAACTCCATTTTGACTGAGGGCAAGATAGCTGCAGCAAAACAGAAAGCAAAATGGCAGACGAACAAACTGAGTTTCAGAAACAGATACACAGAACCTTACATTACTCCCCCCTTAGGGACAACCTCCGGATGACCTCAGACCAGGCTTGTGTGGGTACCTCTGATGAAACTGACGGAGCAAGCGAGGAGCATTAACGTTATTGACTGGCTCCCATGAGTTGTCCTCCACTGGGTAGCCCTGCCATTTAATCAGATATTGTAACTGATTTCTATACAACCTGGAATCTAAAATCCTTTCCACCACAAATTCTTCCTGACCATCGACTAGCACTGGGTCAGGGCAAGGAGAAGAACGTCCAGGAAACGTATTGGGTGTCGCAGCCTTTAGTAGGGATACATGAAAGACAGGGTGGATTCTCATAGTTCTGGGCAATTGAAGACGACAAGCAACGGCACTTATAATCTTACTGATTTTATAGGGTCCAATGTACTTATGTCCCAACTTAGACGATGGAATCCTTAACTTAAGATTTCTGGTTGACAGCCAGACCAGGTCTCCTACCTTAAAAGCTGGTGCAGGTTTACGAAATTTATCTGCTGCCTTCTTGTACCTTTCCTGAGCCGATTCCAGATTCTCCTTTAGAAGATCCATATTCTTCTGTAAAGTCGTGACTCTTTCAGCCACTGCTGGCAAAGGCGTCTCTATGGGAAATCGTGGTAGAATGTTAGGATGATAACCTAGATTAGAGTAAAAAGGAGACTGTTTAGTGGAGGCACTCTGAGAGTTGTTGTAAGAGAACTCAGCCAATGGAAGTAGATCCACCCAATCATCCTGTAGGTGGCAGATAAAGCAGCGGAGATACTGCTCCAGGGTTTGATTGGTTCGTTCGGTTTGTCCATTAGTCTGGGATGAAAAGCAGAAGAAAGGTTTACTTTAATGTCCAATGCTGCACAGAAATTTTGCCAAAACCTAGAAGTGAATTGCACCCCTCGATCCGAAATAACCTCATCCGGTACTCCATGTAAACGAAACACATCTTTAATCATCAAATCTGATGTCTGTTTTGCAGTGGGTAAGCCGACACAAGGGATAAAATGAGCTGCCTTTGTTAAACGGTCAACCACCACTAGAATAGTGTTCTTCCCTTGAGAGGTTGGTAATTCCACAATGAAGTCCATAGAAATGGATCCCCACGGGCGGGACGGGGTGGGAAGAGGCTGTAACAGACCAGTTGGTGAAGAGCGAGGTGTTTTGCATCTTGCACAAACCTCACACGAAGTGACATAGTCCAAAACATCCTTCCTACAAGTGGGCCACCAAAAGAAACGAGAAAGAAATTCCTGTGTCTTTAGAATTCCTCTATGCCCGGCTATTTGGAATCGTGAATGAGTTGCAATACTCTCAATCTGACTGTTTCAGGTATATACAGACGTTGTCCCAGAATCCACACACCATTCTTAAAGACAAGACTTACGTCCCTTGGGGGTTGAGCCAAAAAAGAATCCGCATGGTATGCTTCCTTGATGTCTTTAATTAGGTCTTGATGATGAATCACTCCTAGGAATCTAGAGTCAGGAAGAATAGTCTTAGGAGGAGTAATTGGACGTGTCTCTGCTGAGTAAATCCTAGAGAGTGCATCAGCCTTTCCATTGCGCGATCCTGGTCTATAAGAAATAATAAAATTAAATTGGTTTAAGAAAAGATTCCAGCGAGCCTGGCGAGGAGTCAGGCACTTAGCCGACCTGATAAACTCAAGATTACGATGGTCTGTCAGAACGACTATTTGCTGTGCAGCTCCTTGAAGAAGGTGTCTCCATTCTTTGAAGGCGGCAATAATGGCCAACAACTCTCTATTGCCCACATCGTAGTTCTTCTCAGCCGAAGACAACTGCTGGGAAAAGAAGGCACAGGGATGCAAGACATTCTTCTCACCTGTTCTCTGAGAGAGTATAGCTCCCACGGCACAGTCTGAAGCATCCACCTCTATTATGAAGGCAAGCTCTGGGTTGGGATGTACTAGGATAGGTGCAGTGGTAAATTTATCTTTTAGACGGGAAAATGCTTCCTGGGCTTGGGGAGTCCAGGAGAACTTAGACTCTTTCCGGGTAAGTTGGGTGATAGGTGACACTACCTCAGAGAAATTTCTAATGAAACGTCTATAGAAGTTTGCAAACCCGATGAAGCGCTGTACCTCCTTCACATTTCTAGGACTTGGCCAATCATTGATGGCTTGGGTTTTACTTCCATCCATACTAATTCCTTGTGTAGACAGTACATACCCCAGAAATTGAATTTCGGTCTTATGGAATTCACACTTTTCAAGCTTGATGTAAAGATGATTTTGTCTTAGACGTTCCAAGACCATTCTCACATGTCCATGATGTTCCTCTGTGGAGTTAGAAAAAATTAAAATATCATCCAAATAAATTACCACGAATGTATCTAGGAGATCCCTGAAGATGTCATTCACCAAGTGTTGGAAAGTGGCTGGGCGGTACTCAGACCAAAAGGCATAACCAGATATTCAAAGTGTCCATAGCGTGACCTGAATGCAGTCTTCCATTCATCCCCAGGTCTAATACGGACTAAGTTATAGGCCCCACGAAGATCTAGTTTAGAAAAAATTTTGGCATGTCGCACTCTCTCCAATAACTCAGGATTAAAGGCAATGGATAACGGTTTCTAATAGTAACCTTATTGAGTTCCCTATAGTCTACGCATGGTCTCAGGGATCCATCTTTCTTCTTTACAAAGAATATGGGTGCCCTGCAGGAGATGAAGAGGGGCGAATGAAGCCCTTGGCTAGATTTTCGTCTATGTACTCTTTTAAAGCCTTCAGCTCGGGCCCCGCCAGGGGTAGATCTTACCAAAAGGTATCTCTGCTCCAGGCAATAATTCAATTGGACAATCATATGGACGGTGAGGAGGAAGCTGGTCAGCGTTCTTCTTGTCACATAAATCCACATAGTCCTGGTATACAGCTGGTAGTTCAGGGACTGACATGGTTCCTTTAGGAACAGAGCAAGCTGAAATTTTTGGACTCATCTGTTTCTCTGGAAAGTGTAATTCCTTGGTCTCCCAGTTAATGGTAGGATTCTGAGCCTGCAGCCATGGTAGCCCTAGAATAATGGGAAAGTGAGGAGAAGAGATAAGCATAAAGGACAGTTTCTCTTGATGATCTTTACCCATAAGAACCTTTAAAGGCTCTGTTTCCTGATCCACTGGTCCAGAGGTCAGCAGGGAACCATCCACAGTTTCCATCTGTACTGGAGCAGCCTTCTTCACTGAACGTATTCCCTGTTTTAGAGCAAAGGAGACATCCATAAAATTTCCACTTGCACCTGAGTCGATCATAGCAGAGCTAGACACCCAGGCTGAGTCAACCCAGAGTTTGATGGAAAGAAAACAGTGAGAATTGTTTTTCTTACAACTCAGCTGGACAACCGCTGAGGAAACTTGAAAGATGGCAGCATTTACACAGTCAACGTCCTCAGAGGTAACGGAGTTTAAGTCCGAGAAATCAAGATCTGTTGCTGCAGCTCTCTCTGGAGCCTGAGGCTCGGACCTGACAGATCCCCTCTCGCAACACTCACAATGAATGAGTGCTGCAGTAGTCTTGCGAGAACGGCTGGGACAGTTAATAATAAAGTGCCCTGACTTACCACAATAAAAACATAGATTCTCCTTAAAACGATGTTCCTTGCGTGCATCACTAACCCGTCGTAGTAAAGAGTCTACCTGCATGGGTTCAGGTTCAGGTTCCCGTGTAATCCTATTCAAAGGTTCCTTAGCTGGAGAGGAAGGTAGGAAAAGGTTAGTACGATTGCTTTCGAACCATCTCTCTTGCCTGCGTTCAGTTAAACGAGTATCAATATGGATGCAGTAGTTAATAAAGTCACCTAACGCAGTGGGAGGGTCGGCACGAGCAAGTTCATCCTTAATTAGTGGGGATAACCCCTTTCGAAAAATAGATTTTTTGGCGGAATTGTCCCAGGTGGTATCAAGGGCCCATCTCCTGAAATCCAAGGCATATTCAGCTACCGAGTGCTTACCTTGGCGCAAAGCTAACATGGCTGCTTCAGCTGTTGCACCTCGATTGGGGTCATCAAACACCTGCCCCATGGCTGAAATAAAATCATCAAGGTGATTCAAACAATCATCCTCAGTCTCAATCAGAGGGTTTGCCCATATCAAAGCCTTGTTGGTAAGCAACATAATTATAGTAAGCACCTTAGATCGTTCAGTAGGAAATTGTGAAGCATGTGCAGAAAAAAAAGATTGCATTGATTAACAAATCCCCTGAATTTTTCACGTTCACCACCAAAACGAAAAGGGGGCAACTTGGGAATCCCAGAACTCGGGGCCACGGCAGGAGCCTGGACTCGCCCCTCCAGAACCTCAATCCTGGCTCGCAAATCCTGGGTAGTCTGTCCAACCACTTGCAAATTGTGATTATTTAGGTCCTGAAGATTTGTAAAACGGTCTTTATATTCTGCAAATCTGCAAGGATATTATCAGTCACTCCGCAAAGTTCCTTTATACGGGCCTCCATTTTCCAGATCTTTTAAGACAGGATACTGGAAGAAGAGGAGAGAAAAAAAAACAATAGTGTTCACCTGTGGCAACACTGAAGAAAGAAAAAACTTTAAGGGAACTGCTCACCTGGAATGGTTGTGAGAAGTCACAACCACTATCATCACAGAAAGCTTTCAACCAGACATCTGATATCCAGAGTTTCAGCAGACAAAAAGAGAAGAGAAAAAAAAAAACAAAACAATAGTGTTTACCTGTGATAACACTGCAGAAAAAAAACTTAAGGGAATTGCTCACCTGGAATGGTTGTGAGAAGTCACAACCACTGTCATCACAGAAAGTACAACCGGACATCCGATATCCACAGTACAGCAGACAAGCCTTTCCAGACCCAGCAGACACTAACGTTTGGCTTCAGAATCTTGTAATGTATGTGGTACAGTTCATATAGCGTCTTGTGCTTGGGTGCGATGAAAATACTTGAGACACAGGTTGATAAAGAAAGTCTTGTATTGCTTCATACAAATTGGCAAAAATAAACACACAGGTTGCAAACACAGAAGCAGGAGACACAGCAGGCCAGAGTAATCTAAGCTCAGCAATAACTCTCCACAACAGATTCAGATCTTCTTCTCTGTTACCGCAAGTCCATGCAAACGTGAGCTCTCAAGAGCAGAGTTCAGAGTCCACAAGTGCTTCAGAGTTCCTCAGAAGGAATGGCTGGAATACAAGGTCCAAGGCTTCAGGAGTCAGAACACAGGTTCACTGCAGGCTAGATTCTGAAGCACTGATTACTCAGCTGTGGCTGTTTAAGAAGCAAACGGAGAGAATCAGGGCGGGAACATGCAAGCTGGAAAACTCCATTTTGACTGAGGGCAAGATAGCTGCAGCAAAACAGAAAGCAAAATGGCAGACGAACAAACTGAGTTTCAGAAACAGATACACAGAACCTTACACCATGCATACCAGGATTGGTGGGTGAGGGGACAGTGCATACCGGGATTGGGGGGTGACGGGACCGTGCATATCAGGATTGGGGGGATGAGGGGGCCATGCACATCAGAATTGGGGATGAGGGGACCATGCACATCAGGATTGGGGGTGAGCGGACCATGCACATCAGGGTTGGGGGGTGAGAGGACCATGCACATCATGGTTGGGGGGTGAGGGGACCATGCACATCAGGATTGGGGGTGAGGGGACCATGCACATCAGGATTGGGGGTGAGGGGACCATGCACATCAGGATTGGGGGGTGAGGGGACCATGCACATCAGGATTGGAGGGTGAGCGGACCATGCACATCAGGATTGGGCAATGAGGGGACCATTCATACCAGGATTGGGGGGTGAGGGGACCATTCATACCAGGATTGGGGGGTGAGGGGACCATTCATACCAGAATTGGGGGTGACGGGACCATTCATACCAGAATTGGGGGGTGAGGGGACCATGCATTCCAGGATTGGGCAGGAGGTGACCTTGCATACCAGGATGAGGAATGGGGTGCCATGCATAGTAGATTTGGGTGGGGGTGAGGGGACCATACATACCAGGATAGGGATGAGGGGTGCCATGCATACCAGAATAGGAGGGGGGAAGCACATACCAGAATGGGAGACCATGTACCTATAAAAATGCTTGCCACCCGGGCGTAGAACGGGTTCATCACTAGTTGGTAATATAAGGGGCTTCCATGTTACTAGTAGCACAAAGGCTCTGGAAAAGGACTACAGCTCCTCGCCCCCCAAAAGAAATTTAGCCTCACAGTGTATCTAAACCACATACAGTACAGACCAAAAGTTAGGACACACCTTCTCATTTAAACATTTTTCTGTATTTTCATGACTATGAAAATTGTAAATTCACACTGAAGGCATCAGAACTATGAATTAACACATGTGGTCTCAGACCCCCTTCCCAGTAGTATCTGTGACTGATGAAGGTCCATGATATAGGACCGAAACGTTTCGTGTTACTACTGTGAATAAAAATCTTTATTCTCACTATACTAAAGTTGAGTGCCGAGTTCATTTTCTATTAGATACGGTTTGGGAACCTACTCTGGCACCTTCTTGGTTGTGCACACGGTTATTTTTTCATATGGTTCCCACCGTGAAGCATGGAGGAGGAGGTGTGATGGTGTGGGGGTACTTTGCTGGTGACACTGTTGGTGATTTATTGAAGGCATACTGAACCAGCATGGTTACCACAGCATCTTGCAGCGGCATGCTATTTCATCCAGTTTGCGTTTAGTTGGACCATCATTTATTTTTCAACAGGACAATGACCCCAAACACAACTCCAGGCTGTGTAAGGGCTATTTGACCAAGAAGGAGAGTGATGGGGTGCTTTGCCAGATGACCTGACCTCCACAGTCACCAGACCTGAACCCAATCGAGATGGTTTGGGGTGAGCTGGACCGCAGAGTGAAGGCAAAAGGGCCAACAAGTGCTAAGCATCTCTGGGAACTCCATCAAGATTGTTGGAAGACCATTTCTGGTGACTACCTCTTGAATCTCATCAAGAGAATGCCAAGAGTGTGGAAAGCAGTCATCAAAACAAAAGGTGGCTACTTTGAAGAACCTAGAATATAAGACATAATTTAAGTTGTTACACACTTTTTTGTTACATATATAATTCCCCATGTGTTAATTCATAGTTTTGATGCCTTCAGTGTGAATTTACAATTTTCATAGTCATGGAAATACAGAAAAATCTTTAAATGAGGTGTATCCAAACTTTTGGTCTGTACTGTATAGCGTCCACATGTTTGGGATTTCTGTAGTGATGAAATCCCACCTAATTTACAGGTACGTGTCTCTAGTAGCACGAGCTAGGCATAACGTACTCATCACTACAATGTACTGGTCAATACAATAGCAGATTTGCAATTTTCACTCGGCAACATCCACTGCTTCTCATTTCTGGAAAACACCCATGGAGTCAAATCACCCCTACACCTGTAGATAAATTCCCAAAGGGGTATCATTTCCAAAATGTGGTCACATGAGGGGGTATTATGCTCTTCTAGTACTTAGGGGCTTTGCATATGGAGTCAGCAAACTATTTTAGGACTATCAGTGCACCAGTAGGCAAATAGCGCTCAGTCACTTCAGAGTTTCGCTGTATGGCTAAGCAGTACTGTACATCTACACTACTTTTATCTATTTCCCCTTGTGAAAATGTATAATCTGGGGCTAAAACTAAATGTTTGTGGTAAAATTTAATTATTATTATTATTTATTTCTATAGCACCATTGATTCCATGGTGCTGTACATGAGAAGGGGTTACATACAAAGGACCCTGCCTTTTCGTGTTTACATTCTATAGGATGGTGGGGAGACAGCAGGTTGGTGGGTGGCAGCAGTTCCGGTGTTGGTTGAGGCAATATCTCCGATAGTGGTGAGGAGGTAGCAGGGTCATTGCAGGCTGTAAGCTTTCCTGAAGAGGTGAGTTTTCAGGTTCCATCTGAAGGATCTGAATGTGGTTGATACTCGGACGCGTTGGGGCAAAGAATTCCAGAGGATGGGGGATATTCTGGAGAAGTCTTGGAGGCGGTTGGGTGAGGAGCGAATAAGTGTGGAGGAGAGAAGGAGGTCTTGGGAGGATGGGAGATTACGTGAGGGAAGATATCGGGAGATTAGTTCAGAGATATATGGAGGATACAGGTTATAGATGACCTTGTATGTCAGTATTAGTAGTTTGAACTGTATACGCTGGGGGAATGGAAGCCAGTGAAGAGATCTGCAGAGGGGAGAAGCGGAGGAGTAGCGAGGAGAGAGATGAATTAGTCAGCAGCAGAGTTAAGGATAGACTGGAGAGGTGCTAGGGTGTTAGCAGGGAGGCCAGAGAAAAGGATGTTGCAGTAGTTGAGGTGGGAGATAATGAGTGCATGCACAATCATTTTAGCAGATTGAGGGTTGAGGAAAGGACGGATTCTGGAAATATTTTGAGCTGAAGGCGACAGGAGGTAGAAAGAGCTTGGATGTGCGGTTTGAAGGACAGGGCAGAGTCAAGGGTTACTCCGAGGTAGCGGTCTTCTGGTACGGGGAAAGCGTGATGTTGTTAATTGTGATAGATAGGTCAGGTAAGGAAGATCGGTCAGATGGGGGAAAGATGATGAATTCAGATTTGTCCACATTGACTTTGAGGAAGTGGGTGGAGAAGAAGGAGGATATGGCTGATAGACATTCTGGGATTCTGGACAGCAGAGAGTTGACGTTTGGGCCAGAAAGGTAGATCTGAGTGTCATCAGCATAAAGGTGGTACTGGAATCCGTGGGACTTTATGAGTTGCCCCAGGCCAAGTGTATAGATTGAGAAGAGTAGGGGTCCTAGAACAGAGCCTTGGGGACTCCAACAGAGAGAGGGTGGGACGAGGAGGTAGTGTGGGAGTGGGAGACGCTGAATGTGCAGCTGGAAAGGTATGAGGAGATCCAGGATAGGGCGAGGTCCTTGAAGCCAAAGGAGGAGAGAATCTGTAGTAGAAGGCAGTGGTCAACTGTGTCAAAGCAAATTATCTTTTCTTCACTGTGCAATGGTGGTAAAATTATCACTGCACCCTTATATGAATTCATTGAGAGATGGATTTTGTAAAATGGGGTCATTGATGGGCAGTTCTGCTGTTTTGGCACCTCATGGGCTCTCCCAGTGGGTCATGCACCCGCAAACCATAACAGTAAAATTTGCACTATAATATGGCACTACTTCCCTTCTGAGATTTGCACTGTGCCTGAAAAGTAGTTCCCAATTACAGTATATGTAGGGTATTGGCACACTCAGGAGAAATTGCACAACAAACGGAGGTCCATTTTTTCCCATTAGCCCTTAGAAAAATTAAAACCCTAGGGCTAAAACAACATTTTAGTGGTCAATATTTAATTATTCTTTCTTCACAGTACAATGGTATAAAGTCATGTGAGGTACATGTGGGGTCAACATGCTCACTGCACCCCTAGATGAATTTATTGGGGGTGTAACTTGTAAAATGAAGTCATTTATGGTGAGTTTCTGCTGTTCTAGCACATCCGGGTCTCTGCCAACGTGACATGGCACCCTCAAACCATTCCAGCAAAAACTGAACTCCAATATAGCGCTTCTTCTCTTCTGAGCTTTGCACTGTGTCTCAAAAGTAGTTGTCGACCACATATGGGGTATCGGCGTACTAAGGAGAAATTGCACATCGAACTTTGGGGTCTATTTTCTTCTGTTACACTTGAGAAAATAAAAAAATTCAAGCTAAAAGAAAATTTTTGCGCAATAAAATGTGATTTTTTATTTTCATAGCTCTACATAATAAACTTCTGTGAAGCACCTCGGTGTTTAAGGTGCTCACCACACTTGTAGATAAATTCCTTGAGGGGTCTAGTTTTCAAAATGACGTCACTTGTTCGGGGTTTCCACTGTTTAGGCACATTAGGGGCCCTTCAAAACGCGAAACGGCATCAGCTCTTGATTCTAGTCATTTTTTCGCTCAAAAGGTCATACGGTGCTCCTTCCTGTCTGAGCCCTGCCATGCGTCCAAACAGTAGTTGTCCCCACATATGAGCTATCAGCATATTTGGGAGAAATTGCACAACAAATTTTGTGATCCATTTTCTTCTGTTACCCTTGTGAAAATGAAAAATTTGGGTAAAGTAAATTTTTTTGTGAAAAAAAAAATATTTTCTTTCCACATTGCTTTAATTCTTTGAAACAACTGAAGGGTTAATAAACTGGTTGAATGTGGTTTTGAGCACTTTGAGGGGTGCAGCTTTTAGAGTGGTGTCACTTTTGGAACTTCCTGTCATACTGGCTCCCCAAAGTCACTTCAAATGTGATGTTGTCCCTAAAAAATGGATTTGCAAATTTAGTTGGAAAAATGAGAAATCGCTGATCAATTTTAACAACTTTAACTTCTTAACCAAAAAAAAGAAATAGGTTTCAAAAATTGTGCTGATGTAAAGTAGCCATGTGGGAAATGTTATTAACTATTTTGTGTGATATAGCTCTCTGATTTTAGGGCATAAGAAAGTAAAAGTTTGAAAATTGAAAGATTTTCAAAATTTTCACCAAATTTTCGATATCTTCACAAATAAATGCAAGTCATATCATGAAGTACAATATGTAACGAGACAACAGTCTCAGAATCATTGGGATCAGATGAAGTGTTCCAGAGTTATTATCACAAAGTGACACTGTTCAGAATTGTAATATTTTGACTGGTCATGAAAGTGAAAATGGGCTCGGTTGAAGGGGTTAAAGGTGGCTGACAACTGCTTTAAAAGATATGGACACCTATTGGGTCTTGTTAAAAAATTTTAACCATTTGATTTTCCAGGACATGTGCTTCATTTCAAAAAGCAAAGTGCGGAATAAGTGAATACGTTTGCAACTGTTATCTTTATGATCCTGAGCTCCTCTTAGCCAATTTACCACCACATGAATGTTGAGCTCAAGTATGATGTTGTCCTAATTCAGCTTAAAGCAGTTCAGAACAAGAAAGAAAATTGGTATAAACTCTGCTATCATATCAAGCTCACTGACTGACCCACTGTTAATTCGTTCTGCAACCAGTCTTGTACAGTTAAGCAAAAAAGCTAATGAAACCCTTTTGCAAAATGATTTTTATCCAAATGTATATGGATGTAGATTAAAAAAGTGTATACTTTGAAATTATATGCAAACATGACATGATGGCAGTCAACTGTATGCTCAAATAACATGTTCTGTCATGTTGGAATATTTTGGCTGAAAGTAGATGTGCAAGCAAGTTACACTGTTTTGCATTTTTTTAATGCACTATTGATCTGTCAGTTAGCAAGTTACTAGTGGGATCATTCGCACCAATGATCAGATTCACAATTCATCTGCTAACTTCTGACTGTATCTAAAATTATGTGTATGGACAATTTGACTCCTTTACCAGATATCTCCAGGACTTTTTGTTTCAGGAACTTGCAGAAAATCCTGCAGTCTGAAAGCGTTAGTGCAACATTATTTCTGGTTTACATTTATCATTCATTTAAAACTTTAATGTTCCAGTCAAAAGAGGCAACAAATGGCAGAATAAAAAAATAATCCCCTGTATCATATACTGAATCCAAGTGGAAAACCCTTCAAAACGCTGCAGTTTTCACCCATTGTGGGTTCACTTTCCAAAAAATAAAAAAAGTTTCATCAAGAATATTTTTGAACGTAAATCACAAAGTTTCAGGAAAAAGTCTTTGTGCGTAGAATACATTTACTTTGATGGTGGGGACTTATTCAATGGCAATCAAACACTATTTGTAGAGAAGGTGGCATAAAAAAATGTGTGAAAAGCATTATGGAAAGAATATTTAAAACCCCAAAGTTTATGTTAATTTTGGGGAAGGATTGTATTCATAGTCATTTCTTACTGTATACTGCAAATCTACAGAAGAAAAACTTCAGATTGTGGGCAGCCTCCAAGTGCATAGGTAAAAGAAAGATGAATCCAAGCTGAAGAGATCAGAGATATTGTACTTGCACAGTTTCCAGCGAAATGCGTTAAATAGCCACAAGGTGCAAGACAGCAGGTGAACCATATGTTTTACTCTAACAGTGCATACACTGAACCAAGATCCCCAGGCTACCCAGACATCTATCAGCAGTCATAGTCATATAGCCAGAACAAAGGACACTGCAGTGAAATACACCATAAAAAAATACCATTGCAGTGTACAAGTGATGACCCCAAAGGAATAGGTATCTCCAATCTGTTGATTTCTTCACTCTACCTATGTTTAGGTAGGTTATAAAACTTTTCCTCATGAGTTTTTACTTTTACATGGTTACTATAAATCTTCCTACCCGAGTTGGTTAGCCAGAGCAAAGAATACTTCTGCTTTATTGATCTTATCATAACTACACTCCTGAACACTGAAACTGCAAAACAACGATGGAAAGTGGACTTGTGGAACTCACAGGATCAGAAGACATGTTAATGATATCCAGATTCTGAAAAAATAGGAAACAAAACATTGCATGCACTTGGGCAAAAAAATCATCATGATCCAAAGCTGGCAGTTCCCGTTGCAGTTGCTGACCAATGATGTCATAAATGACCTTGATGACAGACAAGTACAGAGATGCTACAGGCCATTTAGACCATGCAGTCTGCTCACAGTAGCACAAGCAACATGCAGCCTTGTGTTGTCTTCTTGAAAACAGCCCGAGGGGCTCTTTGGAGAAATGGCCACAGCACTGGTTCTAGGAGTGATCCATTTTGTACTGCCAATGAAACTGAACATCACATACCAAGCTGTTAGCATGGCACAACGTATAAGGGGGAGAGATCAATTACGCATGTGGCGCTCATACTCAATACTAAATAAATTAAGATGTTTTGAAAATATTTCCATTTTTTCATCATTTGTATAAGTCATGTCTATCCGTCCTATTATTTCTATAATGCCATGACTTTCCCTTCTTGGTGTTGCAATTTCAATGTGGATGAGTATATGTTATATATAAATCAGTTTATGCATGATGAACTTACCCTTTAAGCTGCCCATCTATCTTGTGATAAGTTACTTGCATCTATAAAATTAAATAATTCTTGCTTTCAGAAATGGCTGTCAAGCATTTTTTAAAATACACCTGTTAAAGGCTTTGACTTTTCTAAATTTTCTTTATAACACTGCCTTCTGTTTCTGTGCTATTTTTCCAAGACTTTTATGAATAAAATGACAACTGGACATTTCTATTTGGGAACACTTACATACATAGTTATTAATCCAACCGAGACAAACAGGAGGTGCAAGTAAGTAACTGAAATAAAGTAATGGATTATCAACAGAAGACCAAACATGAAGGCCACCAAAGCAATATATGGTAGTGCAAGACACCTTTTGAAATTAAGTAGTCCCTTTGTAAAATAAAAAAAACATGTAATCCCCTCCCACACCGGCACCATTCAGGCAGCATTGGTGACAGGTTCACAGGTTCATGCCACATGAGCTAAGCAGCAGTGGTGCCCACTTATTATTAGTGCCCAGATGCATAACTTTACATTTAGCCACACTGAATCTAATCTGAAAAGTAGATGCCCAAACACTCAGTTTATAATTTCTGTACATCTTCCATAGATTACACTATACCCTATAGCTTGGTGTCATCACAAAAACAGGAACAACACAACACCAGAGTCTATATAATTGCTAAATATGTTGAATAATAGCAGACAAAAAACTGAACCTTGGGTACACCACTTATATTTCATTTTTAAACATTATGTGCATAGATCAGCACTACAGAAGGTAATGATGAAAACTAGTGTGGTAAAACTTGTAAATAACCAACCTAATGCTCTATAACCCCTTTACCCCCGAGGGTGGTTTGCACATTAATGACCGGGCCAACTTTTACACTTCTGACCACTGTCCCTTTATGAGGTTATAACTCTGGAACGCTTCAGTGGATTGTGGCGATTCTGAGAATGTTTTTTTGTGACATATTGTACTTCACGTTATTGGTAAAATTTCTTCGATATAACTTGCGTTTATTTGTGAAAAAAACAAGTTTGGCAAAAATTTGGGGAAATTTCGCAATTTTCAAACTTTTAATGTTTATGCCCTTAAATCAGAGAGTTATAGCGCACAAAATAGTTAATAAATAACATTTTCCACATGTCTATTTTACATCAGCACAATTTGGAACCAAATTTTTTTTTGTTAGGAAGTTATAAGGGTTAAAAGTTGACCAGCCATTTCTCATTTTTACACCATTTTTTTTAGGGACCACATCACATTTGAAGTCACTTTGAGGGGTCTAAATGATAGAAAATACCCAAAAGTGACACCATTCTAAAAACTGCACCCCTGAAGGTGCTCAAAACCACATTCAAGTAGTTTATTAACAATTAAGGATGCTTCACAGGAATTTTTGGAATGTTTAAAAAAAATGAACATTTAACTTTTTTTCACAAAAAAAATTATTTCAGATCCAATGTTTTTTATTTTACCAAGGGTAACTGGAAAAATTGGATCCCAAAAGTTGTTGTGCAATTTGTCCTGAGTAAGCTGATACCTCACATGTGGGGGGAAACCACTATTTCGGAGCATGGCAAAGCTCGGAAGGGAAGAAGCGCTGTTTGACTTTTCAATGCAAAGTTGGATGGAATTGAGATCGGACGCCATGTTGCGTTTGGAGAGCCCCTAATGTGCCTAAACAGTGGAAACCCCCAAGTGACACCATTTTTGAAAGTAGACCCCCTAAGGAACTTATCTAGATGTGTAATGAGCACTTTGAACACCCAAGTGCCTCACAGAAGTTTATCACGTAAAGCCGTAAAAATAAAAAATAATTTTTTCCACAAAAATTATCTTTTTGTCCCCCATTTTTTATTTTCCCAAAGCTAACAGGATAAATTGGTCCCCAAAAGTTGTGCAATTTGTCCTGAGTATGCTGATACCCCATATGTTTGGGTAAACCACTGTTTGGGCGCATGGCAGAGCTTGGAAGGGAAGGAGCACCATTTGACTTTTTCAACGCAGAATTGGCTGAAATTGAGATCAGACGCCAGGTCACGTTTGGAGAGCCCCTGATGTGCCTAAACAGTGGAAACCCCCCAATTCTAACTCCAACCCTAACCCCAACACACCCCAAACCCTAATCGCAACCCTAACTATAACCCTAACCCCAACTCTAGCCCCAACCCTAACCGTAACTTTAGCCCCAACCCTAACAGGAAAATGGAAATAAATACTTTTTTTAATTTTATTATTTTCCCTAACTAAAAGTGATAAAGGGGGGTTAGATTTACTATTCATAGAGGGTTTTCATAGCAGGTTTTTATGTTTGGCAGCTGTCACACTAAAAGACGCTTTTTATTGCAAAAAATAGTTTTTGCATCACCACATTTTGAGAGCTATAATTTTTCCATATTTTGGCCCACAGAGTCATGTGAGGTCTTATTTTTTGCAGGATGAGTTGATGTTTTTATTGGTACCATTCGCGGGCACATGACAATTTTTGATCGCTTTTTATTCCGATTTTTGGGATACAGAATGAGCAAAAACCAGCAGTTCATGAATTTCTTTTGGGGTGGGGGGGCGTTTATACCGTTCCACGAGTGGTAAAATTGACAAGGCAGTTTTATTCTTCGGGTCAGTATGAAGACAGCGATACCTCATTTATATAATTTTTTATGTTTTGGCGTTTTTATATAATAAAAACTATTTTAAAGAAAAAATAATTATTTTTGCATCGCTTTATTCTGAGAGCTATAACTTTTTTATATTTTCACTGATGATGCTGTATGGTGCCTCGTTTTTTGTGGGACAAGATGATGTTTTCAGCGGTGCCATGTTTATTTATATCTGTTTTTTGGATTGCGTGTTCTTCCACTTTTTGTTTGGCGGAATGATAAAGTATTGTTTTTTTGCCCTTTTTTTTATGGTGTTCACTAAAGGGGTTAACTATTGGGACAGTTTTATAGGTTGGGTCGTTACGGACGCGGTGATACCAAATATGTGTACTTTTAATGTTTAGATTTTTTTTATTCAAATATTTATTTTGAGATAGAATAAATATTGATTTTTTTAAATATTTTTACAATTATTTAAAAATGAAGATCTGATTCCAATTTTGGTCCTAACTAAAAAAAATCCCCAATCCTTCCTTAAATCAATGGATGTGTTTAACATGTTTCAGAATCTGTGAGTTCAGACAAGTATCTTCAAAACACTTTAGGGCTAATAGCTCTATTTAATAATGTATGCAGTTTATATTGTGAAAAGTGGTGACAAATCCACTTTATGTTCAAATTAATAAGTCATTTTATCTGTAAATCACTTTATTAAAAAATTAGGTTGTTCTAACCTGAAAAAATCAGTCCAAACTCCTGGCTAATAGGTGTCTGATTTCTGTATAACCTGCGTTCACTGTCAACTAAAATATATCTCTAGCAGCAGACACCAAGACAGATTACAGGAAGTAGTGGTGGTTACTAGCAATTGGACAATGGCATTAGCAATACATTCTGGAAAGTGAGGGAGCAGTACTTCCTGCACTTATAGTGCTGGTAGAACACTTTTGAAGTGGAACCATCAACTCAAAAGGAGTGGAAGGCAAATAACAAATAATGAAAATCTGCACAGCTTTCATACATATTAAATATACAGTATATGTGCAACACAATCAGTTTTAACTTGTTGCCGGGGGAAAGGGCCAGTAAAAGCTGGATGTTCTACAGGTTGTGTGTAAAAGGCCAGGTTTAATCCCTTAGTGAACACCAATACAACTTAAAATAAACCTGAGATATAAGTGAATAGCATCCCTCAATGGGTGAAAATGCAGCAGCCTTCAGTTGTACACAATAGCTGACACCCTGTTGCATAAGTCAAGATTAGTGTTGTCCGTTTAACCCCTTAGATACTAATGTCAATAGTGACTCCAGCATCTAGATAGTTAACAGAGTGCTGGAGCTCCCTCTTTAGTCCCATTGGCACACTGAGATCATCATTGTGTGGTCCTGATGACAATTCATGGCAAAATAATGGGTCTCAAAGTTAGGCCTTGACAAAGTCACCTGAAGGTGTTAATAAACCATCTGACAGCAGTTTTAAATGTTTAGTGGGCTGGTTTCAAATGGTATCACTTTTGGGGTTTTTCCAATATGTAGGACGCGAATGTCACTTCAAAACTGAATAGGTCCATAAAATATTTTTGTAAATTTCCTTTAACTTCTTTGTATCCATACGTCCAGGTCACCTTTTACCTACTGACCTTGGACATACGGATGCGTGCACGGCGATTTTCGCTGTGGGGTTTCGACTGATCCTGCCAGATGACAACCGGACCTCAGTGCCAGGAGTGGTCTGGCCCCGCTCCAGGCACTTTAACCCCCTAAATGCTGTGATCAAACTTGATCACAGCATTTCGGAAGCAGGCAGAAAAAAGGCCCACTGCCCTTGGATAGGAGACAACACAACGTTATCGCTCAGAGCATGATCAGCAACTTAGCCTGTCAGTGCAGTGCTGACAGCTTGTATAGCATAGGAATGCTGCTGCATCCCCATACTTTACAAGCGATCAGCCTGCAAAAGTGAAAGTGTAAAAAATAGTAAAAATACATTTTAAAAAGCATAAAATATATACATATATAATGTATCCATAAATAAATATTTTTATGAAAAAAATATATATAAACAATAAAATTACACATATTTAGTATCGCAACGTTCGGAACGACCCGACCTAAGATAACTTATAAAACTGTCCCACTAGTTAATCCCTTTAGTTAACATCATAAAAAATAAAAATAAAAAACAAGGCAATAAACAATGCTTTATCATCATACGGCCGAACAAAAAGTGGAAACAAACGCGATCAAAAAGACAAATATAAATGGCATCAATGAAAATGTCATCTTGTCTTGCAAAAAACAAGCTGACATACAGCTACATCAGCCGAAAAATAAAAAAGTTATAGCTCTCAGAATAAAGTGATGCAAAAATTATTTTTCCTATAAAATAGTTTTTATTGTGTAAAAAAGACAAAACATAAAAAAAATATAAATAGGGTATCACTGTAATCGTACTTACCCGAAGACTATAGCTGCCTTATCAATTTTACCACACGTGGAATGACATAAAAACAAAAAACAATTGTTGAACTGCTGATTTTTGTTAATTCTGCCTTCCAAAAATTGTAATAGAAAGCAATGAAAAAATGCCTTGTGCCCGAAAATGGTACCAATAAAAACATTGAAAACAAGCCCTCACATGACTCTGTTGCCTGAAATATGGAAAAATTATAGCTTACAAAATATGGCAATGCAAAAACTAGTTTTGGCAAAAAAAGCATTTTTCAGTGTGTGACAGCAGCCAAACATAAAAACCCGATATAAATCTGGTATTTCTGTGTTCACAGCGACCCGCAGAATAAAGTCGTCTAATCATTGATATCGCACGAGGAACGATGTAAAACATAAAATAAAATCTTCACCTGCTGTTGATTGTTCATTCTGCCTCCCAAAGATCACAGTAAGGCACGGCACACATTTATCCTGCGCTCTGTGCTGAGCGCTTACTCCAGGGTTTCCATGTAAATGTCTAAAATACATGATTCAGATGGAACACCTGGCGGAAGATTCCCTATAATGAGGCTGCTGGAGGCACTGTGGACGCCGTCTGACCTGTGATCCAGTGGTGTCTGTCTTTTTAGGCGTGGATAAAAGTGCAGTCGGTCACAGTTTTGTGCACTTCTGAAAAGGACACCGCTAAACAGAGGCCACACTGTGTCGACAGTAACTCTTCTGTTCACATATGGTGGGTTTCTGTTGTTCTGGCACTTCAGAGTCTCTGCCAATGTGACATGGCACCCTCAAACCATTCCAGAAAAATCTGAACTCCAATATGGTGCTTCTTCCCTGAGCTTTGCATTGTGCCTCAAAAGTAGTTTCCCCCACATATGGGGGTATTGGCGTACTCAAGAAAAATTGGACAACAAATTGTATGGTGCAAATTCTCCTGTTACCCTTGTAAAAATAAAAAAAATTGGAGCTAAAATATCATTTCTGTGGGGAAATTGTGATTTCTAAGATTTTCACGGCTGTTATAAACTTCCGTGAAACACCTGGGGGTTCAAGGTGCTCACCACACATCTAAATATATTCCTTGAAAGTTCTAGTTTCCAAAATGATTTCACTTGTGGGGGATTTTCACTGTTTAGGCACATCAGGGCTCTCCAAACAAGACATGCTCTGTCGTGCGCCCAAACAGTGGTTTTCCTCCACATATGGGGCATCGATGTGCTCAGGAGAAATTGCACAACAAATTTTGGGGTCCATTTTTTCCTGTTACCCTTTGCGATTCTAAAAAAAATTTGGGTCTAAAATAAAATTTTTGTGAAAAAAAAAAAAAAATCATTTTACATATTCCAAAAATTGCTGTGAAGCACCTGAAGGGTTAATAAACTTCTTGAATGTGGTTTTGAGCACCTTGAGGGGTGCAGATTTTAGAATGGTGTCACTGAGTATTTTCTATCGTATAGACACCTCAAAGTCACTTCAAATGTAATGTGGTCCATACAAAATTGATTTTGTAAATTTTGCAGGAAAAATGAGAAATCGTTGTTAAAATTTTCACCCTTATAACTTCCTACCAAAAAAAACTTTGCTTCAAAAATTGAGCTGATGTAAACAAGACATATGGGAAATGTTATTTATCAACTATTTTGTGTGACATATTTCTTTGATTTAAGGGTATAAGAATTCAAAGTTTGAAAATTGCAAAATTTACCAAATTTTCAACAAATTACCGTTTTCTTTTCACAAATAAACGTGAGTCATATCGAAGAAATGTTACCACTGTCATGAAGTACAATGTGTCCTGAAAAAACATTCTCCGAATCAGTGGGATCCATTGAAGCGTTACAGAGTTATTACCCCATAAAGTGACACTGGTGAGAAATGTAAAAATTGGCCTGGTCATTAACGTGCAAACTACCTAGGCGGTAAAGGGGTTAAAAAAATGAAAAATTACTGCTACAATTTTTAAGAGCATTTGGCAGATGGTGTTGATGTAAAGAATACATGAGGGAAATGGTATTTATTAACTATTTTGTGTGTTATGACTACCTGGATTAAAGGGATGACCATTGAAAGCTTGACAATTGCTATTTTTTGGAATATTTTGTCAAATTTCTGGTATTTTAAAATGTAAACAAAACATAGCAATCTAAATTTACCATAAATTTACAACTGTAATAAAATATAACGTGTCAGAAAAAAAGTCTTATAATCAATGGGACATGTTGAAACATTCCAGCGTTGTTGCCAAATAAAGTGACACTGGTCAAATTTGAAAAATTTGCCTGGTCACTACAGGGTTAAAGTAGGGGTGCACAATCTGCGTCCATTCTTTGCTAGCCTCAGCCATCTTTGGGATATTCTCTTTGTTCAGTACTCTTTGCTGAAGATATATTTGTGCATAAATGTGTCTCTCTCCATCAAAGGAGGAGAGCGTATGAGGATGTGCACTGCTTTGTGGTTTACACAACGATCATATATTACAACGGACATCCCTGCCATTGTATTTCCATCTTGACTCCTTATTACTGAAGTGTCAAATAAGCAATTGACTCCCATTCTCCAAATTAAAAAAGTATGGGAAATGGAAGCCCAACTTACCGGATGTTTATACTGTCAGATCAGAACAGCCTTTTAAGTTTTAATGCCGCCCTACGGAGTGGGAAAATGTAGCAATGTGGCCCAGGAACCTCTGCTTTCAAGGAAATTCCATAAAAAGCTAATCTTTAACATATGTTTATGGAGATCCCAAAATGAAGTGTTCTAAATCATGGGAATCAAAATACTTCAAGATAAATAGAATCCTCCCACTCCCAATGCAGCTACAAATGATACTTTATGAGCAAAAACTTAAGAAAAAGCAACTTCCAAAAAAGTAATCAACTTTACAGTTCCTTTGCTGGTAGTCATTTGTCATCCTTTGAGCCAGCATAAAAATTGTAAAATGAGGTCACAAGTTGGTTCTTTCCTATTACCATAACACAGTATTTCCAAAACCATAAACAGTTTTTCATGGTGGTGAATAAAAACAGATTTTGCTGGGAAACTGTTCCTGAATCTAATAATTATCCTCTTCATCCTCTTAATTCAGTCTCAGTGTTTTGCCAAGGAGTGGGATGGAAGCCAGTAAGAGTCGTCAGAAGGATTATTCTTATATGAGTCTCTCATCAGGAGGCTTAGCAGCCAGCAATTACCAAAAAGCGGCCCTTTTGATTTAAAGGGAAAGTTTCAGAAATAGACTAAAACGTTGAATAATGCACATGATTAGTAATTTGTAGCTGTAGATCAGGGGTTCCCCTCTACCAGAAGTGTTTGTTGAAAAAATAATAAAAACGACACCTGTGGGGAGTTTTAGTATTTTATTTTTCTCGGGACTCAATAGACGTTGTATAAAAACTATTACAGGGAGAGAGGGACCCGGGCAGGCTCGGTAATCACCTTCAGAAAATTTATCTGTATATTCTATTGTGATAGCGCGCTGAATAAAATCTTTTCAAGCTGCAGCCTTTATATGATGCCCTGGATTTTTAAATGAAAATGGGGGTCAAATTCTCTCATTTTCCTTACAATGGAGTGAAAAGAACAACTGGCCAGTCTTGATGGCCGCACCAGAAGGTGATTTGATAAAAGACAGACTACGAGTGAATGCTGGACTCAGATCAATGCCTTATTGTGAGCACTCTCGGAGACAAACGAGGACTGGCTACGATTTAAGCTGTGTAATTAAATTTCACACAATATGAAGCAGCAAATGACATGTAAATTATGAATGGCCGGATCCTTACTTTCCATGACACTGTTAAGTAAGGGAGGTGTAAGTGAACCATTAGATTATACTGGACTGCACAGACTCTGAAAAGCTTGTCTTCTCGAGTGGACACAGACGGCTTTGGCACAAGCGATGTACTCTTAGACCATTTCAAACAGTGTGAGAACAATAAGTGACCAGCCTTTAATTGTGTTTGTCCACCTAGGTATAAAATAGACATTATCGCAATATTGTATCACGCACCGAGATGCTTGAATTCAACCTAAGTGTGACATGACATGATATACTCAACTTGGCCATTGTTTGACAAGCCGAAAGAGCACAAAAGGAATGACTTCAGGGAACTTTTAATTCATTCAGACCCAACTTTTCCCTTTTAGTTTTAATGCAAATACAGAGAAATAAAAAAAAAATACAAATTAAAAAAAATAATTGTATGTACCAACTTTACCACCAGTAAACCACAGTGTACTTGGCAATACTTAAATATGGTCTTGAAACCGTTCAAAAGTGATTACGGAGTTGTAGAGAAACACCTTTAACTATCATTCGACAGCATTCCCTTCTTAATGAGGACAAATCCTTTTTTCAGTTAAAGCTTAAAAAAAGGGGGAAGCCGGTACCCTTTGCAAGGCAGCTCATTAAAATGTGGAATGCTGCAAGAGGGCTCCCTCCACATGCAGTCTCTTTCTGGTTGAGTAAGGATCACAGGCTCCAACATAAATGTCCCTCTCATCTCAAGTACTTGTTTTGCACCCAGACACTCAGAGAAAAGAGGCACAACTTGTTAGTCAACAGTAATTTTGAAGGATGGAAGAGGATTTGGAGGGGGTTGGGGTGAAAAGCTAACATCTCTTCTTCCCTGGTGAGATCTCTTTGAAGTAATGCAAAAGTATCGGTTTGAAACACTCACTTTAATAAGGTTGTGTAAACGTCCAATACTTGGCACTTTAAAAGGATGAAAAATTCAATACCTTCTTTTTTGCATAGATTCAATATTTGCCTCGTGTGTCAAGGGCTCGAGCACCTACTCCAGTTATCTGAACTGAACAGTAATAGTGTCAGGGAACATAAAACACCAGAAAATGACTTCAGATGCAGTGAAGATTTAACTCTTTGTGTTTGCACATGATGCCATAATTTTCCAATTGGTGGGGGGATTTTTACACCTTTTTTAAAAAACACCTTTTAATTTATATGCTCAAGGGATTGTTTGAGTATTAAAGAAAAAACAAAAGATGGCAAATATTACAGCATGTGATCTCTGTGGCTAGTGATTAGCTGCAGCGGTCTCATAAAGGTATCACAACTCAATCATAGCGGTCTGTAAAAATGAATACCATCTGCAGGCCACCAGAGCATCCACACTAGATTGGAGAGGTGGTTTGGGACAGAAAAGGTGAGTATTAGAGATGAGTGACCGTGCTCGGATAAGAAGTTATCTCTGCACGCTCGTGTGCTAATAGAGTATCTTCGGCATGCTTGAACACTATGTTCGAATCCCTGTGGCAGCATGTCTCGCGGCTGACAAACAGGCTATCCCTACATGTGTTGCAGATGTCAAACAGCTGCGAAACATGCAGCTGGGGCAACTTGAACATATTACTAGAGCATGCTGAATATATTCTGTCACCACACGAGCGTGCTGGGACAACACCTTACCCGAGCACGGTCGGTCAACATTAACCCCTTAACGACCGCCGATTAAGGGTACTTAAACCACAGCGCCGTTAATCAACAGCGCTGTGGAAAAAAGTGAATAGCGCCCCCCACAGTCGGATTTTCTCCGGGGTCTTGGCTACCGGGGGTAGCCGAGACCCCAGAGAACATGAATCGGGTCGGTTTTTACCGACAACGATGTTGCGATTGCCGTTATTAACCCTATAACGGCGATCGCAACAACAACAAAAAAATCCTTTGTGCCTTTTCATTTCTCTCTGCTCTGATGTGATTGGACATCAGAGGAGAGAGAAATAGGGTCCCCGGGACCCCCACTGTGGCCCCCGGTGGTCTTGGGGCCCTCCTGTCTCCCCCGGTGCCACTGCCATGCTGCGATGCCGAGAAAATGGCGGGCGCATGCTCAGTGCGCCCGCCTTGAGGTGCCGGGGGGGGTTGGGCTATTTTCTCTGGGGTCTCGGCTGCCAGGGGTAGCCAAGACCCCAGAGAACATGATAGGGGCCCCCACAGTCACTACTCTTTTGCGATCGCCATATAAAGGCGATCGCAAAAGAAAACACACAGCCGCGATCCTGCTTCAAAATTTCTCTCCCCTCTGATGTGATCGCACATCAGAGGGGAGAGAAATAGGGTCCCCGGGACCCCCGATCTCCCCCCCTGTACCTTCCTGTGGCCCCTGTGTCCTCCGATCCTCCCCCTGTCCTGCACAGCGCCCCCTGTCCTCCGATCCTCCAGCGTCTTCATCCAGTAAAAAAAAAAATGGCGGGCGCATGCGCAGTGCGGCAGATTCAAAATTTTTTCATTCACTCTCCTGAATGTACGTTTTGATCACTGTGATAAACATCACAGTGATCAAAATAAAAAAAAAACAGTACATAAACCCCCCCTTTATCACCCACTTAGTTAGGAACATATAATAAAATATAGAAATTTTATTTATTTTCATTTTTCCATTAGGGTTATAATTAGGGTTAGAATTAGGGTTAGGGTTATAATTAGGGTTAGCATTAAGGTTAGGGTTAGCATTAGGGTTAGGGTTAGGCTGGGTTCATACTGCGTTATGGCAGTCCGATAGACGGACTGCGTTACACCGCGGTATAACGCGGTGTAACGCAGTCCGTTAACGCTGCCATTCATCCCCATTTGAGGGCGCATCGCGACGCATGTCGTAAAGCGGCATGCGTTCGCGACGTGCCGTTATTCAGTGACGGAGCCTCGGACGCGGGCTGCAGCGTCTGGGCTCCGTCACCGCTAGCGCAGATGAATCATCTGCTGATTTCTCTGCGCTAGCGGGTATAGCATAACGCAATCGCGTTATGCTATACCGTTAAAAGCCCGTCAACGCTATGTGTTGAACGGGCTGGTAAAACGCAATATGAACCCAGCTTTAGGGTTATAATTAGGGTTAGGGTTGGAATTAGGGTTAGAATTAGGGTTAGGGTTACAATTAAGGTTGGAATTAGGGTTGGGATTAGGGTTAGGATTAGGGGCATGTTGGGGCTAGGGTTGGAGCTAGAATTGAGGGGTTTCCATTATTTAGGCACATCAGGGGGTCTCCAAACACGACATGGCGTTCAAAAAGTCAAATGGCGCTCCCTCCCTTCCGAGCCCTGCGGTGCGCCCAAACAGTGGTTTACCCCAACATATGGGGTATCAGCGTACTCAGGACAAATTGCCCACCAATTTTGGGGTTCTAATTTCTCTTGTTACCCTTGGGAAAATAAAAAATAGCTGGCTAAAAAAATCATTTTTGAGGAAAAAAAAAATATATATATTTTACGGCTCTGCGTTTATACATTTCTGTGAAGCACTTTGGGGTTCAAAATGCTCACCACACATCTAGATAAGTTCCTTAGGGGGTCTAGTTTCCAAAATGGGGTCACTTGTTGGGGTTTTCCACTGTTTAGGCACATCTGGGACACTGCAAACGGAACATGACCCCCATCAACGTCTGCATTCCAAAACGTTATTACTTCCTTTCCAAGCCCTGCTGTGCGCCCAAACAGTTTCCCCCCCACATATTTGGTATCAGCGTACTCAGGACAAATTGGACAACAACTTTTGGGGTCCAATTTCCTTGTGAAAAATCAAAAATTTGGGACTAAAGTATCATTTTTGTGGAAAATTGTTTTTTTTTTTTTTCACACCCAGGCATTATAAACTTTTGTGAAACACTTGGGGGTTCAAAGTGCTCACAACAGATCTTGATAAGTTCCATAGGGGGTCTAGTTTCCAAAATGGTGTTACTTGTGGGGGGTTTCCACTGTTTAGGCGCATCAGGGGCTCTCCAAATGCGACATGGTGTCCAATCTCAATTCCAGCCAATTTTGGTTTGAAAAAGTCAAACGCCGCTGCTTCCATTCCAAGCCCTGCCGTGCGCCCAAACAGTGGTTCCCCCCATATATGGGGTATCAGCGTACTCAGGACAAATTGGACAACAACTTTTGTGGTCTAATTTCTCCTGTTACCCTTGGGAAAATAAAAAATTTGGGACTAAATGATCAGGTTTGTGGAAAAAATATGATTTTTTATTTTCACGCCCGGGCGTTATAAACTTCTGTGAAGCACTTGGGGGTTCAAAGTGCTCACCACACATCTAGATAAGTTCCTTAGGGGGTCTAGTTTCCAAAATGGGGTCACTTGTGGGGGTTTTTCACTGTTTAGACACATCAGGGCCTCTACAAATGCGACATGGGTCCAGCCAATTCTGCGCTGAAAAAGTCAAACGGAGCTCCTTCCCTTGCGACCTCTGCCGTGCGCCCAAAAAGTGGTTTACCCCAACATATGGGGTATCGGCATGCTCAGGACAAATTGCACAAAAACTTTTGGGGTCTTGTTACCCTTGGGAAAATAAAAATTGGGGTGAAAAGATCATTTTTGTGGAAAAAATATGATTTTTTATTTTCACGGCTCTACGTTATAAACTTGTGTGAAGCACTTGGAGGTTCAAAGTGCTCACCACTCATCTAGATAAGTTCCTTAAGGGGTCTAGTTTCCAAAATGGGGTCACTTGTTGGGAGTTTCCACTGTTTAGGCACATCAGGGGCTCTCTAAACGCGACATGGCATCTAGCCAATTCTGCGTTGAAAAGTAAAACGGCGCTCCTTCCCTTGCGACCTCTGCCGTGCGCCCAAAAAGTGGTTAACCCCACATATGGGGTATCAGCATGCTCAGGACAAATTGCACAAAAACTTTTGCGGTCTTGTTACCCTTGGGAAAATAAAAATTGGGGTAAAAAGATCATTTTTGTGGAAAAAAAAAGATTTTTTTTTTCACGGCTCTACGTTATAAACTTGTGTGAAGCACTTGGAGGTTCAAAGTGCTCACCACACATCTAGATAAGTTCCTTAAGGGGTCTTGTTTCCAAAATGGGGTCATTGTGGGGTGTTTCCACTGTTTAGGCACATCAGGGGCTATCTAAACGCGACATGGCATCCAGCCAATTCTGCGTTGAAAAAGTCAAACGGCGCTCCTTCCCTTGCGACCTCTGCCATGCGCCCAAAAAGTGGTTTACCCCAACATATGGGGTATCGGCATGCTCAGGACAAATGCACAAAAACTTTTGGGTCTTGTTACCCTTGGGAAAATAAAAATTGGGGTGAAAAGATCATTTTTGTGGAAAAAATATGATTTTTTATTTTCACGGCTCTACGTTATAAACTTGTGTGAAGCACTTGGAGGTTCAAAGTGCTCACCACACATCTAGATAAGTTCCTTAAGGGGTTTTGTTTCCAAAATGGGGTCACTTGTGGGGTGTTTCCACTGTTTAGGCACATCAGGGGCTATCTAAACGCGACATGGCATCCAGCCAATTCTGCGTTGAAAAAGTCAAACGGCGCTCCTTCCCTTGCGACCTCTGCCATGCGCCCAAAAAGTGGTTTACCCCCACATATGGGGTATCGGCGTATTCAGAAGAAATTGCACAACAAATTTTGTGGTTCATTTTTTCTTTTAACACTTGTGAAAATAAAAAAAATTGGTTCCGAAGTAAAGCTTTTGCAAAAAAAGTTAAATGTCAATTTTTTCCTTCCACATTGCTTCAGCTCCTGTGAAGCACCTGAAGGGTTAATAAACTTCTTGAATGTGGTTTTGAGCACCTTGAGGGGTGCAGTTTTTAGAATGGTGTCACTTTTGGGTATTTTCTATGGCATAGACCCCTCAAAGTGACTTCAAATGTGATGTGGTCCCTAAAAAAAAATGGTGTTGTAAAAATGAGAAATCGCTGGTCAACTTTTAACCCTTATAACTTCGTAACAAAAGAAAATTTTGTTCCCAAAATTGTGCTGATGTAAAGTAGACATTTGGGAAATGTTATTTATTAAGAAATTTGTGTGACATATCTCTCTGATTTAAGGGCATAAAAATTTAAAGTTTGAAAATTGCTAAATTTTCAAAATTTTCGCCATATTTCCGTTTTTTTCATAAATAAACACAAGTCATATCAAAGAAATTTTACCACTAACGTGAAGTACAATATGTCACGAAAAAACTACCTCAGAATCAGCGGGATTCGTTAAAGCGTTCCAGAGTTATAACCTCATAAAGTGACAGTGGTCAGAATTGTAAAAATTGGCCCGGTCATTAAGCTGCAAAATGGCTCTGTCACTAAGGGGTTAAGTGAGTATCTATTATTGGTTGGCTTTTTTTGCTGCTTATTTCACATACTCCTTCTTATGATAAAAAAAACCTCGAATTTGTGACAGAAAATTTTTTTTAATGCTTGCTCTGATTACCATGTCAACCATAACTGTAAATGGAACATCCAATAGTTCATAGATTCCCAACAGTTTTTTTTCATGTGGGTCACATTCAAACTTGAGGTTTGGAAGCCACATTCAATTAAAAAGTTAAAAGGAGCAATCCAATACCTAAAATGTATTTTTATATACCGTCTATCTATTTTATACCTGAAGTACTTTTGTAATTTGTTTTATTATAAAATACTCTACACTTCTCCCTATCCAGCTAATCCATACATTTATTTTTTCCATAGCACTGGCACTCTGCTTTTGCATGCAAATTCTTACAGTGCAAGATATTGTCATCAGGGGATGGTGATAGAAGCAGGGTGAATGACAGCAGCGCCACTCCACTTGTTCGATCGTCATGAGTGGCAGTGATACAAAATGGGTGAGTGATACAAGCACCTTTTCAAAACTTCTACAACGATAGAACCTGTGGGGTGGCGCTGCTGTCACTCACCCTGTTTCTATCACCACCACCTGATTACACATACTTTTATACTAAGCTGCGACTTATGCGGACAGAAGTGCCAGTGCTTCGGTCACTTCTCTCTCCTGCGGCACCTATCAGCGCCATGGACTCAAGAGGTCTTCAGAGAGCAGAGATGAAAAAGCTGTGGTAACTGCAATACCGTCCCCTGCTCATGTTCTCTTCCAGGTGGGTTTACAGACGCTTAGGGAAAGTGAGTGCAGCCCCAGCCTCCTGATGATGCCTCATTAGAGGCTCTTCTCGAACAAAATGTCACAGGGAGTAAAATAAAAAAAAAAAAAACATTTAGGGATTAGCTGGATACAAAGAAGTGTAGGGTATTTTATAATAAAGCAAATTTAAAAAGTGTTTAGCGTGTAAAACTGCCTATTTAAAAAGGACTTTTTAGGTATCGGATTAACACTTTAAGATATTAGATGTGGAGAAACACAAAATTATGTTAAAATAAATATTTCAGTTAAAAATTGTCACATGTATTATACAACCTAAATTTCTCAGTTTGCAATATTGTTAAAAACAAAAAATAACATAACTTAGAGATCTTAAGCCACATCATTGGGTGGGCTTACCAGCCAAATGTGGCTTCTGAGCTTATTGCTAGGGATAATGGTATTTAACCAAACTTTCCAATTAAAGGGAAGGAAAACATTTTGCACGCTTACCTAAAATGTTCTATTGACCTCTTACGAAAAAATATAATTCTATTTAGGTGTTTTGTTGTTCAACTTATAATGGGTCCTTCAAATTTACATTGGAAACATATTAAAGCCCCCCATACACTTTAAATACCATCGTTTGGCTGGCAGTTATGTCACCTGATTGTCCCATATAAAGAAGTGCTTAGTCTGCGGAGTGCTTCAGGGTTCTCTACTCGAGAGATGCTGCCAGACATCTCTGTTGGCAGCTTAATTCTTAGAGAACAAGAGGATTGGCAACCATTGGACATACTGATTTCTTATCACCCTCAATATCATCTACAGGGGTGAAAGTAAAAGGTCACTATACACACTGGACTGTAAGCCAAATCTATCAATGTCGGAGGGTATGACATTGGGAGGTCATAAGGTTTCTAAAATTTGATCTAGAGTCAGATCACAGGTATCT
Source organism: Oophaga sylvatica (assembly GCA_033576555.1). Classification (NCBI taxonomy): domain Eukaryota; kingdom Metazoa; phylum Chordata; class Amphibia; order Anura; family Dendrobatidae; genus Oophaga; species Oophaga sylvatica. The sequence continues at coordinate 109,532,896 of JARQOD010000010.1, read as the reverse complement.
ACTAAGTACTAAGTAAAATCTGAGCTAGGACAATTAATGTCTTTTTTACAGTTTTGGAATTCTTTATTTTTTTCATCTTTTTACACAATTATTGTTGAACGTGTATGACATTCCAAGTATTGCCTTTATGTTTTCTAACCAGACAAAAAATTTGAATATGAGGGGTCAACTTTTCCCCAGACATGCGTAAACTGAGCATTTCAATGCAATCCTATGGTGGCGGAATTGCCGCGATTCTGGAAAATTAATGAACATGCGGCGGATTTTTCCAATATGCGATTCCGCAGCGGAAAAATGCGCAGCATTGGCACAGCAACTGCGGAATCCCATAGGATTGCATGGGATGCGTTTTGTTAGCGTTTTTATAAGCGTTTCCGCAGCGGAAAAACGTGGCAAAAACGCAATGTGGGCACATAGCATTATAAGTTGAACAGTATATGAAAACAGCTTTACACCTTTAATACATCCTGTGCTCTGCCTAGTGCAAGGACTAGAAATAAAGGAACATTACTTCTTTTTTGGGCGTATTTGACTACCAGGTTTGGGTGTGGACTGGCTCTTTTTAAGAAGACCCACTGAGTATGGAATCTTATTTGTAATGATCAGAGAGAACAGCCATTTAGAGGGGTATTTCCATTTCTAAAATCCTATCCCAATATGTAGTAGGTGTAATAATAATAATATTACCAAATATGTCTAACTAGAAATGTAGTATAGTTCTTGTGATTCGCTATGTTGCTTACCCAATGTGCAGGGCAGTACAGGGGCTTAGGTATCCATGGTTACAACCACTCATATAGTGACAGATAGTTGTTAATGGTCGTAACCATGGATATCTAAGATACTGCAATGCCCTGCACATGGGGTAAGCGACCTAGCAAATCAGAAGAACTATACTACATTTCTAATTTGAGGTATTTGCTATTATTATTTCTCCTACCACATATTGGGAAAGTATCTTGGAGATAGGAATACCCCTTTAACTACAGTCATCTGTTTAGGGGTGTTTACCATTTTCAGTATACTGCAAAGGTTTCAATGAGATGACCTTGGGGCAGCTTCATGAGGCGGACTCTTCTTAAGAAGCCCATCTGGGTATGGAGTATTACTGGTAATGCTATATGGGAAACAAATACGGTATGTAAATTGTTCCATACAGCGCCCTCACAGGCCTGACAATAGGCATAACACAAGTGTTAGCTAATAGCTATCTCGAGAGAGTTCCTTTAGTATCAACTTGAATAGTATAAAAAGTTTCATGACAAACAGTTGACAAATTTATCAATGTAAATAACTTGCAAACTTGTTGAAAACTTTCTTGAGACGAACAAGTGAAATCAAAGAATTATATTAGTCACTAAAGCAAACCAATTTTGGGGGGTTGTTATTTCATTAATTCAACACCTGCAAAAGTCAAAGCTTCAATATCCCAAAATACTTAAAACTATCAATTACACTAGCATTCCTATCTCTTATCATTTAGTGTAAAGTATGGATTCTTTTCTATTCTTTGTGTCAAAAGGGCCAATAATTAAAATTTGATGTAAACATGACAACTATATCAGCTCTGGGAAAATACAATCTCTGCATTCATAACCAGTCAAGCACAAAACACAGAGAGAAAAATTACTATCATTAAAAAATGCTACTTATTGAGCAAGTTCCCAGACTATTTCATGCTTTCTGTGTCACCATGAATGTGTATTAAATAATAATAGTAATACAAATGGGGAGAAAGTGAGTTTTTTAATCTAAATGATGTTTAGTGCAGTTGGAGATTCCAGTGTATGTTCTTCAACAAAATGGAGGTCAGCTGGCTACAAAGTAGATAAAGAAACAACAAGCTATCATGATACATTGTGGAGGCTATTGATTTTATTTATTTTCCAGTGATTAATAAAGAGACAGAGGAAGAAAATGTAACAGAAACTAAGACAGAAATATGAATATAGAAAAGGGGGAGAACTTCTAAGCAAAACATGTTAACATTTTTGTCTCATAATAATGGAGAACATAATGTGCCCAAACTATAGTGGGTTTTAGACTTTTTTAAAACCATCCTAAATTTTGTAAAATGTCTATAAGCAAGGGATGTGACTAAAATTAAGTTGTAATAGGCAGCTGTAACACCAGCGTCCCTGCATTCCTCTGCTCCTCCCACCCAGAAGGGACTCCAACTTACTCACCGCCCAGGTCACTCTGCTGCGTCTCCTGCTTTATTTTCCATATCCCAGGGTCTGAGCGCCACACAGGTTCCCTGGCAGAGTGCTTAGGGTACATGTGCATGCTTCCTGACTCTTAAGCAGACAGAATGCACACGCTTAATATGTCTCCAGCCAATAGCTGGGAGGCACTTAATACTTAAGGCACCTCCACCTGTTGGGAGGTGCCTTGGCAACAATAGTAGTAAGTCAGTCTGCAAGAGGCTAGCTTGTTATCAGGTACCTGTACCAGTTCTGCTTTCCAGTATCCATCTCGTCTGAGACAATTCTGAAACTGCTCCGGCAGTACCTGAACCCGAAACTGTTCCGGCGGTATCTGTGCCTGAAACTCACACTGCCTGTTCTGATTCCAGAGTCTGTCCCATCTGAACAAATATCTACATCATTACCATCTGTAACTCGTCCTTTGTTGGACTCTTGAGTCCGCTTCTGCTGTCAGCTGCCGCGGTACCGGGATATATCCTAGAGTAGTACCCGGCATCCACCTAGGGTCAAGTCTAACCTCACCAGCAAGGGCTCTAGTGAACATTTATTTGGTGGCTTAGGCCTCTTTCACACATCAGTTTTTTACAATCAGTCACAATCCGTCAAAGTTGGAAAAAAACAGATCCAGTGCAGATTGTAAAAAACTAATGCGACAAATCAGTTTTTTTGCTGGATCCGACTGCCCTACCTGGTAATAATAATTGGAGCATGCTCAGCTTACAAAAACCGAATCCGTTGCTGAATTCCCTCATTTGACAGACAGCGACGAATCCAGCGCCCATAGGCTTCCATTATAGCCAACGAAGGACGGCGCTGGATTCGTCGCTATCCGAATTTTCGATGGAGACAAAAAACGTTACACAAAATTTCCGACAGATCCAGTGAACGACAGACGAAACGTGAGGCCATCCGCCACAATCCGTCGCTAATACAAGTCTATGAGAAAAAAACGGATCCAGCGTCATCAGTTGCTGGATCAGTTTTTTTTCTAAAAACGACGGATTGCAACTGATGGCAAAAAACTGATGTGTGAAAGAGGTCTTAGTCATGCCCTTCCAGGCTCTCACTGCTCCATGGCGTAGTGGGTCCACGATACACAAATGTGACAGCAGCAAATGCTTTGAAGACACGCGCCATCTTTTCAAATACTTTTAAATAAAAATCTATAATTTTGTAACAATTTTATCTCAATATTTTCTTCTATTTTCAATGGATTAAAATAATTATTCCCACAAATGTATGTAATAGGTGCACATATTAGTGTGTTTATTTAAGAGCAAAGTTGTCAGATGTTTTAACTATTTCCACAAATTTCAATAAGACTTCAAATTCTCACAAAGAAATTAAAGGGAATCTGTCAGCAGGTTTTTGCGACCTCATCTGAGAGCAGTGTAATATGTAGGTAAAGAGAAGCTGAATCCAACGATGCATCACTTAGATTACTGGGTGCAGCCGTTCTGACACAATCAGAGCTTTTAGATTTAGAATAGGGAAGAGCAAGGACAAGTGGACTGCACCAGCGCTGCAGATTTAAGAACGGATCCAAAGACAAAATAATTTAAGGTGGTTTATTGTCAAAGCGTTTTAGAATCAAATCCAACTCTTACCTTAGGACAATCACAAGTGAAAGTAGCAAAATAACATACATGCGGTTTAAACCTTAAAGGGAATCTGTCACACGATTTTGGCAAAAATGGGGTGACAGAATCCCTTTAAATTATTTTGTCTTCGGATCTGTTCTTAAATCAGCAGCGCACGTAAAGTCCACTTGTCCTGGCTCTTCCTATACTGCAAACCTTTCTGTGGATGCTGCAGTGACTGACAACTACGCTACGATAGTGTGTAACACACAACCCTTGCAGGTGAGCAGATTACAGTAATCCTCAATTTTTATTACTCAGATAAGACCCTAATGCACTTTGTATACTTTTTATAGACTTAGAATGGAGCTGAGTTGAGAAAGCTAACTCCGCCCACACCAGGCTCTCTGTGTACAAAGTCCGTAGGCAGTAAATCCATCACAGTTAGTAAACAACAGCACATACCGTATTTTCCGGCGTATAAGAAAACTTTTTAACCCCTGAAAATCTTCTTAAAAGTCGGTGGTCGTCTTATACGGCGGGTACAGACCAATCTGCATATGGTGGGGTGGAGGGGAGTGGTCCCGATGACGAAGGGAGGGGGCGTCTCAGAGGGAAGGTGTTGGATACCTGATCGTATCAGCGCTGCTCTCTGCGGGTCTAGGCACTGGGGGCGGCCTTGGCGGCTCCTCTTTCTGCAGCCTGGGGGGGCTCTGTGCTGGGGGACGGTGGCGGTGGCTCTTTCTGCAGAGTCGGGGCTCTGCAGGCATTTCCTCAATCCCCGCAGGCCCCGGCAGCCCCATTACTGCGAAGCGGTGGCCTCCGAGAAAATGGCCGATGCATGCTCAGATTCAGATCTCGTCTCAAGATCTCGAGAGACGAGATCTGAAACTGAGCATGCGCCGCCCTCAGCGGCCATTTTCCCGGAGGCCACCGCATCGCAGCAATGGAGCTGCCGGGACCTCCGGGGATTGAGGAAATGCCGGCAGAGCCCAGACTCTGCACAAAGAGCCACCGCCGCCGTCCCCAGCACAGAGCCCCCCAGGCTGCACAAAAAGGAGCCGCTGCCGCCCTCCAGCATAGAGCCCCCCAGGCTGCTGAAAGGAGCCGCCGAAGCCGCCCCCCAGCGCCTAGACCCGCAGAGAGCAGCGCTGATATGATCAGGTATCCAATACCTTCCCTCTGAGACACCCCTCCCTTCTTCATCTGGACCACTCCCGGCGTATAAGATGACACCCGGCGTATAAGAAGACCCCCCCACTTTTAAGAAGATTTTATATTTTGACTGGAAAAGTTGGGGGGTCGTCTTATACGCCGGAAAATACGGTACTTTGACAAGTGACACATCCCTGCATTCTGTGTCTCAGCCTCAATCTCCTGCTGCCTTCAGATTACACAGCAAAAACCTGCTGACAGATTCCCTTTAAATACACAACCTACTAGCAAAATACACAACCTACTAGCAAAATGCTCAATAGGCTGCAATTCATATTATATGACACATTAAGTATTTGGTCAGGATTTTACATCAGTATTTGTAAGTCAAAACGAGGACTGAGTGAGAAATACAGAAGTGGTGACGTGTTTCTATTATACTTTTCCTCTGATTGCCCAACTCCTGATTTTGGCTTACAAATAGTGATGTAAAATACTGATCAAATACTGATAGTGTGACTGTGGCCTTAGGTATGTGCTGCAGACATTTCTGCATCAAAAATGTGTCAGCATGTTTTTGCATGTGTTGTTGATGTGTTTTTCCTCTTGATTAGAATGGATGAAAAATGTGGCAAAAACACTGAAAGAACTGACATGCTGCAGTTATGAAACTGCTCTAAATCTGCGAGGAATAAATAAGAATCATGTGCATAAGATTTCAGAAATCTCATTCACTTTGTTGGTACAGTAAAATGTGATTTTCATTGTTAAAAACGCAAGGTGTGAAAGTGACCTTAGGTAGGCACATATACCATAAATAACTCCTGATTGAGTATAGTAAACTTGTCACTTATTTTTTTTAAAGCCAGTCACCTTGCATCAGTCTTAAGATATGTGGAGCCAAGTGGAAAGGTAAGAGGGTACACCTATACAACGGAAGAATAAGGGTTGAAGTGAAGAAATAGGCACAATGATGATGATATTTAAAGAATTGCTTCATATATACTGTCTTGCAACTGAGATTTACTATGGATCCGCCATAAACATATTTTGCAGTGGATGAGGAATACGGTGGTTTGGAATTTGTGCTGCTTAATGTTTCAAAAATGCGATCACACACAGAGGTGAAGCATGAATTTTGGTTTATTTGTCAATATGTTTCAAGGTTTTTAAACCTCTTCATCAGGACAAAACCACAACGATCTAAATATAAATATATTTTGCGTTTTTGACGGCTTCGACACGAGTATGAGGGTCTTGAAGTTGGACTTCTACTATTCAAGAATTAATAGCCTATAAACTTTTCATGGAAAAAAAAACTAACGAGTATGAACAAAGACATGCGTATAGTTCATGACTACATTGATTCTAACAATCATTTTCTTAATGAGAATAAAGGATTTGTATAAATTACATTATAGTCACGTTTCATCACAGACCGGTGTGTTCTGGCTGCACTTCTCTTGGTGCCTACATTTTCTGGACAGAACTCCTTATAGTAGTGCCATGTGAATTCACCATAAACAGAATACAATATAAAAAAAAATAAACTCAGGGCCATAAATGCTACTGCCGTCCAATGATACCCTTAAGGAGCAATGCCATTATTCAAGAGCAAAACAAGTTACATTTTAAGGGTTATATTCACTTTAATCCACGGTAAATAATCATTGGAGACCTAGTAACCTCTCCCCGATTTTGGGAGTATGGGAGGAAAGCAAAGAACCCATTCTAAATCGAAGCATAAGCAGTGAGGTCATACAAGCACTGTGCATACGCTGTCCTTGGTTGGGCTTGAACTCTTGCAAACTCTATGATTAAGCTTTAAAGTCAAAGTTTTACTTTAGAAATGTTCTAAAGATTAAATGCAATTTCTGGTGTCTCAGAATCAAGATTGAATATAAAACTATTTTATAATTTCCAAACCAGTGGAAACCAAATTAAATCATTAAATCAAGACTGGTGTGCAAACCGTGTGCGCTGGGTATAATGCACCTAATTCATTTTTCAAATTCATTTTAAGAAAGTTGTCGGAGTTAAGGGTATGCCACACTAAACAATATCGCTAACGGGATCGCTAAAAAACGTCACTATTTAGCGATCCCGTTAGCGATATTGTTCAGTGCGGCAGCTTCCAGCGACGAGCTTCCTGCTGTGATCTCGCTCGTCGCTGGAATCGTTCCGGACCCTATTTCATCGCTGGCGCTCCCGCTGGGTAAGTATCTAATCGCTGTGTGGCACCTTTTCTTAGCGATTTAGCGGTACTTTTGTACCGCTAAAGTCGTTAAGAAGATCGCTAACGGCGATAGCGTCGTTAACTATATCGCTAAATGTGACCGCATTTAGCGATATAGAAACAATCCCGCTAGCGATCTCATTAGTATGCAACGCTAACGAGATCGCTAGCGGGATAGCTTAGTGTGGCAGTACCTTTAGCCGAGAGTTGAGTAAAGCTACCAAAAGTTTAAATTTGTGCACAACCATGAGTTCTGCAAAAATTTGGTGACATTTCAAAGAGCCTTATATCAGAATTCCTAAATTCGCTTGATGAATTGGGGCCTTAAGATTTTAATTAAATTTAATGAAACATCAAAAATATGCATTCTTCTAAAAGCCAACCATCAGAGAAAATACAATGTAATCTGGAAGTTAACAATGACCTTTTATATTACGATGATTCTTGAAGTGGAATTTAAGATGTCATTATAATTTTGCCATTAGGAATCCAGTAGATTACTCTAAATGCATGAAATAGCCGTACCATGGTACAATTCGAGAACAGGTCCAGTTATCGTGATGTTAAAAAAAATCCTTCTTAGGCTTCATTCAGACGTGTGATTTTTGCGTACAAGCTGTATTTGTAACTTTCACAGATAGCACTACTACCTATGATAGTCTACGGGGTTATTCACATGTCTGATTTTAGCCTCGGACCGAGTGGTCTACGGAAAATATTGCAGACAAGTTCGATTTTGATCCGAGGGTCAGATCAAAATCGGAGATGCAAGTCAATGAATCCGTGAAACAATTGGACTGCACAAGGATTACATCCGAGTAAGGCCCGATTTTCACGGACTGTCAGACTGGAAAAGGTGAAAAATATATATTTTTTAAAAATTTTCTACGTATGAGAAAATCGGATGACACTCATACCACAACTCTGATCAGAATAATAGATCCGATTTTCTCATATGCGAAAAAATCGGACATCTGAATGATGCCTTATGCTACTGTATGATGATTGGTACAGCGGAATTAAGCGTTCATAAAAATATTGCCATAAAAAAGTGAGTTATTACTGTAAATACATGAATTAGCTGTAAAATAAATAGTATCTGTTAGGGGTCGAGTTCCCGCTTCTGCACAAGGGGAATCTCGAGCCATCCCCGCTGCGGTCCCCCATCCGTCTCCGGCCGCAGGGGAGCCTGCTCAGCAGAGACGTCGGTCCCAGCATCTCGCCCAGTCTAATACTGTGCAGAGGTTTACTGCTGCCTCTCCAGGTTCTGCTATTGTAACCAGTGCAGGTCAGCGGCGAGAAGACGTATTTGGGACTAAGTCCGGTGTGTTTCCTTCTGAGCATGCCCAGGGTAAGATCTCTCATAGGAGATCAGGGGTCATATGCTCGGCTACTGCAGCGACTCCCATTGGTCCTCCAGGAAGGTCCTGAAGCTGCTCGAGTTCTGGGGCAGGCTTCCATTGGTCCTTTCTGGAAGGTCCTGAAGTTCTTGTTGCTATAAAAAGCTTGCATGAACGCACGGCCATGCGCTAGTATCAATCCTGTTACGTGCTTTGCGCCAGTGTGGTCATGTACGCATGTGATTAGGGCTCGGCTGTAAAACGCCACTAGAATACCGGCACCTCCGGTGAGGAGTTTGTATGCACGTGTTCAGGGCCTGGCTGAAATAAGCCTCTAGAATACCGGCTACTCCGGTGAGGAGTAGGTTGTCTGCGTTTCTGTCTGCATGACCATGGACTGCAATTTGCTCAGAAGTTATTTATGTCTCCTGTGAGGTTAACAGGACACAGTTTCTATCACAGCGGCTCTGTGGAGTCATAGAGTCCGCTCATACCGCCATATAGTGCCACAGAGTCTATGTCTGCGACTCTGTGGAATAACAGAGTTCGCTCATACCGCCATATAGTGCTACGGCATCTATATCAGTGACTCTGTGGATTAACAGAGCTCACTTATACCGCCAGTTAGCGCCATCTTACTAGCAGCAGGCTCTGCCTGTACGGTGGACCCCGGGCTGCGAACGCACCTCTCATTTATTTCTATTAGGTGCGTTCCGCAGACCTTAACAGTATCAAACCACTAAAAATCAATTGCTCTTATGATTTATTTTTCATTTATTATAAGATATAGAGGGATTTTTCTGATCCTGGTGGAGTTATAGTATCTGTTATGCTTCAAAAGTCATAGATTGTAAGATTGCGAGCAGGGCCCTCATTTAATCTGTGTTTATTGTTATGCTGTAATGTCTATTGTCTGTACAAGTCTCCTCTATAATGTAAAGTGCTGAGGAATATGTTGGCGCTATAGAAATAAAATTATTATTATTATTATTAAAAGTCCACAAAACTTTAAAATGTAGAAAAGCTAAAATAAACAGTGTGCGCTTCATAAGGCTAGAAAAAAATGTTAATGAAAAAATTGAGACCCCTATAGGTAAAAGGTAAAGACGCAAACAGTGAACACAAAAAGTTGTATCTACATAAATACGCACATGAATGAACTTATCTGTATAGACAATAGTGAACATGGCTTGCACTTTGTGGGGGCTAATTGTTGATAATGATGCACTGGGTGCACTGCCTATACCTTTACACAAGCCCTCAGCATGAAGCAGGGAACAGACAGGACAGGGTTGTAAGCAAGCATTAGCTGCTGTTAGCTTCCCTAATCACATCTACTGCCTACAATGGATAACCCACCCCCCATGATGGTACAGTGATGGGGGCACAGCAAAGTCACAATGAACATCACTTACACTTCAGGCTTTACTTTGCTTTGTCAAAAATATGGGGCCTGAGAGACTTATTTTGCAGACAGGCATCACAGATTCAGAGCTCAGAGGAGAATCCATTGTTTGCAGCTGAAGCATTAGTTCCTCTCTAGCGTCATATTATAGGTCCAGCAACTCATTTTACTAGAAAGACGCTCCCTGGCTGCGGAGGGGTGCTAGAAAAGGAAAGCTAGAGAAATATCAACATCTCCTGTTTGGAGCCTGAACAAAAATAATACGTGCCATTAAATATACAAGAGACTAAAAAAATCTATTCAATTTTCAATTGGGTAAAATCACTCATTTAGGCACAAGAAAGCATTTGTGACGAAGAAGAGAAATGTAAAACTCCTGTAAAGAATTCACAATATGTTGCTGCTTATCATCCTGGTATTTTACAAATTTTCTTCAATTTTCATTAGGTTAATATTATTATTCCCAATACTTGCTGGACTGTAGACGTCTATGTCTATCAGTTATGTCACCTGAGTACTAAAGCCAAGTGTTGATTGCCAAACAATTATGACACAATCACAACATGAAGCTTTACCGCGTGTCACAACATTCTAATACTCCCATTTCTGGCCTTGCTGCCTAAAAAAAACTCCTGTGACCGGGATACACCACTTTTTCTACAGATGATCATAATCATATCTTTGGGCCTTTGGCCGCAGTCTCTGACACCAATGTGAGACAATTACTTCTGCACCATCTATTGTTGCACTACATTTCACTTTTGCATCACTGATAGGGATTTTTCCAAAGTATAGAACAAGAAATGCAGTTTGAATCCCCCTGAAATTTCTTTCATAGAATGGCAAAAAAAATCAATTATAATCAAGTAAAATATTGAAACCTCTAAGTTTCTGTGTAATATGAATAATCTAAAGATGGACAGAAAAATACTTAGCGTATGCTTAAAATTAACTAGATCAACAATCATGGTACAGATCTAACATAAAAGTAACTGACAACAAGCTAAAGTGTCAAAAAGCACTAAATAAAAACAAAACTTCAACTTAAACAGAGAGCACACATAGTGATCATGTCTTCAGGCCAGCACAAAAGACAGCTATGTATATTCTATGTAGAATAAAACAAAGGCAGTCATTAAAAAGGTTTCTTTCCAAAGAACAAGCCATGAATACTGGGGACAATGAGAATGTTGACAAAGGGCAGCCTCCACAATGGAGGCACTTAGGCAGGGTTTTTCATTAGATAACTTCAAAGCCTTACATTTTGCAGCCTATTCATGTCCTCTTAGCAGTGGAGAAGTTATGGTAATGAAGTGCGGTTAAAGAAAAAGTGAATTTCATTTGCGGGTTAAATATATATCATAGAAAGATTTCTCAAAAAATACTCTACGCCTGAAGTGTATTCAAATACATGAAATATTGAAAACTAATAATATTAAGCCTAACGATTACAAACTGCAGTATGGAAGCTATGTAAGGAATTAAAGTAGAGCCCAGTGTTGTCTTTTGGGGCTTTGAATTTTTTGGTATATCCAACAAATCAACTTTTTAGCAGCATAAACAGTGTGGAAGAGAGAAACTGGTAATAATAATAATACGATTATTATAGGACATCTGACAGAGAAGGCTTTCTCCACTAATGTAACACACAAATTGATTTTATGTGTGTATTAGTGACTTAATTTGTGTTGACATGTTTTTGTTAGCGAAGTCCCACCTAAAACAACATTAGATGCAGAATAAGCCCCCAGGACGTGCTAACATGCTGTGAAGATGATGTCCGCACGTTAAGATAGGAGTGTAAATCTGCTGCTTGGCATCGCTGCTTAATAGCACAAATCCTTGAGGCCTAAACATATGTGACAGAATTAATAATCAATAAGTTTCAAATCTTTATAGTAAACAAGAACTCTCATTTCCATGTCTAATTGGTGTTTTGTGTTTTGGGACATTGCTTGATATAACCAAGGAAAAAGGAGTACGATTCACCAGTACAAGACTGGACCATTTTCCCACATTCATGAACAGGCACATTTGTTTCTTGTTAGAGTTTCCAAATAATTTTTGCCCTTTTTTCTGTTTGTTATCAAATTTTATTATATTTTTCAAGATCACAAAGGACCTCCAAAATCCATTTCAAATTGTGTTCCCCTTTCCATTCGTGGGCATTTATCCCATGGATGGACTTTCTTTATACATTTGATCCCTTGTCCCCTCTTTCTCTTCCTTTCCTTACAGGCCTTAATTTGGTCTCTTATTATTATTGTGACCTATTTTGGCCTTTCTAAAGGTCTGATTTATCACTCTACAGCTTTGGGCCAGTATTTGGTAAGCCACTGTATATTATCAGACCTAGTTTTGGTGAATTCTTTAACTGGGGGCAGGTGTATTTAACATCTTTTTGGGAGAGCTTGCGCTCTGTTTAACCATTTTGAATGATGTTTTGTGATGGTATGCTGTTTATATAAGGCATTTAGGCTTTAATTGCACACACATGTGTATGGTTTAAGCTCTATTATGAGCTTGATTGTTGTTTTTTGCTATGTCACATTTGTGATTTTTTAATGTGTTTTTTGTGTCCAATAAAATGTCCATATATTATTGCTGATCTGTGGTGATCCCCCATTTATTGCCTATATCTTTCTCTTTGTTGTACTTGTGTCTCTACATTCATAGGCTTTGGGAGGTTCCCATGTAGATTTTCCCGTGGTGCCCCTCTACTTGTTTTATTTTCCCTTTCCATGGCAATATCTTTATGTACTGGACACATTTTATGATAACAGGCTGCAGCTTAGTGATTAGGACAAGCAGGGGCTTTATTTTAATGTTGTATTATTTATTATTTTCCATTTTATTTTGCATGTAGTTGCTAATTTTCCTTGTAACTGAGGCTGGCATACCAGCCCTAGTTAAAGAGCAAATTCAGTCTCCTGTGCGCACTGCAGAGCTGATCTGGGTCTGCTAACATAAGCTCCTGCTTTTCCCCAGGGAGTCAAGGAGGAAAGCGCTGTTCAGCTCTAGATATACAGTGATCAAAAAGGAAGAAATGATAATAAACCATCTCTGCCTTCTGTACTGGGAGTACAGCTATCCCTGGCGTCCACCTCCCTGCTACTGCACGATCCATGCGCAGCTCATTACTCTGCAGCGACGTACTAAAACATGGCTTCCAATTCCCCAACAAATCCAGTTCAAACTACTAACACTGACCTACAAAGCCGTTCACAACCTGTCCTCTCCCTATATCTCTGAACTAATCTCCCGATATCTTCCCTCATTTAATCTTCGATCCTCCCAAGACCTCCTACTCTCCTCCACACTTATTCCTCACACAACCGCCTCCAAGATTTCTTATGAATATCTCCCATCCTCTGGAATTCCATGCCTTAACATGTCTGATTATCCACCACCCTTCAGACGGAACCTGAAAACCCATCTCTTCAGGAAAGCTTACAGCCTGCAATAACCACTCTGCCCGCCTTACCACCACCCAAGCTGCCGCCTCAGCACCACCAGAGCTGCCGCACCCCCGATCTTCTGTCTCTTCCCCATTATCCCGTAGAATGTAAGTCTGCAAGGAAAGGGTCCTCTCCCCTCTGTACCAGTCTGTCATCGTAAATTTGTTTACTGTAAACGATATCTATAACTTTGTATGTAACCCCTTCCCATGTACAGCACCATGGAATTAATGCTGCTATATAAATAAATAATAATAATAATAATAATATGTGGACCAGTTTTTACCTGTCAAAGATAACATTGAAAGTAAGATAAATCCAACTGACCCTAAAAGATAGGAAGAAAAAAAGGGGAACGGGAGCCGCACACGATTTAAGTGTAGTAAAAACGGTTTCTATATTGCACGTTATAATAGTTGCACTCACGAGAAACAGATGAAATAAGGTATAAACAGGATCCCGCAGGAATCCCGAGGAGGTGGACTGCAGCTAGACCAGCTGGGCTCACGGCAGGCTTCAAACAACCATGGTTAATGCAAGCAATAAACAAAGAAACAAACAGAAAGTTGTCGGCGCTTCAGTCACAAGATTCTCGTGGATATCAAATATATTCATTTATTTAGGAGTTACAGGCTAAAACAACGCGTTTCGACTCCAACATCCCGAGTCTTCTTCAGGTTATTAAAAAATATACATAGCTGAAAACTATCTGGGTGTTTGTTTACTGATTGAAAGTAAGATCAGTGTCGGACTGGGGTGCCAAGGGCCCACCAGTAACATTGACTTTGGGGGGCCCACTTTTCACCTGCTTACAAATATTACACTACCCTAGTTCACCAATTTACCTATATGTCTATATAATAATAAACTGGGTAGTTTGGTTAATGAATTATGAGATGCTGCTATTTTTCTGTACAGAGTGAATCAATTGAGGGTAAAGTGATTAAATTTGCTGATGACACAAAGCTAGGAGGGGTAGCTAATACTAGAGAAGAGAGAGAGAGAGGATTCAAAAAGATATAAATAAACTGGAGCAGTGGGCAGCAACTAACAGAATGTTTTTTAACAGGGAAAGATGCAAAGTACTACATCTGGGAAATAAAAATGAAAAAAGCATATACAGAATGGGAGGAATAGGGCTAAGCAACAGCACATGTGAAAAAGACTTGGGTATACTAATAGATCACAGTGTGATGAAGCAGCAAAAAAAGCAAATACAATTCTGGGATGTATTAATAGAAGCATACAGTCTAGATCACGTGAAGTCATTATTGCCCTCTACACCTCTTTGGTCAGACCTCATCTGGAACACTGTGTCCAGTTTTGGGCACTACATTTTAAAAAAGACATCAACAACTGGGCAAAGCGACCAGAATGGTGTCCGGTTTTGCAAACCATGACCTATGAGGAACGGTTACAGGATTTGGGAATGTTTAGCTTGCAAAAAAGAGACTGAGAGGAGACTAAAGGGTATGCCACACTAAACAATATCGCTAACGAGATCGCAAAAAACGTCACTATTTAGCGATCCCGTTAGCGATATGTTCAGTGCGGCAGCTTCCAGCGACGAGCTTCCTGCTGTGATCTCGCTCGTCGCTGGAATCGCTCCGGACCCTATTTCATCGCTGGCGCTCCCGCTGGGTGAGTATCTAATCGCTGTGTGGCACCTTTTCTTAGCGATTTAGCGGTACTTTTGTACCGCTAAAGTCGTTAAGAAAGCGACCAGATAGGTGTCCGGTCTGCAAACCATACTATAGAGAACGTGTACAGTATTTGGAATGTTTAGCTTGCAAAAGAGACTAGATGGAGACTTAATAGCTGTCTACAAATATCTCAAGGGCTGTCACTTTGTAGAAGGATTATCTTTATTCTCATTTGCACAAGGAAAGACTAGAAGCAATGGGATGAAACTGAATGGAGGAGACACAGATTAGATATTAGAGAAAACTTTTTGACAGTTAGAGTGATCAATGAGTGGAATAGGCTGCCACGAGAGCTGGTGAGTTCTCCTTCTATGGAAGTCTTCAAACAGAGGCTGGACAGACATCTGTCTGGGATGATTCAGTGAATCCTGCTTTGAGCAGGGGGTTGGACAAGATGACCCAGGAGGTCCCTTCGAACTCTACCATTCTATGATTCTTATAGGTGTATTATGCCAAGTACTGCCCATACAATGGAGTTGGGGGCCAAGATCTCCAGAGGGGCCCACCGGGGGATTCCCCTGTTTCCCTATGGGCCAGGCCGAACCTGAGTAAGATCCTTTACCATAAGCAAAAATATCTGAATTCAAACCTTTTCAAGCCCACATTGTTTCTTCTCTTTCATAGACTTTTATGCTTCTCGACAAATATGAATATCATGAATCTATATTTCTAAAATAGAAAACAAAGTGTCCAATGTGGAGATGACTCCTAAAGTGGTCTAAGGGAGCTCTAAAATCTGTTTGCGCTGAACAATCTGCTACATATTTGCCGATCTGTAGTTGTTTTTGCCTGTTTGTAGAGGCTGATCGCATCTTCTATGCACACGGAATGATCACTAATAGGTCTGTGTACACAGGCTGTCATTGCTCTTGGAAGCACATATCCTATTAGAAAAATGTAGAGCCCTTAAAACCCATATATAAGAAAAAATAAATAAATTGTGCCTGTTCATGAATAGTGTAAATTTTCCAGTCTTGAACAGGTTAATTTTATTTTTTCTCAGTTAAACCAAGCAATATCCAAAAACATAAAACAAAAACACTACATATATTTGATTTCACTAATACTGTAAACTTGGAAATGTGATCTTCTTTACAGGGGAAATGTACTGCTAAGAACAATCATTTCTTTAACCCTTTAGTAACTAATTTTAGTCACTTAGTGACTGAGCTAATTCAGACCCTAATGTCCAGGTGTCACGCTGTAATGGCCTTTGGTAAGAAAGGGGGGCCTGAAACTGTCCCTAGTACTGGGACCCTAACTATCCTTGTTCAGGGGTACTCTTAAGGGTAGAGAGGCCCAAGTCTCCAACCTTACTATACTCCTGATAAAGTCCTTAGCTGTCCCCTCTCCCTACCCCAAAAGGTCTGGGAAAGATATGTTAGTGTATATACACATAAGACAAACAGGGATAACAAAAAGCAACTTACATACAAAAAACACACACTAAGGGTAGAGAGGAAATTTTAGAAATCTGACTAGGTTAACCCTAAAACCACCTAATCCCAGAAACTCAGCAGACCATTGTAACGGGTCAGGTAGGTGGAACCTCTGAGCTTTATTTATACAAGAAGGTTATACTTGTAAGAGAGCGGGTGGCGCCCAGGGAGACGGACAGGAAGTCACGGCAAGTGACGGGGCAGTCTCTGGTTATACGGGAAAGGATCACGGCAAGTGACCGGGGCAGTCTCTGGATTGACAGGCAGGTTGTCACGGCAAGTGACCGGGGCAGTCTCTGGATAGACAGGCAGGTTGTCACGGCAAGTGACCAGGGCAGTCTCTGGATTGACAGGCAGGTTGTCACGGCAAGTGACCGGGGTAGTCTCTGGATAGACCGGCAGGTTGTCACGGCAAGTGACCGGGGCAGTCTCTGGATTGACAGGCAGGTTGTCACAGCAAGTAACCGGGGCAGTCTCTAGATGGACAGGTATATACGACCTGAGATGGTGAAGCCTCCCGGTAGGCTAGCAGGCAGATGGCGGATGGACACTCCCAAGTGAGCAGGCGAGAGTCTCTGGAACAGCCGGGGATCACCGCTTGTGACGTCCGAACCTCCGGGTAGGGCTGCAGTCAGATGGCAGATGATCGCTCCCAAGTGAGCAGGCAAGAGTCTCTGGAATAGCCGGGGATCACCGCTTGTGACGTCCGAACCTCCGGGTAGGGCTGCAGTCAGATGGCAGATGATCGTTCCCAAGTGAGCAGGCAAGAGTCTCTGGAATAGCCGTGGATCACCACTTGTGACGTCCGAACCTCCGGGTAGACTTGCGGACAGGTAGCATACAGCAAACGGGCAGGAAACAGGCAGGTAACTGGTAACGGGACCTGAGGGCTGAAGCAGAGTGAAACAGTGCAACAACAACATTGCTCGGGCACCTCCATTAAGGAGGAAGCCCTTAATATAGGGTGGAGTCCTCCGGCATTGGCCGGGGACTTATTTGAAAAATGCGCGCGGCTCCTTTAAGAGCGGGGGAGGGCGCGGGCGCGCGCCCTAAGTCCAGCAGCAGGGAAGGAGCGCGCGGCCCCAGCAGGGCGGAAGGAGGACGCTGAGGAAGGGTAAGGGGGGCGACGTCCCTGCCTGGCAGAGGACGCTGCTGCAGGGGAACAGCGTCCCTGCCTGGCAGAAGGCAGGGACGCCGACGCTACAGTACCCCCCCTCTAGGCCCCCCCCTCTTTAGGCCAGAAAGAAATTTAGCTAGGATGAGAGGGGCATGGATGTTCTCCCGAGGCTCCCACGTTCTCTCCTCAAGACCAAACCCCTTCCAATCCACCAAAAAATAAGTCTTTCTTCCTACCCTTTTGGTGGCCAGAATGTTCTCTACCTCAAATTCATCGTCAGCAGACACTGGAGCAGGAGGTGTACCTGTAGACTTGAAAAAAGAGTTAAGTACCACCGGTTTGAGGAGAGATACATGGAAAGAGTTAGGAATGCGCAAATTGGCCGGGAGTTTCAATTTATAGGACACCGGGTTGATCTGACTGATGATCTCAAAGGGACCGATGAACCGAGGGCCTAACTTGTAGGAAGGAATCTTGAGCCGGACATACTTGGACGAAAGCCAGACCTTATCCCCAGGACGGAATTGAGGAGGATCCAGACGTCTTTTGTCAGCATGTCTCTTCATACGCTCGGATGACTGAATGAGTGCGGATCGGGTACTCTCCCATATGGAGGAAAATTCTCTAACCAGAGATTCCGCAGCTGGATTGTCCACAGAGATGGTGACACGAACAGGGATCCGAGGATGCTGACCGAAGACTACAAAAAACGGAGACTTGGAGGAAGATTCGCTCTCGTGATTATTGTAAGAGAATTCGGCCCAAGGCAGGAGCTCCACCCAGTCAGAATGGTGGGCATTAACGAAGTGCCGGAGATAACTGGTCAGATTCTGATTGATTCGCTCAACTTGTCCATTGGACTGCGGGTGGTAAGCGGAGGAGAAATCCAAGGTGACGTCTAGCAACTTACAAGTGGCTCTCCAGAAACGTGAGGTGAACTGTACCCCACGATCCGACACAATGTGACGAGGCAGACCATGGAGACGGAAGATGTGGCGGATAAAGTCTTTAGCCAACTCGGGTGCAGACGGAAGACCTGGCAGGGGAATGAAGTGAGCCATCTTGGAAAAGCGGTCAGCGACCACCCAAATGACCGTACAACCGGCAGAAACGGGCAGATCTGTTATGAAGTCCATGGCTATATGCTGCCAGGGGGCAGCGGGTACAGGAAGCGGAAGAAGACGGCCGGCAGGCAGGTGTCCCGGAACTTTGTTGCGGGCACAGGAGACACAGGCAGATACAAAGTCTATTACGTCCTTGTGCAGGGTAGGCCACCAATAATGCCGGGTTATGAGTTGGAGGGTCTTTTTCTGACCAGCGTGGCCAGCTAGTTTAGACGAATGACCCCAGTGTAGGATTCTCTTCCGGTCGGTTACTGATACGAACGTCTTACCAGGAGGGAGACGATTTAGACTCACGGGAGCCACCCGCATCACTCTGGCGGGATCGATGATATGTTTAGGTTCTTCCTCGAGATCTGACACCAGGAAAGACCGGGACAAGGCATCAGCCTTGACGTTCTTGTCAGCCGGGCGAAAATGCAAGAGAAAATCGAAGCGGGCAAAAAACAAGGACCACCGGGCTTGGCGAGGGTTAAGTCTCTGAGCATGCTGGAGGTAAGCCAGATTCTTGTGGTCCGTGTAAATGATTACTGGATGAAGAGCCCCCTCGAGTAGGTAACGCCACTCCTCCAATGCCAACTTGATGGCCAATAACTCTCGGTCTCCTATGGAGTAGTTGCGCTCGGAGGAGGAGAAGAGTTTGGAGAAGAAGCCGCAGGATACCATCCTCCCGGATGAAGATTTTTGAGTAAGTACCGCTCCGGCTCCAGAGGAGGAAGCGTCCACCTCCAGGAAGAACTGCTTGTTGCCGTCCGGGCGATGCAGCACTGGAGCGGAAGAGAAGGCCTGTTTTAAGGAAAGAAAGGCCTCCTCTGCTTCGGGCGTCCACTGTTTGGGGTTAGCATCCTTGCGGGTGAGCGCGGAGATTGGAGCAGTCCTGGAAGAGAAGTGCGGTAAGAAGAGGCGGTAATAGTTGGCGAATCCCAGGAACCGCTGAATGGCCTTCAACCCCTCAGGTCGAGGCCACTTCTCGATGGCAGACAGCTTCTCCGGATCCATTCGTAGGCCTGTCTGAGAAATGATGTAGCCCAAAAACGGAAGCGAGGTCTGCTCAAAGAGGCACTTCTCATATTTGGCGAAGAGGTGATTCTGCCTGAGCCTGAGCAGAACCTGACGAACATCCCTCCGGTGAGACTGGAGGTCCGGAGAGAAGACCAAGATATCGTCTAGGTACACCACAACGCAAGAGTAGAGGAGGTCCCGAAAGATGTCATTGACCAACTCCTGAAAGACTGCTGGAGCATTACAGAGACCAAAGGGCATCACCAAATACTCGTAGTGGCCGTCCCGGGTGTTGAATGCCGTCTTCCATTCATCTCCCCGACGGATACGAACCAGGTTGTATGCCCCACGAAGATCCAGTTTGGTGAAGATTCTCGCCCCTCTAAGTCGATCAAACAATTCTGGAATGAGCGGAAGAGGGTACTTATTCTTCACCGTGATCAAATTTAAGCCTCTGTAGTCAATACAGGGACGGAGAGATCCGTCTTTCTTTTTTACGAAGAAGAAACCTGCTCCCGCTGGGGAGTAGATTTCCGGATGAATCCTTTGGCCAAGTTCTCCTCGATATATTCGGACATCGACCTGGTCTCAGCAGCGGACAATGGGTAAATACGCCCACGGGGAGGCGTAGTACCAGGTAGCAGGTCGATCGGGCAATCATACGGTCTGTCTGGGGTAATGTCTCTGCTTCCTTTTTATTAAAGACATCAGCGAAAGACCAATATGGAATCGGGAGTCCTGGTAGATTAGCAGGTGTAGGAGAAGGACGGACAGGATGAACAGGCACCAGACACGTTTGATGACAGTCCTGTCCCCAGCGAAGAATCTCTCCAGTCTGCCAGTCGAGCACGGGTGCATGCTTTTGGAGCCAAGGCAGACCTAGTAAGAAAGCGTGAGAGAGTCCAGGTAGAACATGAAATGAGATACTCTCAGAATGTAACATTCCCACCTGCAGGGTTATAGCCTCGGTGATAAGCTGGATGGGACGTGGTAGAAGACCCCCATCTACAGCAGCAACAGATACTGGTTCAAGCAGAGGTTTGGTGGGAATGCGATATTTCTCTACCAGAGCCTGTGAAACGAGATTCCCAGCTGCTCCAGAATCAAGTTGGGCTAGTTCGAAGTAACGGTTCTCACCGAGGAGAATTGAGACAGACAGCAGCAGAGATGAAGAGGATTTATTCTTGTCTAGGTGGACCTCTCCGAGCGAACCTAGACACAGGCGTTTCCCAACCTCTCTGGGCAGGTACGGATCCGGTGCTCCTTACTGCCACAGTAGAAGCAACTCCCCTCAGCACGGCGTGAGTCCTGACGGGCTTTGACCATCTTGGTCTGGTCGACCTGCATGGGCTCTGTCGGGGCACTTGAGGAGATACGGAAGGAGTTACAGGTCTCTGAAATGAAGGAGCTAGGCGAGGAAACCTTCTCTCACGGGTGACCTCTTTGGCTCGCTCCTGGAACCGTAGATCAATTCGATTGGCCAGAGTTATTAGGTCATCGAGAGAGGTTGGAATGTCCCGACCGGCAAGTTCATCTTTAATGCGGCCGGACAGGCCCTCCCAGAAGACAGCTATCAGAGCGTCATTATCCCAAGCCAGCTCTGAGGCAAAGGTACGAAACCTTATGGCATATTGACCCACGGTGAGACTCTCCTGACGAAGACAGTTCATGACACAGGTCAGATAGCGAAGGGGTTTGGGTGCCACCGGGTTCCATGGCCCGAGCAAACTGTAACGGGTCAGGTAGGTGGAACCTCTGAGCTTTATTTATACAAGAAGGTTATACTTGTAAGAGAGCGGGTGGCGCCCAGGGAGACGGACAGGAAGTCACGGCAAGTGACGGGGCAGTCTCTGGTTATACGGGAAAGGATCACGGCAAGTGACCGGGGCAGTCTCTGGATTGACAGGCAGGTTGTCACGGCAAGTGACCGGGTCAGTCTCTGGATAGACAGGCAGGTTGTCACGGCAAGTGACCGGGGCAGTCTCTGGATTGACAGGCAGGTTGTCATGGCAAGTGACCGGGGTAGTCTCTGGATAGACCGGCAGGTTGTCACGGCAAGTGACCGGGGCAGTTTCTGGATTGACAGGCAGGTTGTCACAGCAAGTAACCGGGGCAGTCTCTAGATGGACAGGTATATACGACCTGAGATGGTGAAGCCTCCCGGTAGGCTAGCAGGCAGATGGCGGATGGACACTCCCAAGTGAGCAGGCGAGAGTCTCTGGAACAGCCGGGGATCACCGCTTGTGACGTCCGAACCTCCGGGTAGGGCTGCAGTCAGATGGCAGATGATCGCTCCCAAGTGAGCAGGCAAGAGTCTCTGGAATAGCCGGGGATCACCGCTTGTGACGTCCGAACCTCCGGGTAGGGCTGCAGTCAGATGGCAGATGATCGCTCCCAAGTGAGCAGGCAAGAGTCTCTGGAATAGCCGTGGATCACCACTTGTGACGTCCGAACCTCCGGGTAGACTTGCGGACAGGTAGCATACAGCAAACGGGCAGGAAACAGGCAGGTAACTGGTAACGGGACCTGAGGGCTGAAGCAGAGTGAAACAGTGCAACAACAACATTGCTCGGGCACCTCCATTAAGGAGGAAGCCCTTAATATAGGGTGGAGTCCTCCGGCATTGGCCGGGGACTTATTTGAAAAATGCGCGCGGCTCCTTTAAGAGTGGGGGAGGGCGTGGGCGCACGCCCTAAGTCCAGCAGCAGGGAAGGAGCGCGCGGCCCCAGCAGGGCGGAAGGAGGACGCTGAGGAAGGGTAAGGGGGGCGACGTCCCTGCCTGGCAGAGGACGCTGCTGCAGGGGAACAGCGTCCCTGCCTGGCAGAAGGCAGGGACGCCGTCGCTACAACCATGACATGTTTTCAGCAAGTAATGACTCCTCTTCCTCGACGTGATCCTACAGCCCGATTGTTATGATATGGTAGCCGAGGACTGTAACAAAAGTAGCTAAGGCAGCAAGTCACCCAGAGTGGTTGGTAACTAATAGATTGCAGACCCCTGAACTAACCGCACAACTAGAAGCAGCAGTGGGATGTACCTACGATGACCTAGACGCCTCGACACAGCCGGAGAGTTAGCTAATCCTAAAGATAGAAAGGGGAAAGCTAACTGCCCCGGAGTAGCGCCCCAAAGGAATAGGTAGCCACCACACATATATTGGCTGTGAGACAAGATAAAATACAAACGCAGGCAGAAAATAGAGCAAACAAACACTGGGGCCCAAAACTGTCTAGATAGGACAGGACAGAAAAGAATACTTTCTGCAATCCAGCAAAATCCTAGGAAAAATTCCAACACTTCTGATTCCAAAAAATACTGAGACCACACAATCTCTCCCCGCTATATCAGAACTCTGGTGTGAACAGGTAGCTACCCAGCAGTCACTAAAATAACAGGAACTGAACAAATGAACAGAGAAACAGAGACCAGCGCAGGCCCCAGCAGGGGGACCCGGCTGACCTCACTCAGAAGGTCAGAAAAACAAAAGAAAACAAAACCACAGAAACAAGCAAGAAATAACTTATCTGAAAGATTCAGGAAACTGCAGCAATCTGACTTCCAAACTGGACCAGGAAGAGACAATTAATCACTGGCTAGGATCATGGGAAAGTTACTACCTTAAATCTCCCCAGTCATGACTCCCAGATGGTTAATCGTCCGCAGCTGAAAGGTCTCTGTCAGTCAAGCCAGCTTCATTAATATCAACAGCCACCAGAGGGAGCCCCAACTCAGAATCCAGAGAAATCACAACACCCGATGGTAGTGGAGTCAGTCGTCAATGCTGAAACGTCAGAGGCGGTGCCAAGTTCTGTGGTTCCCCCTTCACTGTGGTATCCTGACAATTCCTTTACCAGCAAATTCACCCTTTTTTTAGCAGTCCCTGGTATAAAAGTTGATGTAACTAATTTTATCCACTTATATTTACTGACTTTTTCCAAATTTATGCTACCTCACAGGTCCTACAAATTTATATGCCCAACAATTCAGTTCCCAAAAACCTGCTGCCTTTCATTCCCGTTCATGGATCCCCACAAATGTCCCCGAAACAAGACATTTTTTAGCTATTACCCTGAACATGGGTTTAGTAAAAATAGCCCACTCTTCGCTCCTACTGAGCAACAGAATCTGTCCACAGCATTCCAGTATTTGCAGTTGTCATGTTCCAAGCCCGTTATGAAGCCCTAGTGAGATTCCTTCATTTTAGTGATAATTACCAAGCCCTCCCAAGAAATGACCCCAACTATGATCACCAACACAAATTGAAACCCCTAATTTCCCTTCTAAAAAAATCATTTTTAAATTCCTATACCCAGGAGCAAAATGTTGTAGTTGATGAGTCCTTGATGAGTTTCAAGGGCCGTCTGTCACTCCGCCAATTCATTTAAGTGAGCCAAATACGGTGTCAAATTATGCAAAATGTGCTAGAGCATAGCAGGGTACACATGCAACTTTCTAATATGTGTAGGTAGGGACTGGCAAAAAAAACAACCAGTGTCACTTTAAGTGGTAATAACTCAGGAAAGTTTCAACGAATCCCAGTGATTCGGAGACTGTTTTTCGCGATACATTGCACTTCATGTACTGTAAGTGGTAAATTTGCATGGCCCCTAAGATACCAAAACAGCATGGTCTCACTCTGGGATTCAGGGAGGCTTCTTATAGCCTCATTGCGGGCCATTCTCTGTCGCTTATACTCTGACCCTTGGCCAAGTGTGTTTAACTCTGTTGTGCTTGTGCCAGAACTTTGTGCCTGTGCTACGTTTCGTCTGTCTGGTTCTGTTTTGGCTGAGTCCCTGTTTCGAGATTTGCCTGCCCCTTACTCTGCTGCTCTCTCCGTGTATGACCCCTTGGCAATGTCCTGACTACGCTCTCCCTGCTTCTCTTGTACTTCGCCGCTCTCTCTGTGTACGACCCCTTGGCGACATTCTGACTACGCTCTGCCTGCCCCGCTTGTACTTCGACACCCTCTCTGTGTATGATCCCTTGGCTATGTCCTGACTATCCGTTCTGTCTATGCCCTTTGGTAACCCTGTCCGGTAGTTACCCTTCTAAGAGTTTTCCTTCACCACCTAGCTCTCCGGAGCTTAGGCCACGCCCCCCAGCAGTCACATGCTTCAGGTCCTGGTTGTCTGAAGCACACATCTTCACTGCTGCTGCTCCGCTCCACAGGTATCTTTGGGCACAGTTTGTTTACTCAGGACACACACACTGGCTCACTGAGCAAGTGCAGTGCGGTGTTCCTGACAAAACTGTTCTGCTTCAGAAGCAAAGTAGGTGCGGCTCCCATAACTGCTGTAGCAAAGTAGGGTGTATGCTTGCTCTGCTGTAAACGTTCTGAGGGCCATTATTTTATTTTATGCCTGTCTACTAAAAATGAAACCTAATCTAACACTAGTATATTCATGTTATTATTTTTATATATTTTTTTCTAACTTTTGAAAAAAAAAACCTAACGCCAAAGAATGAAAAATAAAAATTATATAAAATAAATAATTAATCTGACTAGGGAGATGACATGGGGTAAGGTATGATCAAGAGGGTGATTACGAGATTAGGGAAGGATTTATTGGAATTTATATAGAAATTTGATTTTTTCTTCTCTGACAGGACAGTAGTTGAGAGCAGTGTAGTGTAGGGAATCTTCTCTCTCAGAACAACTGCAAAGGGAGAAGATAGAGGCTCAGCCCAAGTGCCGTCCTGTTTTGAAAATACTCATGGATTTTGATCACTGTGATAAGCCTCTTTCACATATCAGTTTTTTGCAATCAGTCACAATTCGTTGGATAGCGGATCCGTCGAAAAAACGGATCCATCGCATCAGTTTTTCATCCGTTTCTTCTGTATTTTGACAGATCCGTTTTTTAAAAGCTGGCAATTCAGTGCACTGTACAGTAAAATCACACTGACATGTTTAATAAAGAATCGAAAGAATAGATATTTATACATAGAATACATATACACATCATTGAGACACATATATATATATTTATAGTTCATAGCGTTCTACATAACATAATAGCCGCTAAATCAATTGCCAGCTTCAGTAAAATCATTGCCGAACCCGACATGATATGACACATGGTTTACATATAGTAAACCATGTCATATCAGAACAATTTATATATGTTAGTGTTTAATCAATTTAGTAGTTTAGGTGAGGAAAAATGTGGAACTCTAGGGATTAAATTTAAAACTATAATCGCGGAAAAAAATTGAGTGGGCTCCCGCACAATTTTCTCCGCCAGAGAGGGAAAGCCAGTGACTGAGGACAGATATTCATAGCCTAGAGAGGGACCATTGTTTTTGGAACCCCCCTGGTTACAAACATCTGGCCCCAGTCACCCCAGAAAAGGCACATCTATTAGATGCACCTTTTCTGGCACTTAGCCTGTCTTTTCCCATTGCCTTTAGTGGTGGCTCATGGGTTAATAACTGGTTAATGTCACCTTGCTATTGAAAGGTGACATTAATCCGGGTTAATAATGGAGAGGTGTCAATAAGACAACTATCCATTATTAATCCTATAGTAGTAAAGGGTTAAAAAAGACACACACATTCATTAAAAATTCTTTTATTGAAATTACACAGTTTTTGAACAAATTTATTATGCTGCCAATCCAACTGAATCCCTTGTTCTCCTGTGAAAAATAATAAAATAAAAAAACAAAAATATCCATACCTCTCCGCCGTTCAGTCAGGTCCCCCGCTGCATCCGGACTGACGGATTGTGATTGATGGCAAAAAACTGATGTGTGAAAGAGGCCATAGGGTTTAGCACAGTGATCAAATGTCACCCTGATGTTGTCGGGTGAAGGCAGTCAGATCTCAGCGGGTGCATAGCACATGTGCTTGCAATTTTGCTTCAAGAGGAAGAGGAGGGCCAAGCATTGGGGTCACTGGCACCAAGGTTCTCGGGGGGATTGGGGACACCAATTCTCTCTCTCCTGTGAAGAGAGATGTGAAGAATATTGGAGACATAATCCCATGTCAATCATATATGTATACAATTGGGCATGGAATAATAAAAAATCCTTCAGCACGTGCTGTGGTAACATGATGCCTGGTTAGC
This sequence comes from Oophaga sylvatica, assembly GCA_033576555.1. Taxonomy (NCBI): domain Eukaryota; kingdom Metazoa; phylum Chordata; class Amphibia; order Anura; family Dendrobatidae; genus Oophaga; species Oophaga sylvatica. The sequence goes on along the minus strand of JARQOD010000010.1, from coordinate 109,506,063 downwards.
TTTAAACAAAGGGATTCACTCCCCCCACTAGCTAGCTGGTATGCAACCTTCTACAGGAAGAACCCCTGTGGATGGAAGCCATGCGGCCTGAGTCCTTTGTTCAGCCAGCTAGGAATTCATAAAGGAGTGTATATTTCTGAGATCTCCAGAACAAGGCAAGTGCCTGCCTGGGTCTCGAGTCATTCTAACATGCACGGAAAGGTAGATACATAGAACAGCCACTGGCAGCTAGGTAGCAAAATTGTGTTTAGTCTCTATGAGTAGCAGGGGCCCGGTCGGTTACCATGAACCACTGCCTTAGGACTGCCCAGAAAAGAGTTATGATCTTTTCATAGGTTTTGGGAGTTTTGGTAGATATATCCCCAAACCTCCAGGTGAGGGGATTTAGATTCAGCTCAGAGGGCAGGAGGGGAGTGACCCAGAGGGTTAAATGCTTGTATGCAACATATCCTATTGCTTTTTTTCTGGGGGGTCGCAAGGACACATCGTGTGAGAAGTCACAAAGGGGACCGCAAACCTCACATGTGGCAGCCCCTCCCCCGGAGTCCAGGGCTTTCATCTAACTGGTAACTGACCATATGTTCTGCTTATACATTTTGTCCTACAACTATTGTATTTGCATATCTGACCATTATATATGTATAACCATTGTGTATATAGTGCATTGCCCTTAACCTTGGGCTGCTCTTTTATCTCGATCCACGAATTCACACGTCCATTTCTCAGCCTAATATCACATGCTACGGGGGGCTGGTTCCTGGCCTGATATAACCCTGTTAACGAACTAGGCGTATATCGTAACAAGGGACTGGTGGCAGTCCAACCAGGCTGATAAGTTGGGGGCGAGTGTATCGCTACCTTCTCTCACTCCCCATGCCTCCCTGGGCCCATGTGGACAGGGGGATGTCTGCGTAAAACTGTGCCAAGATGACCTTAAGTGTCCCTAGGGGGTACCGAAAGTCACCTTGGTATAAGTGGGGAGACCTTACCACGTTATCCCGGTGACGCAATATTGACGTCAGGCGAAGTGGTGAGGTGTGGCTCTTTCACGTTTCATCACAAGAGAGAAATGATTTCTACACCGGATCTCTCCGGGGTCTAAGCTATCCTCAGAAGCTAAATCCCTCTGGGGGGCTTTACACACTTATTCCTGTGAATAAGGCCCCTGAGCAGCCGTCATTTTTATGCGCATTGGTGATCGTTAAGGGGTTAAGTAAGCTAAAAGATTATTTATTTTACTGGGTCCATATTTCTAAGGACAACATCTGCAAGGAGTTTGTATGTTCTCACCGTGCTTCTCCTCCGGGTTCTCCGGTTACCTCCCACACTCCAAATAAATACTGATAGGGAATTAAGATTGTGAGCCCCAATGGGGACAGTGATGGTGATGTATATAAAGCGCTGTGGAATAGAATGGCGCCATATAAGCAGAGCATAATAATACTTAAAGAAAGCAACAGTGCTAACCACTGAGCCATCATTTCTTTTGACAAGCAATTTTTTTTCTCAATCATCAGGGGATCAGTAACCTGCTTACATCGTATGATTACTGGGTCCGAGCATGGCTGGAAATGCTCATTTTCAATAACTGTGCAGTCTAGAAATAGAGGATTAAAGGAAACAATATTTTTTTGATCTATTACATTTTGCTGGAGAAAGGCTTAGGGGCAGGGTTAAACTTTTTTTCTGTTGCAGTTGGTTGTCTTATGCAGTAATGTACTTATCCATGTCATTGAAAAAAAATCCTTTTTGTGAGGCTGTAACCACTTGGCGTGGCAGTCTTTTCTTTCTGTTTTTTCATCCTGCTTTTTGAGAAGCTTTGTCTTATTCCAAGAGAGAATGTTGGAAGTATATGCATTCGCAGGTGCCCGATAATGAGGTCAATGTGTAAATCATGTTCACCCTGGGCGTGATTACAGGATCAAGGTAGGACTTTAGAGAGTCAACACCCTGCCGGACTAGACTTGTCATACTTGCATATGGCATATTGTATTGCACATTGCATATGTCATATTTGCATATTGCAAGTGAGACTTAATCTGGGGTGTTTTTTAGGTTTCATTGGGACAGGCCAACCTTCTACTTTGTATGTGGGCCCACCACTCTTCACCGATGGGTAATGTCAGGGGGGATAGCGGTCCAGCAGTTTTAATTTAAACACCCATTTCTGCTTGTTCTCCCTAGGCGATACGCTGTGGAAAGAAGTGTCTGGCAGCATCTTATACAAACAGCAATCCCATAAATTAGAATGGACACAATTACACAATAATAATGGCACCATGTGCGCTTTTCTCCCACCATATTAAAGGCTATGAGCAGACTGAGAAAAGTTTAAATGCATGAGAAGCTTTATATTTCTGACCACGAATATTTATTCATATCAGTCATCATCGCTCAGGATGACTCGAACCCCTTCACACACAAGTGGCAGATGTTGGGTGGGTGTTATAGACTGGGCTCAGAGTGCTGAAGGTATTGCCATGGTATTGCATAGGGTCTGATGCCTCCATGTTTGTTCTCCTAAGAACCTGTGGCTCAGTTTCATTGGAGATCATAAAATGGGCAATCACAGGTTCAAGTCATAATGGAGGCTACAAAATGTGTACAAAATATATAAATATGTATAGGTAAAAAATAAAAGGAGCAAAATGTAAAAAGAAATTGGTGGAAACTTTTATCATAGTTACAGAATTAAGTTACCAGAAAGACAAAACAAAAAAAAATTGTGGAATTGCATTTTTTCCCACCATTTCAACTTACTAAGAATATAAGTTTATCTGAGTCGGATAAAAAATAAATGAAAAAAAAACTGACATCACTCGGACCAATGTTATTCAATAGACGAATATTTTTCACTGAATGTCCACATGAAAAAAAAAAGTCTATGGTTGTGTGAAAACATCAGATGTCATAAAGATCATAAGGCAATTGATTTTTACGGATATATTGCAGTTGGTTAACTGACATGTTTTTCCAAATTTTAATAACTGCTGGTATATAAAAGCGGATGCCATTTGGTTGAAACATCGTATGGTTTTCTGAAAGAAAATTAAACTATTTTATACAGTTGAGTGAAATGAGCCATAAAGAGAATCTGTTAGCAGGTCTTTGCTCCATCTAAGAGCAGCATGATGTAGGGGCAGAGACCCTGATTCCAGCAATGTGTTACTCACTATGCAGTTTTCATAAGATCCCTGTTTTATCTGCTGTAGATCTAGCAGTTCTCTGAATTCTGAGCTGCGTATAACCCCACCCATATCACTGATTGGCAGCTTTCTGCCTATGCACAAAAGTGGACAATCAGTGGTGTGGGCGGGGTAATACAGAGCTCATGAATATGGAGGACTACCTGGCAGAAGGTTTACTAGTCCTTTAGTGATAATCTCCTGCTGAGAAATCTGTTACTTTATCAAAAGTACAGCAAGTAGCCAAGTAAGTGACATCTCACTGGAATCAGGGTCTCCGTCTTTATATTATGCTGTTGATGCCAAAAACCTGGCGACAGATTCCCTTTGAAAAAAGTATTGGGTGTTGAAACTCAACATGCCCAATCCTTCTTTTCCTCACACTGTTTGTCAGGAGGCTCCTATATACATAATATAAATGTGGAGTTCAGATGACTTGTTTTCTAACATGTGATTTGTCAGCAGGTTTTTGTACAATAAACCAAACACATCTATGTTAGGTCATGGTGATGTAGAGTAAATCTATACCGTATTTTTTGTAATCCTTGCTTCTGTTCCAAAGTAATCCCTTATCCAATTTTGTTTGAAATGACCAACCTTTTTGGTTGTCATTTTTCAGCAGTTCAGCAATGTCAATACTATGTCTACATCACAATGTCACCTATCCTGTGCTTAAATGCTTGGGCATGAAGACATTCATCTCCTTTTATCAGGAACAATTCTGTTTATTGATCACTGCCTGTCTGCAGCTTGTTGGCAGTAGAATATCTAATAGTAGATAAAAAGTCTATCTACTGTAGGTCTACTGATTACTGAAATCAATGTCCAAATTTAGAGGGATATTCAATAACAAGAAGTTACCACCTATCCTATAGAGAAGTAGGGGTCAGACTGTCAAGACCTCCTCCGATCACTAGAGCAGGGCTCCTTGTCCTATCGCTTCCTGTGGACAGGTGATCATTTCTTGTTACCAGAATACACATGTACTGCTTGTTGTTATGGTACACTATCTATGTTAGAGTACTTCTCTATGCTAAATATATACTTGTATTACAGAAAATAGAGCATATAAAGAGATGAGGTTATGTTAGTAAGACTGTGGAGACCTGTGTGTCCTAAACAGTGCTTTCACCCCCCCTTCCCACCAAACCCGTAAAGAATACACAGCCAGGCCTAGATTGGTTGAACAGGTCGGTCACAGTTTATTAATAACCTAAGCAGAGAGGGGCAATTACATTTCGTAAGGGGCAGCTCATGGCTGGGATTTTGTCCGGGATCGACAGGCAATTTGGCCAACGAGCGGTTACGAACCTTTGCCCTCCTCTACTTGTTCCGCTGTGACTTAGTATCGTTAACAAAGTTTAGCCATATATATATACATTTTTTTTTAAATAATACAAAATACAGGTATATACATATCTCCATCATAGTTAGTATGGCAATTTACACCCCATTGAAATATGTAAGGGAGGGAGGGTGGGACAAAAGCTTCCAAGTGGCCGCCGGAGGGAAAAGGAAGCTGCTGACCTGGGCACCTGGATTTAACCCCTGTAGGTGTGGCCGCAGATACCTTCCCCACTAAAGACCATTGGACAGCTGGGCATCCCAATTAGTACATCCCCGAGGGGAGTGGTGCGAGGGAGTGTGAACTGGGCACAGACCGTATTTTATTAGCTTTAGTCCTAGGGGCTCCACAGTCAGAGGCACATTCCCTATGCAGTATTGTACCTGCCATTCATCCCTGGTATACACTGACAATATTCTTATATCCCAGTGGAATAACTATTAATATTTTGGCTGGAGACTACACACTGACTTTTGAAATACATTAGCAGCTAATCCATTTGCAGGTCTAAATGACTCGAGCACTGTTTTTTTCTTCCTATGTCTTTTTTCATGAACTGTTATATCACGAGACAGTCACATGAAAAGTTGTGCATTCCTATGGAATTTAGCTGGCACTCTACAAAATTTCCCTGGGAGCCCCAGCGAGAGTACAGCCAAGCTAAACAGAGGTTTACAAAAAATAAGACACCTAGGGCTAGGCCAGCGAGCTGCCAACCTGATGTGCTCCCTATTGTTTCTACTTCTCGACTTAGCATTCTGTAAATGAATCCTCCAAGACACAGGACATATGCCAGCTAGCAGTTCTTTGTCAGTGGAAGGAACTCTGAGTTCTAGTTACTGAAAGCTGAATCTTACAAAGAAACAAAGGCGACTTTGCTAAACTATAAACATTCTGAAGTTAAAAATTCCAACAGCACTACATAAATGCAAAGCAGAAATGGAACAGAATGGCGACCAAACATTTCTAACTGCGATGCAAACAAGACATAAGAACTGTGAAAATGGAAGTAAAAACAAACAAATCAGGAAGTCATAGATGGGAGTCCACTGCTCAGGACCCCTTCACATCATGCAAATGAAAGGTATCCATATAAATGGCTTCCCTGGCTGGTCACCGGTGGTCAGAGACCCTGGACAGCTACAAAAGCTCCAAGTCCGTAATCTAGCTCATAAAATGTATTCCTGAGGGATCATTTTGGGACTATGACTAGGGTCCGGGGTTGTGACTGGTCTTAAGTAGAGTTGAGTGCATTTTCTAAATTCGGTTCCGATTACGATCAGCGGTGAATATTGCGTTTGCAATATTCACCGAACACAGCTGAACGTCATTGGAGTCAATGGCAGTAGAACTGGCCGAATATGTTCGGAATCAATGGCCAAACCTAAATTTTGGCACACATAGGGTAACAATATGGCACGAATATGGCAAATTCAGATTCAACAACCGATTCTGAACGTATTCGCTCAGCTCTAGTCTGAAGTACCAGTCATTACAACAACCCATGAAAGTATGCACAACTCAGATTTTGGGGAGTAAACTTTGCAAAGACAACCGTATATACAGTATAAATGTGAATGTTTTTTTTGTTCCCCACTTAACATATTTGCATAAATGTCAGTGATCTTTCACCCAGCGTGAATTTCCCATGCAAAAGAAAATGATTCATTTCAGCACAAAAATGGGGTTGTATCATCAAGAACAACAGGAATTTTTGTCTGATCCCCAGAATCACATCCAAAGAGGTGTGGAGTGGTGGGGTTGACACAATGGGATACATAATTGTTGCAATTAAAGGGAATAGAACTATAGGGGGGCATGTATTGGTATGTACATAAATTCATGCTAAAAATAAAGCCATTTTCAAAACCCTTCCATCTACACATGAAAGTGCCCACCTACCAGGAATTCCTCTTGAAAAGCCCCCTCAGACTCAGATTGTGACAGTATGTCACATAACATGTTATTAACTATGAATATGCATGACTGTACTATGAAGACCATACCGGCTGACAGCTCCATCTAGCAATAAATAAAACTAGTTCAGATACAGCGAATATCTCAAGAAAACAGACAGTTTCACATTGAATCCTCAAATCCTGCTTCTGACACAGACTTTACTTAATTTAATCCTAAACTAATGACGCCAATAGTGTTATGTTCCAAATACCAATCATTCCGAGGATATAGTCAGTAGAATATCAAGCTTCATGAACAAAGTAGAAGACAGAGGGAAGAAGTGGAGATGTTACTGCAGTGACTTAAAGTGAACCTGTCAGCTGTTTTGGCTGCTATAAGCTGCGGCCACTGCCTTTCAGGGCTTATCTACAGCATTCTATACTGTTGTACATAAGTTCCCAGTCCGACCTGAAAGATAAGAAAAATAAGTTTTATTATACTCACCCGGGGGGCGGTCCAGTCCGATGGGTGTCGTGGGTCCGGTGCCTCCCATCTTCTTGCGATGCCGCCGTCCTGCTTGCTTTATGGCTCCCTGGTATCGCTCTCCTGCGCAGGCGTACTTATCTGCTCAGTTGAGGGCAGAGTAAATTCCTGCAGTGCGCAGGCGCCGGGAAAGGTCAGAGAGGCCCAGCGCACTGTTTTCTCATGGACACTACCTCACCTACTGTATATGCCCATTTACTGCATATGGACATTACAGAGGGGTCCAAAGCTCAGGACACCATCTTTGAACCAGAAAGGAGTGCCTCTATGTATGAGATGCTCCCATTCTGGTGAACGTGAGCTGTCCTGCACTATTTGGACAGTCATTCTTCTAAACTGCCTTTTCTTACTATATTTCATCTACTTCTGGCAAAATCAGATGTATACTGTGGGAAAAGGACCTTGAAAGA
>JARQOD010000010.1:109478154-109498581 GCA_033576555.1 Oophaga sylvatica | reverse complement strand
CATCTTGGCCATTCCACTACCTCCATCATTTCCTCCTCCCAACCACCTCATCTTGCTTTCCCCATCACCTCCACCATGCCTTCTCCCCTCCCCCTCCATCAAGGGCCTTCTCCCCTCACCTCCATATGGCCTTCTCCCACACCCTCCATCAGGGCCCTTTCCCCCCATCCCTCCATCAATGCCTTCTCCCCACCCACCCCATCATTGTCTTCTCCCCATCACACCAATAATTGCCTTCTCCCCAACACCTACATGGCCTTCTCCCTCACCTCCATCAATGCCTTTCCCCATCACCCCATCACTCCCTGTCCCCATCACCTCCATCATTGCCTTTCCCATCACCTCCATATTGCCTTCTCTCCATCACCTCCATCATTACCTTTTCCCATCACCTCCACATTGCCCTCTCCTCTACCTACACACAAACCCAGACACATACAGCAACGTTCACCTGTCTGCATATTCCCCGCAGCATACACACCACATCTCACCTGTCCGGTGTCCGCACCGCAGGCACACCGCAGCATCACCGCTCCCGCGCTTTCCTTTCTGCCACAGCCGGCAGCTGAATGATGACGTCATCCAGCGGCACTGCTGTGAGAGGAAGCGCAGGTGTCCTGCAGGGGCCCCTGAGCCTCTGGGCCTCGGTGCAGTCGCACTGGTTGAACAGGCGGTGTGTCCGCCATGCACGGAAGACACCGGAGCTGCAGAGGCACAGGGAGAGGTAAGTATTGTGCCGGCTGCTGGGGCCCTGAGCAAGCGGGGGGGCCCAGTGGCAGCGCTGGCACTGCTCTCCTCCACTAACAGGCGTCGGGGTGCCTGACGGTGAGTGGGCCCCCCCCCGCCTTGTCAGGGCCCCAGCACTTGCCCTGGTACGCCGGGTAAGATGCGGCCCTGCTGGTTATGCATTTTGTTTGTAGCAGGTCATAAAAACCAAAGGATGCTCCACTAATTACTTAAAAAGCTTACAATGAAGGTGTTGAATAATACATATACTGTCATCTGAAACTGAGAGTCATTAAAATTGACATTTGTGTTCAATTTGGAGAAATCGTATGTAAAATTAGATGTGTTCTTTATTGCAGTATATAGTCACAATAATGTTCTTTTATGAAGGCTAGCAGTAGGATGGCTTTACAGAAGTATCTAAGTCAAAAAGATTAAGGTTTGCACCATAAAAAAAAATGTGAGAAAAATTGAAAAAGCGAGGTTTTTCAATTATTCTCCCATTTCTATGGCAGCAATGCAGTTCTTATGCTCTAGAGCAGTGTTTTCCTAAACTCCAGTCCTCACGAAACCCCATGGGTCATGTCAGGATTTCCTTTGTATTGCGCAGATGGTGGAAGTATCATCAAGGCATCAGGAATTTTCTCACCTGTGCAACACTATGGAAATCCTGAAAGCATGACCCGTGGGGTCCGTGAGGCTGGAGTTTGGGAAACAATGCTCTAGGTAATCATTCTTGGTAAGCTATGGTGCAAACTTTAATTTTTTGACTTAATGCTTTCTTTGGTTGGCGTCTTTCACACTAGCTTGGATGTGTGGTCCTTTTTATCTATTTAAAGAAGAATCAACATAGAAGCAATGGTGACCTTTGGCAGACCTCTGGCGGCCATGGCAAGCCATCTCACCTGCAATGACATCAGGAGTTGTTGCCTGGTTGGATCGTGAGGCTTGAATGTCACTGTCAGTGAATGACAGCCGCATTCAACAAGTTAACAGCAAAAATTGCAATTCAAATGGTTTCTAATTCCAAATTGCAACTCTAATCTTGGACCTTCACAAAAGGACCAAGATAGCAGTTACAGAGTCTTCAGCAGAGCCCCAGTGGCTACGGTGATTGCATTGTGGTCAGCTGATGAAAGCTGGTCACACGTGCACCTACAATTAAGTCACTTAAAGCTACTATCTGAGATTAACAGTGGCAATTAGATGGTATAACTAAAGCAATTGGGGAAGATTCCAATCGCTGTTGTTGTAGGCAGTGCCTGCTATGTATGGCAGTTATCATCTGTTGGTATGGTGCGACCTCAGCTCCTTAAACTACTCCATAATGGTGGTGCCACACAGGATGCACTGTTATGTCTTATGTCAGGAATGGGTTAGTTGCTTTTCAGTGATATAATAGTGTAGCTTTATTATTATTTATAGCAAGTCTAATGAACAGAACATAGAACAGGCAACCATCAATAACTCAACTAAAACATACAAAATCCATCATCTTAAACAAGAATCATGTAACAATAAAGCTATGAAGTATGTGTGGACAGAGCCTTATAAAGGTCTTTTGAAAAAGTCTCAAATAACAAATATGAAGAACAGTTGAACCCAATATGGAAAAAAGTAGTATTCCCAGCCATGTCAGGTTATCTTGAAATGTGACTACTCAACCAATAATTGCAACGATTGAATGCAATGGTCACATAACGCAACCACATGACCACACCCAAATGAGTAAAGACCAGCAGGGGACCTAATATACCAGTATGGAAATGCCAGGATATTGGTTAGGTACAGTAAGTGTCGCTCCTTTTGTTATTTTTACACCATTGTCAGCTATTTGTATACTATTTCATGGTGCTAGAAAACCCTTCAGGAAATATACAAACCAGATACATTTGAACTTACAATTGATTGAAAGGCCGTGCCTTGCAATTCACTGGTGTATACTGTTTTCCTAAACAGCATATAATTACAGTAAACCTGAGACATCACTGAGTGCAGCCAAAGTATGAAGGAGCCAAATGTAAGAACAAGCAGGGAGAAGGGCAACCTTGTTCATTCTCAGTTTCATTCAGTAACATTTAAGGCTTCACTGTAGTGATAAATTGTGTTCTCAGCTTAGGTGTCCAGTGGCCGCTGAGCTCATTATTCACTGACTTCATTTATCTAGATGAGCTCACAGGACCGGAGAAAACAACAGATACACTCACTCCTTTGATAAAACAAACAGGCAAAAAAAAGTGTTAACTCACACAAAGAAGTAGCTGAAGAGTCTGTGCTCGTAATTATCAGTATATCCTTTATTCTTCCCCTTTTGCCAGAAGTTATATATGCTCAACTATCAGCTGCAACTGATAGTACTGTCTTATATGCGGTGTAGTTACTTAGGTACGCAGAATGCCATTAAAAGCTTTCAGAGCACAGCAACACTTTTGTTTTAAATCAAAATTGTTGCAATGTCTTAGGCCACGTTCAACACATTCATTATTTGCTCAGTATTTTACATAAGTATTTTTAATTCAAAATCTGGGGTGGACCAATCAGAGGAAAAGTTAATATAAACATGCGCCATTTCTCCATTTTTCACCCACTGTTTTTGCTTAGAAATACTAATGTAAAAATACTAACTAAATACTAAATGTGTTAACATGCCTTATAGGGAATCTGTCTGTAGGATCAACTATCCTAAGCCATCTATATGGGCATGTAGTCATAGGAAGCTGAATAAAATTATACATTAATGTCTGTGATCCAATGTCTTATTCCAGAGAATCTACATTGTTTTCTTATTTATGAATAAGCTGTTAAGAAACTATGCGTTGAACATTAATCTACATGGAATCTGCCTCCAGGGCTCATTTTACATGAAAGTGGAGATCCAGTGTGAGACATGTAACTAACACAGTGCAATAAAAATTGAACTTTGATAATTCAATATCTATGCGCTGTCACTTCTATCACTGACATACGTGTAAGGAAGAGTATAGGAAAATATAGCTATATTCACATATAGAAACATGTCCAATTGACTATTTAGTTTTGGAGCTCCTTGTTTCTAAGGCAATATGGATTAAAATTTTATGTTTAGCCTCAATGGTGGTGGTAAAATGATAAATTTACTGTTATATAAATAATACTGGACAGTGGATTGTATGATGACAAAATTGTCATGACAACTGTTATCATGACAAAATTATGATTAAAACTGTTGAGATGGTCCTGCAGAGGAAACAGCAGACAATTGGCCCTGTAGAGTCAGCATAGATGTTCCACAGATGGCATGAGGAAATCTTCTGTTGTGCTGACGTAGGTTCAAAATACGTGTGCAGGAAAGAAATCCAATAGGTAGGCGCACCTTCAGTAGAAAGAGTAGTTACTCTCCATCAGCCAAAAGAGGTTTGCAGAAACAGCGGTAATGTTACACCCTCAGGACTTGTGTTATTCAATGTAGGAGCTCGCGCTGCTAACCGGAGAGTGTTGTTCTGCACATTGGATTTCTTACCTGCACACTGTTTTATTAAGCTTTCGGAAAGCACAACAGAATTATCCTCTTTGCCATCTGTGGAACATCTATACGGCTGCTACAGGACTAATTGCTTGCAGTTTCCTCTGCAGCACTATTTCAACAGTGAGTTTTGTCATCATAATCAATTCCCTGTCCTATAAATATATATTTACAAACGGTATATATTTATCATTTAGCACCTCTAATACAGGCTAAACATTGGATTTTACCATAATACCATAGATGTAAGCCTACAAAACTAAATTGTTAATTAGAAATCCCAATATAGGAGTTTTATTTGTCCAGTACGCCTCCTTACATCAAATGTAAGCGTAGTATTGATAGTGCAGAGATATTCTTTTCCACAGTTTTCTTTCTTGATATTAGGGGGCAGACTACCATTTTTTCTGTTGCTGCTTCAGATGGTATTTTGATTGGCAACTGTCTTTTGTCTAAAATTGAACTTTGTTCATTACAAACACAGTTGCAGCAGCTCTCACAACTCTGTTATATTGGAACACTGACTGCCTGTTAGAAGCTGAGACATATGAGAGGAAACCTGTGTTGTGTTCAATCCTAATACTGTGTCAGTATAATCACACGCAGCTTTGATGTGAGATACATAGAGCAGAGAGCAGACATTACATGTCACACTGGTAATGCATCCTTTAATTTACAATAACTTCTGCAGGCCAGTTCTCATCGGATCTGTGTCCTGCCCAAGATATTAACTACTGATTTACATACAAAAAAACAGAAATTTCTCTGGAATAAGAAATCAAATTGCATATATCAAGGCATATTTTTTTTCATACTCAGGTTGATCTTATTTTAATATTCAATTATCTATTGACTAAATGTTCTCAAGTCACTAAAAATTTAAAAATGTACTAAAATACTTATTATTAAATGTAAATAATAATCTGCTCACAAATTATAAATCTTTACAGAGGACTCCAGTGACAAAACATAAAGAGCCAGCTGAACATAAGAAAGCAGGGGTAAGTCAGCGAACCCAGTAAAGGTGCCAAAGTATTACCATCTGATATTGATGTAGAGGAAGAAAGCCAAAAGATGAGTAAGGAAGATTGTCTGAAAAGTTAGCCAAATGTTCCAAATTTATTATACAATGTGTCACTTTGAATATTTAGATGTACTTTCTACTTGTTGATTTTGTTTTATCCTGTCTCACTGTAGGACAGTATTAATAAATTGTAATACTTTTTAGGGCTCCAGTGAAACAGCATGAACAGCATGCAGAACTCAAGAAAAAGCAGGAGAGGCCAACAGAACCAAAGAAAAGGTACCCAAATATTAGCAAAAAATATTGAAATAGATTTTGCAAGTAAAGAGATGGTGAAATTAGACTATCTACCATGTGTAAGGGTCTGCGGAACGCACCAAATATTTGATGTAGAGAGGTGCGTTCGCAGCCGGGGTCCACCGTGCAGGCGGAGCCTGCTGCTTTTAAATGGCGCAAGGAAACGAAACTCGCTATCCGCAAGTCCCCCAAAATAAACGCCGTAAGTGCTGTGGCAATAAGTGCGAACTCGTTATTCCACAGAGCTGCAAGAAGGAGTGCCGCAGGCTATATGGCGATTTTGTGCGATCACAAAACACAACTGGTGCAAAATAAACAGCTAGGCGCGTCTAGCGTTGATAAAGCGAACCCTTTTCTCACAGACCTGTGAGAAAAGTTCTGTGTCCTGTCGGGGCACCCCGGGTACACAGTTAAGTGCTAAGCGAACATAGAACGGATATGCGCTAATGTCCTCGCGGGAGTCACCCGCAATCTATGGCGTTGAAACGCCAGGCCTGAATCGGCAATCAAAACTCTCACTGGTTTATGTCGGTAATTAGGGATCTAGGACACCGACCCTGACAGTAGCTACCAAACCCTCACCGATTAAGTCGGTTTCTGTGGTTATTTACCGGGGCCCTAACCACACACACACTGACCACACTGGCGAAAAAGCTATAATGGTTGATACTAGGCATGGGCTCAGCATTCCCACCCTTTTATAATAACAGCTACGGGGACCTCCCAGAAACAAGGACCAATGAAACTTGTTCCAGAACCAAGTATTCCTGGACCTTCCTGGCAGCCAAAGGAGCTGCTGAGTACCTAGCATGTTACCCCGATCTCCAATGAGGATCTCACCCTGGGATGCTCAGAAGGGAAACGCAGGACTTCGTCCCAAAGACGTTGCTCCAGACGGGTTATAATAGCCGACCAGGAGAGGCAGCAGCAAGTCAAGACATACTGGAATGGGCAAGACCGGGAAAACCTACGTCTCTGCGGCAGGCTCCACTGGGCCGGAGATGAATTGTGGGACGCAGTGGGACTATACAGACCCCCTTGTGCGCGCGGGAACCGAACCCTAACACCTGTTAGCGACACGTGCCAAATTTTAGATACAGTGGGTTCGGAAAGTATTCAGACCCCTTTAAATTTTCACTCTGTTTCATTGTAGCCATTTGGTTAATGCAAAAAAGTTCTTTTTTTCTCATAATTTACACTCTGTTCCACATCTTTACTGAAAAAAAAAAAATGTACAAATTTTTGCAAAATTAATTAAAAAAGAAAAACAGAAATATCACATGGTCATAAGTATTCAGACCCTTTGCTCAGTATTGAGTAGAAGCACCATTTTGAGCTAATCCAGCCATGAGTCTTCTTGGGAAAGTTGCAACAAGTTTGTCACACCTGGATTTGGGGATCCTCTGCAATCTTCCTTGCAGATACTCTCCAGTTCCATCAGGTTGGATGGTGAACGTTGGTGAACAGAGATTTCCAGGTCTCTCCCAGAGATGCTCAATTGGGTTTAGGTCAGGGTTTTGGCTGGACTAGTTAAGAATGGTCACAGAGTTGTTCTGAAGCCACTCCTTTGTCATTTTAGCTGTGTGCTTAGGTCATTGTCTTGTTGGAAGTGAACCTCAGCCAAGTCTGAGGTCCAGAGCACTCTGTAAGAGGTTTTCATCCAAGATATCTCTGTACTTGGCTGCATTCATGTTTCCTTCAATTGCAACCAGTCATCCTGTCCATGCAGCTGAAAGACATCCCATTGCATGATGCTACCACCAGCATATTTCACTGTTGGGATTGTATTGGGAAGGTAATAAGCAGTGCCTGGTTTTCCACACATACCACTTAGAATAATCACCAAAAATGTTTATCTTGTGTTGTATTAGTCTTTGCCTGATGAAGAGACCTGAGTAGTCTCGAAAAGCTTGCAATTTGTTACCATCTTTCAGTTAGCCATTAAACGGTATCAACTACTGAGACTCTCAAGTCTAAATATTTTTCTATCTTTGTTCATCATTCCAGAGAATCCTTTCTCATAGTCTGGGAGTCCTTCATGTATTTTTTTAGCAAACTCTATATGGACTTTCATATGTCTTGCACTGAGGAGAGGCTTTCCGTCGGGCCACTCTGCCATAAAGACCCGACTGGTGTAGGACTGCAGTGATAGTTGACTTCGTGGAACTTTCTCATATCTCTCTTAACTGCATCTGTGGCGCTCAGCCACAGTGATCTTCGGGTTGTTCTTTACCTCTCTCACCAAGACTCCTCTCCCATGATTGCTCAGATTGGCTGGACGGCCAGGTCTAGGAAGACTTCTGATGGTCCCAACTTTCCATTTAAAGGATTATGGAGGCCACTGTGCTCTTAGGAACATTGAGTACTGCAGAAATTCTTTTGTATCCTTTGGCCCGATGTGTGTCTTGCCACTTTTCTGTCACTTTGCTCCTTGGCCGTTCCTTTACCTCATGATTCTAATTTTGGTTGACTGCCTGTGAGTTGGAGGTTTATATAGACAGTGTGTGCCTTTACAAATCAAGTCCCTTTTAGTTTAATTAAACACAACTGGTTTTCCAATGAAGGAGCAGAACCTCTCAAGGGGGATCAAAGGAAATGGAAAAGCATATGATGTAAATAGAGTGTCTGAGCAAAAGGGTTTGAATACTTATTTAATATGATATTTCATTTTTTTTTTTAATAAATTTGCAAAAATGTCTAAATTTTGTTTTTTTTAGTCAGATGGGGTGCAGAGTGACATTTGAGAAAAAAATGAACTTTTTTACATTTCCAAATGGCTGCAATGAAACAAAGAGGAAAAAATATAAAGGGGTTGTTGGGGTCGGTTCCCACTGTGCACAAGGGAAATCTCGAGCCAGTCCCGCTGTGTCCCCCATCCGTTTTCCGGCCGCAGTGGAGCCTCTAATACTGTGCGGGTGATGCTGCCTCTCCAAGTCCTGCTATTATAACCAGTGCGGTCAGGGGGCGAGCGATTTTTGGGACTAAGTCCTGTGTGTTTCCTTCTGAGCATGCCCAGGGTAAGGCCTTCATTGGAGTCAGGGGTCACATGCTCTGGCCCTGCAGCGATCCCTTGGTCCCAGGAAGGTCCTGAAGCTGCTCGGGGTTTCTGGGGCAGGCCCATTGGTTTTCCTTTCCGGGGAAGGTCCTGCGTTGTTGCTGCTATAAAAGGGTTGATGGCCGACGGCCATGCGCTAGTTTCATTTGTTATGTGCTTTGCCAGTGGGGGGTCATTCCATGCGGTTAGGGCTCGGTGAAATAAGCCCCTGAATACCGGACCTCCGGTGAGGGTTTTGTATGAGTGTTCAGGTTAGCTGTAATAGCCTTAGAATCCCGGCTACTCCGGTGAGGATTGGTTGTTTGCATTTCTGTTGCAGACCCACTGATGTATCCGCTTGCAGTTTCTGTTCCTCCGTGGGTTAACAGGACACGGTTTACCACAGTGATCTGTAGAGTAACAGAGTTCGCTCTTACCACCAATGTGCCACTGTATCTATGTAGCGACTCTGTGGTGTAACAGAGTTCGCTTATACCGCCTAAAGTGCTATCTTACTGCAGCAGGCTCTGCCTCAAGTGGGACCCCGGACTGCAAACGCCCTATTTTTTTATATTTATTTGGTGCGTTGCAGACCCTAAAGGGGTTGAATAATTTCTGAACCCACCGTAATGTGATAATTTTAGCACAATTTCTGTCTGTTCTTGTTTTTTCATGCCAATTTTTAGGACTTATTAAAAAACTCCAAAACATTTGCAGAGCCTCCAGCGAAAAAAACGTTGAAGAGCCGGGGAGAACCCAAAAAAAGAAGAAGAGGACCCAAACAGAACGCAAGAAAGGTACCAAAGTAATGGTGCAAATTATTGATGTAAACTATGATAACAGGTAGTTTAAGGAAAAAGTGTCTAGCATGTCAAGGAATATACCATAGCAAAGGAAAAACTGGAGCAACCATAAACCACAAAAAGTATTAAACAAGAATGTTTATTAGAAAAATTTCATTAAAAATAGTTATCAAACAGTGTAACAATATCTCAAAATAAGGAGGATTAACAGACAGAAAACCATCTAACCAAGCTAAACTAATCAAGCAGTATATAGTATATACTAAAACCCATACAACACAGTCACCATATTCACAGTCACCAAAGACCAATTAAACATAGAATGAGACAAGAGATGGTTCATAAGTTGTAATGCTTAGACACCTCCCCTTGAGAAAGCTGTACGCGATATGTTGTGTCGTGGCAGTGCTGGAAAAACCTCACAAGTCCCCTCTACCTCCCTTTACTATGGGTAAGCATTACAACCTATGAACTTATCTCCAATACCTTTGCAGAGCCTCCAAAGAAAACACAGGAAGGCCTGCAGAATCAAGAAGAAACAGGAAAAAGCTAGCGGAAACTAAAAAGAGGTACCAATATTCTCCACAAAATGTTGGTATAGAATATGCAGGCCAAGAGATTGCAAGAGGTAGATTTATTTTAAGATGTCTAGCATACAGTATATTCTATATTTATCACTAAAAGTGCATAACCAATTCATATTTGGTGCAGTTTTACTAGAGATGAGCAAACCGTTCAAGGTTTTGTTCGGTTTGGCTAGGCAAGTGCCCTGATGTTTCGCTGAACATATTCGTTGAACGGTTTAAATGTACCCAAACCCCATTAAATTCAATGGGAGGCAAAACCAAATGTATACACAACACTTTAAAGGGGTGCAAAAAGCTTCCCAAACAGCTCAAATTAGGGGCAGACACCAGAAAAAGGGCATCAATTGACCAGGTATAAATAGTATAAATGCGCAGCATAGATGCATGGGACAGGGCTTGGACCAACATTACTACTTTGACTTTGATCAGTAACAGGGTGGGTGAGTGCATGTGTAGGCCTGGTGCTCTGAGACTCCTGCCAAATTAGGCAACACACATGAAAGAGACAAAAATTGGAGTCCAAACATTTACAAAAATTAGGGGTTGATAACAATAAAAAGTGGCATCAATTGACCCACAGTAGAAGTTTGATAATGGCACAGGAGCAGTGATACATGGGCATGTATCAGGGTTTGGGCCAGAATATAGTTTTGAATTGAATTTTTCAATTAGGACAACATGGGTAAGGGAGCAGTGTAATTTTCTGGAAGCGCTGACAACCTCATGCAACAGCCCAATTTTTTTCCAAGTCAAATATTTACCAAACATCAGCTTGGAAGAGCACTTCTGTTAGAAAACTGTAAGGCTAGTAACACAGCTAGTTGACGGAAAGTAAGTGCAGGCCTACCGGTCTGGGAGCGCTACCTCTACAGTCAGTACACATGAAGGAGACCAAAGTTGTGTTCTCCACATTTCAAAAAATTCTTGTCATCTACCACTAAAGTGACATTATTCTCCACAGAGTAGAAACAGTGTAATGGGCCTCTGACACACCATCCACTACAGGAAATGCAACAGAATTGAGACCCAAGTTGGTGTCTCCCAATTTCAAAAAATTATTTGCAACATCAGCAGCAATAGCAACAGCAGGTAAGAAGTCAAGACAAAGGTGTCACATGCTGTAATAACGTGAGATCAATGCATAACACTAAAAATGGCACCATCGCCTAATCTGCCAGTTTGTGACTGGGGTGCAAAAGTCATTGAAGATCCATGGGACAGCTGGATGTGTTTATCATTCAGGACTCCAACAGCAGCGCTGAAGACACGTTCTGAGAGAACGCTATCTACCGGGCATGGTAAAACCACCGAGATGTGACAGATGAACTCAGGCCACTCTTCCATTTTAAGGACCAAAATGCAAAAGGGTCCAAATCCCCCTTGAAGGCATTGATATTGAGCTCCAGATACTCTTGTACCATCCTCTCCAGTCGTGCACTGGTTGGTCTAAAAAAAATGTGTGAAATGACTCACAGAAATGGCTTGTGCCACTTATACTGCTGCTAATGTTTTTGCAGTGACACCTTAATGTTTGGCCTGTCATAGTGCTGCCACCAGGATTGCCACATTATTGTACACAGCTTTCCCTGGCTCCAGGTTCAGTGGAGGCAGCCATTACTCAAACCCGGCCTGGATAGCTGTCCACAACTTTTCAGCTATGTGAATGCGATCTCCGAAGCATATTAATTTAAACACTGCCTGATTGCGGTGAGCCTTGGCTGCGCAGTTGGGAGGTGAGGGATTCTCTTTGCAGTGTTGAAACGTGTGTCTGTCACTTTACTGGCGATACAGGACTGGAAGTCAGTGGCCGGAGCAGAAGTGTGCAGGTGAGCGGACCAAGGAAGGACTTCTGGAAGTGCCGTATATGGCAGTGGTGGTTCACTATGTTGGCAGATGCCGGAGCCCGCCCGAGCACGGGCTGGCCGAGATCACACACAAGCACCAAGTCCGTTTAGGTGAATAGAGTTGGAGGTAGGAACAGCAGGGTTTCCACAAGAGACAGGAAGATGTCAGCAGAACACCTTCCAGATCAGGAGCTCAGATAATGCTTCACTCAGTTAGACTGAGCACCACAATATACTCAGCAACAGGAAGCTGCACAGGGCCAGGTATATTATAGCAGGTCCAATCAGTCTTAATCAGGGCGAGAACAATCAGCAGGGCAGGTGATGATCTCTATCCAATCAGTCTCAATCAGGGAGGGAACAATCAGCAGGGCAGGTGATGATCTCTATCCCAGACGAAGTTCATATGGTTTCAGGCTGAAGTTATTCAAGTTCCGAAATAGCTCCACAGCAGGGAACAGACCAGCAAGCCATGGTTCACAGGTTCAAATCCTAACAATACTCCCCTCTTAACGGCGGCCTCTGGACGCAACTTGTCCAGGTTTGCAGGATACCGCTGGTGAAATTGTCTAATCAAACGAGGAGCATTGATGTTGCTTACTAGTTCCCATGAATTTTCCTCCGTGTCGTAGCCCTGCCATTTGATTAAATATTGCAAACGATTTCTGTGTATTCAGGAATCCAAGATCTTTTCCACACAAACTGCTCCTGTCCGTCCACTTCAATTGCATCGGAGGTGAAGGGGATCGTTCTGGAAATGGATTGGCTGTGGCGGCTTTCAACAACGACACATGAAACACAGGATGAATCTTCATTGATGTTGGTAGCTGTAGATGTACGGCCAATGGACTCACAATCTTACTGATTTTGTATGGTCCCACAAATTTTTGTCCTAATTTAGGAGAAGGAATCTTCAATTTCAAATTCTTAGTGGATAACCACACTCGATCTCCAATCCTAAACGTGGGAGTGGGTCTCCGATACCTGTCGGCCGCTTTTTTATATTTCTCCTGAGCTTCCTTTAGAGTGTCTTTCAGAACATTCAGATTTTGCTGTAGCAGAGAGATTCTTTCTGCGACTGCTGGTATTAATGGTGCCACAGGATTTTTGGGAAGTATGTTTGGGTGATATCCCAGATTTGCAAAAAATGGCGTCTGTTTCGTAGAGGCATTCTGTGAATTATTAT
This sequence comes from Oophaga sylvatica, assembly GCA_033576555.1. Classification (NCBI taxonomy): domain Eukaryota; kingdom Metazoa; phylum Chordata; class Amphibia; order Anura; family Dendrobatidae; genus Oophaga; species Oophaga sylvatica. Next base: position 109,485,578 of record JARQOD010000010.1, on the reverse strand, counting down.
ATGAAAATTCCGCAAATGGCAGCAGATCCACCAGTCGTCTTGCAGATGGCAAATATAACAACGAAGATACTGCTCCAGCGTCTGATTTGTACGTTCTGTCTGGCCGTTAGATTGCGGATGGTAAGCGGTTGACAATCGTACTTTGATGTCTAGTGCTGAGCATAAACTGCGGCCAAAATTTAGATGTAAATTGCACACCTCGATCTGAAACGACTTCATCCGGCACTCCGTGGAGGCGAAAAACATTGCAAATTATCAGATCAGCTGTATCTTTGCTGAAGGTAGACCTGAACACGGGATGAAATGCGCTGCTTTTGTAAGTCGATCCACTACTACCAGAATGGATGTCTTTCCCTTGGACTCTGTAGATCTACAATAAAGTCCATTGAAATTGATCCCCATGGTCGTGTTGGGATGGCGAGAGGCTGCAATAGTCCTATAGGGGATGCACGTGGAGTCTTATATCTGGCACAGATGTCACAGGAATTAACATACTTCTTCACGTCTTCTTGAAAGTTCGGCCACCAAAAGAAACGTGACAAAAACTCCTGCGTTTTCTGTGTCCCTTTGTTCCTGCAATTTTAGAGTCGTGCACTAGTTGTAGGACTCTTAACCGAGCTGCTTCTGGTACATATAGTCGTCGACCATCAGTCCCCTACTTGATTTTTAAAAAACAGATGCACGTCCCCTGATGGAGTGATAGAAACGAGTCTGTTTCGTATGCTGCCTTCAAATCTTCCAGCAAATCTCCATCATGTATTACTCCCAAGATCTTAGTATCTGCCACAATGGGTTTGGGTGTTGTTACAAGATTAGTTTCGCTTGAAAACATTCTGGATAATGCGTCTGCTTTCTTGTTACGGGAGCCTGGTCGATATGAAATTACAAAATTGAATTGATTCAAAAAACAGACTCCAACGAGTCTGCCGAGGAGAGAGGCATTTTGCAGACCTGATAAACTCTAGATGCGATGATCGGGCAACACCAAAATTTGTTGTGCAGCCCCTTGAAGATGATGTCTCCACTCTTTGAATGCTGATATGAGGCGAGCAATTCTTTATTTCCCACGTCATAGTTCTTCTCGGCTACAGACATACATTGTGAGAAAAATGCACATGGATGCAGCAACTTCTTTTCCCCTGTCCTCTGAGAAAGGATAGCGCCGACCGCACAGTCTGAAGCATCCACCTCGATGATAAAAGCTAATTCAGGGTCAGGATGGCGTAATATGGGAGCCGTTGTGAATTTCGTTTTTAAACGAGAGAATGCTTCTTGCGCTTGGGGTGTCCAGATGAATTTTGCTCCTTTTTTTATTATTGCTGATGGGTAGCACGATTTCTGAAAAATTCTTAATAAAGCGTCTGTAAAAGTTGGCGAACCCCACAAAACGCTGAACTTCTTCACATTTTTAGGGATAGGCCACTCGGTGATAGCTTGCGTTTTCTTAGCATCCATCCGTAATCCTTGAGGTGAAATGACGTATCCCAAGAACTGAATCTCTTCTCGATGGAATTCACATTTTCTAATTTAATATAATAATGAATTCTCCCTTAACCGTTGTAGCACTTGTCTTACGTGCGTCTGATGTTCCTCCATAGAGTTGAAAAGATCATCTAGATGTCATCTAGATAAACGACCATGAACTGATCCAACAGGTCTCGGAAAATATATTTGCCAGGTGCTGGAAGGTAGCTGGAGCATTAGCGAGTCCGAAGGGCATCACTAGACTTTCAAAGTGTCCGTATCGGGTCGAAAGGCCTTTTCCATTCATCTCCAGGCTTTATACGTACTAAATTGTATGCCCCACGTAAATCTAACTTAGTGAAGATCTTCGCACTTTGTACTCTTTCTAGGAGTTCCGGATCAACGGTAGAGGATAACGTTTTTTACCGTGACTTTATTAAGCTCCCTGTAGTCCACTACTGTCGTAATGTTCCATCCTTCTTCTTGACAAAGAATATAGGGGCTCCAGCGGGCGAGGATGATGGACGAATAAATTTTTGCTTAGGTTTTCATCAATAAATTCTTTAAGAGCCTTCAGTTCAGGACCCGCTAAAGGGTTTATAGTTCCAAACGGTATAGCCGCCCCCTGGAGTAGTTCTATTGGGCAGTCGTATGGTCGATGCGGGGGAAGTGTATCCGCTCCCTTCTTGTCACAGACATCCAAGAAATCTTCATACACCGATGGTAGCTGAGGCAATTCTGGATTCTGAACTGCTTCTAATGTGGATTCGCTTGGAACCTCCTCTGAACTTCCTTTTCGGGGAAACTGATCTTTTTCATCTCCCAATCGATGATAGGATTGTGCTTCTGCAACCAGGGCAAACCTAAAATGATGGGAAAATGTGGAGAAGAAATAATTAGGAATGTCAACATCTCACGATGCTGCGGCTCAATATAGATCTCCAAAGGTCCTGTCTCATGATCCACTGGCCCCGAATTCAGTGGAGATCCATCTACCGTCTCCATCACAATAGGTGAACGTCTTTTCTGCATATCTATGCCATGATTTTGAGCAAATGCAGAATCCATGAACATCCCGCTGGCCCCAGAGTCGATCATGACTGATGCAGTGATCCACTGGGAGTTAACCTTCAGTTTGATAGTTACAAAATAGTGGGATTCACGGCTCTCCTTCCTGGTAGGTGGAACTATGGATGATATGGACTGGATCTCATCTTTAGCATAATCAGTCTCTGAGATGAAAGACTCCACGTCGGAAGAATCAGGATCCATTATAGCCACCACCATTTTTCTTGAACGGTTTTGTGGGATGACTTGGACAGTTAATAAGAAAATGTCCTGCTTCCCCGCAGTACAGACATAGATTCTCTTTAAATCTCTGTTCTCTTCGTTCTGCACTCGCTCGTCTCTGGATCGCATCCACTTGCATTGGCTCTAGTTCTGTATCTCGGACATTCCGGCTAGACACTTCTTTAGTGACCGATGGCAGGAGGAGTTATAAGAGTTAGTTGAACGATTCATGGAGGTCCACTTCTCTTGTCGTCGTTCAGACAGACGGGTGTCAACCCGGATGCAATGCTTGATGAAATCATCCAGATCCGAAGGGGTCTCTCCACGGGCAAGTTCATCCTTTACTGCACTAGAAAGTCCTCTTTAAAAGAAAGATACTTTTGCTGCATTATTCCATTCAGTGTCAACGGCCACCTCCTGTACTCCATAGCATACTCTGCGACGGGGCGTTTGCCTTGTCGTAATGCCAGCAACGTTGATTCAGCAGTAGCTGCACGGTTTGGGTCATCAAACATCTGTGCATCGCTCGAATATACTCGTTCAGATTGTCTAAACGTGCGTCCAGAGTCTCAATCAGAGGATTAGCCCAAGCGATTGCTTTGTGGGTTAACAGCATAATGATGCATAGCACCTTTGACCTATCAGTCGGAAACTGATTAGCATGTGTATCGAAGAACAGGTAACATTGATTCAAAAATCCACGAAATTTATCTCGATCACCGCCAAAACTAAAAGGTGGTAGCTTGGGGGGCGTGGCAGACGCTGAGGCGGAAGCTTGTCCTTCTTGCTGGGTAATTCGAGCAGTCAACACTTGTACTGCATTCTGCAGATCTTGGATAGCTTGTTGGTGGTTCTGGACATTATGATCGCTTTGCGCAATAAATGCGTCCATCCGTGCTTTTCCATTCACCTGTTCGGTGTGCAAACTGGACATTGCACCCTGCAGTTTTCTGACACGTGTTTCCAAAGTTTCTGCTCCAGCGGCCTCCATTTTTGAGAGGCTGAGTATTCTGTCACGTTACTGACGATACAGGACTGGAAGTCAGTGGCCGGAGCAGAAGTGTGTAGCTGAGCGGACCAAGGAAGGACTTCTGGAAGTGCCGTATATGGCAGTGGTGGTTCACTATGTTGGCAGATGTCGGAGCCCGCCCAAGCACGGGCCGGCCGAGATCACACACAAGCACCAAGTCCTTTAGGTGAATAGAGTTGGAGGTAGGAACAGCAGGGTTTCCACAAGAGACAGGAAGATGTCATCAGAACACCTTCCAGATCAGGAGCTCAGATAATGCTTCACTCAGTTAGACTGAGCACCACAATATACTCAGCAACAGGAAGCTGCACAGGGCCAGGTATATATAGCAGGTCCAATCAGTCTTAATCAGGGCGAGAACAATCAGCAGGGCAGGTGATGATCTCTATCCAATAAGTCTCAATCAGGGAGGGAACAATCAGCAGGGCAGGTGATGATCTTTATCCCAGACGAAGTTCATATGGTTTCAGGCTGAAGTTATTCAAGTTCCGAAATAGCTCCACAGCAAGGGAACAGACCAGCAAGCCATGGTTCACAGGTTCAAATTCTAACAGTGTCTCATTAAGGGAGGAGTTGAAGGTGAAGGTGGAGGCCCTAGAGGAGGTGGAGAAGCCAGAAGCAACGGAGAAAGTGTTAGATACAGAGGTTTGTACCGCAAGCCTTGGGGATTCCAAGACTTGTGGAGCAGCCTCTTGACTGTCTGCCCCCACAGCCATCAGAGTCATTCAGTGCCAGTCAGTAAGATGTAATGCCCCTAATAATAATAATAATTTATTTCTATAGCGCCAACATATTCCGCAGCACTTTACATTATAGCCCCTGCCCCATTATGGCCCCTGCCATATTTGCTCGTTCAGGTGTCAGTACTGAAATGGACCTTGGCAGACACAGATTTTTTCAGGGAATGGGTGATGATTGTGACATGATTGTGTAGCGCAGGCACAGCTTTCTTAGTGAAATAATGATGATTGGGCAAATGGTACTGGGGGACTGCGACAGCCATCACCTTTCGGAAACGGTCTGAATCCAGCATCCCCAGATTGGAGATGGTGGTGCTCTTAGGTTTAGCATGTGTAAGAGAAAATACTCTTTTCCGTGACTACAACTGTAGGATCAAGGGCTGGCTGTTGTGCTGAGAGAGGTTGGAGCAGTGTGAACAAGACAAACTGCTGGACTGTGAGTGAGGTGCAGGTGGAGATGTTATGATGGATTGAGAAAGATGTGTTGTGCTTGGTGAAACAAAATCAGCAGGCATGTCCACTTCCATAACAGCTGATAGGCTCTTATTCACCCTGACTGTAGGGGATAAACATGTGGGGGTTCTGCAGATGGAGACATATGTAAGAAGACTTGGCACAGTGTAATGGAGGAGGAAGAAGCAGCATTTGCATTTAATGGGATGGCTGGCGGTTTGCGAGGCCCACTAGTCTGCATTTTAGTTCTGTGGCATGTTGCTTCAGACTAAGCGAAGACTAAGGCATGTTTATCGCCCATGTGCCGGTTAATGCATGCAGAAGTAAAATTATTGCAATTTTTGCCTCTACTGAGTTGATTTTGCAAAGTTGGCAGATTACGTGAGTTGGGTCATCCTTTGCGGTCTCAAAAAAGTCCCCAAGCTAGGCAACCCTTGTCGCACCTGCAAACTGCAGAATCGCGACCGGTGCTGGCCACAAAGACAGTTGTGGCTGAGGATACGTTACTTGCTGTGGTTGTGTCACTCTGTGTCTGTGTGGCAAGCAACAATGTAACTTCCTCTATTTCCTCTGCTGAGCTACTCAGCTGTGCGCCTCTGGGTTCACACAAGTGGGATCTGCAACCTCATTTTTCTTCTACTCCTTGCCCTGAGAGTCATCCTCCTCCTCTATCTGCCCTGACAGCACACTACAGTCCACATGCTCCTCAGGTATCTGAGCCTCATCAGTATCACCCACTGATTATGACGGTTGGGATGCGGCTCAGAACCTACTTCGTCCTGCCCCAGATCCAACGTGAAAAAATTTTGGGCATTGGTGCTTTTGCTTTCCACCTCTGGATTCTGTGAATCTTTGGGGCAGACTTTTGATGCCTTTGGAATAGAATGTGTGAACAGCTCGGCAGACTAGCCCATCTGTGGTTCCCCACAGTCATTTGGGCTTTTGCACATTTTTAAAGTGAGGGGAAACATGGTGATTGGGTGCAAAGAAAAACAAGATGTTTGCTTTTTATAATGAGAGGGACATGTGACTACGACAGCTAATCACAGAAGTCCTTGTGTCATGACGTTGTGGATAGTTTCTGCTCCCTGATTGGCTGCCAGAATGTATACACATTAAGTTATCAAGAAAAAAAATACACTCTGCCCCTCATTTTGACCTAGACACGCCCTTCCTCTCATAAAACACGTATCCCCCGCTCATAATACAGCACCACTATCCTAGACAAAGTCAATATAAAAGCATTAGTGGAAATGCGATTGTTCACTCATCTTTGACCAAATTTTTACGATTTTGAGTAAAAATGTTTGGGAAACCGCACACGAATCCAAATATGCTACTTTCATTCCGAAGATAGGCGAACATTTTTTGAACATGTTCACTCATCTCTAGTTTTTACCTATCTATTGCAGTTTAATCCTGCCTATCATTGGACAGTATTAATAAATCTCTAATACTTTTTCAGAACCTCCAATGAAAAAACATGCCGAGCATGCCGAACCCAAAAAGAAACTGGAGGAGCCAGCGGAAAAAAAGAGAGGTACACAAGTATTAGCATAAAATAATAAAGTAAAGCAGACATGAACAAAGTGCGGACCATGGGCTGTAATCAGTTGTGTACCACTCAATATGGCCATCCCAGCACAGCATGTCTGTGCTGTGGTGAAGGGTCATGATATTGTGTAGCCTTTGATGCTATAATACTATGTGTGGGGGACTGTGTGTGTGAGGGAGCTGTGTTGGCATCAAACTGTCTGGAGGCTGAAAGGTCATCAAAATGTGTGTTGGTAGATGTGGGGGCATCATACTGTGTAAGGGTAGCTATTTGAGCATCATACTATATGTGTGGGTGAACACAATTTCTCTGCCAATTATAGGACAAAGATGAAAAGAGCAAAGAACATGATATTTAATAAAATCACATTTTATTATTTCATACAAATAAAACAATATACAAAAAATATAACAAGAAAGATGCAAGATGAAAAAGAGGGACGGTAGGAACTCCATAATTATCAATATTGCTGCATGGTAAAGACCAAATGACTGCCAGATTCCATTGTTCTAAAAAAGGTCAATACAAATTGCTCAAATTGATTCCATATAAATAATTCCTGTCCAACTGACCATTGTTATCCTCTTTTTTTGTAACAACAATAAACAAAAGGGATGAAGGTAAGTCACAACTGTATTGAAATCTAAATGGAGTGCAATCTCAAAGGAGTGCAATCTCCAAGGACTGCCAAATGGAATTTAATGTGATCTCTGTCATGAGATATAACAAACTCAAATAGGGCACTAATGTTCACTCAGAATATTGCACCATATGAATAAATTCAGGAATATACCTAATAAATACATATCAGACCATGGGAGCCATGAAAGCCTTTACCTGGATACTAGCAGCGTTGTGAACACGTGGAATGAGGCAGAGGGAAGGGATAGTT
>JARQOD010000010.1:109381323-109478054 GCA_033576555.1 Oophaga sylvatica | reverse complement strand
TTCCAGTGTTTTAAAAAATTTGGGACCAGGTAACCTTTTTCCTCCAGGTTTTGTGTTTATTAGGTAATTCCCAATTTGCTATTTGGTGAAATATTTTAGTGAACTTTTAGTCCCTTTTTTTAGTTTTTATATCTCTGACAGAGATCACTTAATATATACTGACTTTAAATTGCATGGGGTAGTCCTTTGGTTTGCACTTTTTTTTAGATTCAATAAGGTGTGACTTACCCCCATCCCTTTTTTTTTATTGTTTTTACAAAAAAAGGGGGTAACGATGGTCTTGGACAGGAAAAATTTTTTGGAATACTTTGAGCATTTTGTTGACCTTTTTTGCAAAGAACGGCAGTCTTTGGCTTTACCAGCGCATATTGCAATTGGGATTTTCCTACCGCCCCTTTTTCATTTTGCATCTTTCTTGTAAAAAATTTTTTGTATTTTGTTTTTTTGTAGGAATAAAAAAATGTGATTTTATTGAATACGTGTTTTTTTTTCTCATTTAGTTTTATAATTGGCAGGAAATTGTGTTATTCAGTTTTTTGTATGGCAAATACCTTTTTCTATAAAATTTGGCACGTTTGGGAGTATTAATCTCAATTTAAAGGGGCAAATCCGGGTGACAGTTCCCTTTAACCCTTTTTCGCACAAATTACTACGCCGGGTCCCTGGCACTTCCCACCTTGGACGTTGGAAAATGAGGCGTTTTGACCCAAACAGATGTGAGCGAAATTTGCACCCAGGTGTCCTGATTCTGCAGTGCACCCGCACGCCTCGCAATTTTAAACCCCCTAAATCTGCAATCGAATTGATTGCAGTTTTTAAGCAGGCAAGGCCACCTCTGCCTCAATCGGCACCCCCTGCGCGTCATTGCGCGGGGTCGATCGTGGCCATGGTGACCAATGTTGTCATGACGACATCCGGGTCACCAGAGCAAGCAAAATTGCTTACACCATGTTCAGAGCATAATGTAGCAAGTTTGTCTACCAGTGCAGCGCTGACAGCTTGCATAGCATAGCAAAGCAGAAGTTTTGCTATGCTTTACAAGCGATCAGACTGCAGAAAGAGAAAGTTCCACAGTGGGACAAAGTAAAAAAAAAAAAAAATGGAAAAATATACATTAAAAACAAAACAAAATAATAATAAAAAAAATATATATTGTACCAATAAATATTTTTTTTCCAGAAAGAAAATGTAACAAAACTACACATATTTGGTATAGCCGCGTCCAAAATGACAACCTATGAAACTGTCCCACTAGTTAACTCCTTTAGTGAAAACTACCCCCAAAAAAAGGCAGAAAAAGATGCCTTATCATCACCATACAGCCAAACAAAAACTGGAATAAAATTTGAGAAAAATTATGAATGTAAATAAAAATGGAATAGCTGAAAACATCATTTTGTCCTGCAAAAAACAAGCTCCATCAGCAAAAAAATGAAAAAGTTGTAGCTCTCAGAATAAAGCTATACGAAAATAATTATTTTTTCTTTAAAATAGTTTTTATTGTGTGAAAGCTCCAAAACACAAAGAAAACATATAAATGTGGTTTTGCTGTAATCATACTGACCCGAAGAATAAAGCTGCTTAATCAATTTTAACACACATGGAACGGCATTAAAAAACCAAAATGCCCTGTATTGCTGTTTTTTATTAATTTTGCCTCCCAAAAATCGTAATAGAAAGCAATCAAATTCCGAAAATGGTACCAACAAAATGTCAACTTGTCCCGCAAAAACAAGCCCTCACAAGAATCAGTCGTCCAAAATATGGATAAATTATAGCTCTCAAAATATGGCGATGCAAAAAACTAGTTTTTGCAAAAAAGAATCTTTTAGTGCGTGAGAAACAAGATATAAATCTGGTTTTGCTGTAATCGCACTGACCCAAACAATAAAGTCGCCTAATCACTAATACTGCACAAGGAACAGCGTAAAAAATAAATAAAACCAATTCTTCACTTGCTGTTGATTTGTCCATTCTGCCTCCCAAAGATCGCATTAAGGCTCAGCTTACATTTATTCTGCGCCCTGCGCGGAGCGCTACTACCGGTGTTTCCATGAAAATCTCTGAAATATGTGATACAGACGGAACCTTCGGCAGAAGATTCCCTATAATGAGGCAAATGGAGACACTGTGGATGCCATCTGGCCTCGGATTAAGCAGTGTCTGTTTTTTTAGGTTTGCATAAAAGCATGGCCCGCCACAGTTTAATGCACCTCTGAAAAGAAAGACACTGCTGGACAGAGGCCAGACGAAGTCCAGAGTAACTCTGCTGCTTCATTATAGTGAATGGATCCTTCGGGATTTCACCTTATCCATATCACTCTGAGATTTGGATGGAAACCTCAAAGCATGTGCTCAGCTTAGAGCACAGAATAAATGTGATCCCAAACTTATGTAAAATGTTCAATACAAAAGCTTCAACCTAATCCACAAAAAAGTCCCCACTCAGGTCTGTCATGTGTCAATTGAAACATAAGGGGACTTCCACATTACTGGTAGCACAATGGCTCTGGGAAAGCGAAATGGCTCTTCACCCCACCCAAAAGAAATTCAGCAAATTCTGCACTCCCAAACCAAAATGCCCCCCTCTTTGTGAACCCCAGATTGTGCCTAAACCACATTTAGCGTCCGCATGTTTAGCATTTCTGTAGCGATGAGAGCCCCCCTCATTTACGGGTATATGTCTCCAGAAGCATGAGCTGGGCATAACATACTGGTCACTAGATTGTACTGATCACTACAACAGCAGTTTGCAATTTTCAATCAGAAACATCCACTGCTGCTTGTTTCTGGAAAACACCCATGAAGTCAAAATCGTCACTACATCTGTAGACAAATTCCAAAAGGGGTATAATTTCCACTTGAGGGGGATTCTGCTCTTTCAGCACTTAGAGTTCTCTTTATATGGAGTCCGCAAACTATTGTAGGAAAATCAGCGCTCCCTGAAGCAAATGGCGCTCTGTCCCTCCCCAGTCCCGCCGTGTGGCTAAGTAGTACCGTACAGCCATATATAAGGTATTTCTACATTCAGCAGAAATTGTGGGACAAACTTTGGCACAATTTTTATCCATTCCCCAGTGTGAAAACGTAAAATCTGGGGCTAAAACAAAATATTGGTGGTAAAAATGTAATTATTTTTTTCTTCACTGCTCAATGGTATAACATTTTGTGACCCACCTGTGGTGTCAATATGATCACTGCACACTTAGATGAATTCATTGAGATGTGTAGTTTGTAAAATGGCATCTCTTATGGGGGGTTCTGCTGTTCTGGCACCTCAAGGGGTCTGCCAATGTGACTTGGCACCCTCAAACGTGTCCAGCAAAATCTGAACTCCAATATGGTATTCTTCCTTTCTGAGCTTTGCACTGTGCCTCAAAAGTAATTTTTGACCACATATGGTGTATTGGCGTACTCAGGAGAAACTGCACAACAAATTTTGGGTTTAATTTCCTCCTGTTACCCTTGCTGAGGGCCCTATCATTTGTGATATTTACCTCTCACCGTTCCACCACTGCGGCGTCTTCTGACTGTGACGGTCAGGTCAGAGGATGCTATGACGTCACCTCTGTGCGCCCTCTGCCTGAATAGTCACAGTGCAGAGAGCTGGAAGATGGCGACACTGAGGAGTCTGGAAGCAGAGCAGCGGCCAGCAAGGAGAGGTATTTCATATTTTTTTTTTACGTTTGGAGCTTTATATACAGTATAGGGACCATCATACACTGGTATGAGGCCCATTATACACTGAAGCATCGTATATGGGGCCCATTATGCACTGGAGCATCATATATTGGGCCCAATATACACTGGAGCATCATATATGGGGCCCATTATACACTGGAGCATCATATATGGGGCATTATATGGGCACATCATATACTGGAGCATTATATGGAGTCCATCATATACTGTATGGAACATTATATGAGCCCCTTTATGCATTGAGCAATACATGGGGCTCATTATTCTTTATGGAGCAATATATGGGACCTATTATATACTGTATGGAGCAATATATGGGGCCTATTATATACTGTATGGAACAATATATGGGGCTCATTATTCTGTATGGAGCAACATATAGGGCTCATTATTCTGTATGGAGCAAAATATGGGGTTCATGATTCTGTATGGAACAATATATGGGGCTCATTATTCTGTATGGGGCAATATATGGGATCCATGATTCTGTATGGAGCAATATACAGTACAGACCAAAAGTTTGGACACACCTTCTCATTCAAAGATTTTTCTGTATTTTCAGGACTATGAAAATTGTAGAATCACACTGAAGCATCAAAACTATGAATTAACACATGTGGAATTATACATTACACTTTACAAAAAAGTGTGAAACAACTGAAAATATGTCTTATATTCTAGGTTCTTCAAAGTAGCCACCTTTTGCTTTGATTACTGCTTTGCACGCAGAAAAGGTGAATGGATGGACTCTACATGCCTAGTTCCCACCGTGAAGCATGGAGGAGGTGGTGTGATGATGTGGGGATGCTTTGCTGGTGACACTGTTGGGGATTTATTCAACATTGAAGCGGTGAGCGGTCCAGCTCACCCCAAACCATCTCAATTGGGTTCAGGTCTGGTGACTGTGGAGGCCAGGTCATCTGGCGTAGCACCCCAACACTCTCCTTCTTGGTCAAATAGCCCTTTCACAGCCTGGAGGTGTGTTTGGGGTCATTGTCCTGTTGAAAAATAAATGATGGTCCAACTAAGCGCAAACTGGATGGAATAGCATGCGCTGCAAGATGCTGTGGTAGCCATGCTGGTTCACGTATGCCTTCAATTTTGAATAAATCCCCAACAGTGTCACCAGCAAAGCACCCCCACACAATCACACCTCCTCCTCCATGCTTCACGGTGGGTACCAGGCATGTAGAGTCCATCTGTTCACCTTTTCTGCGCGCAAAGCAGTACTCAAAGCAAAAGGTGGCTACTTTGAAGAACCTAGAATATAAGACATATTTTCAGTTGTTTCACACTTTTTTGTAAAGTGTAATGTATAATTCCTCATGTGTTAATTCATAGTTTTGATGCCTTCAGTGTGATTCTACAATTTTCATAGTCATGAAAATACAGAAAAATCTTTGAATGAGAAGGTGTGTCCAAACTTTTGGTCTGTACTGTATGGTGCCCATAATACTGTATGGAGCATTATATGGGCTAATTATACTGTATTGAGCATTATATGAGGTCCATTATACTGTATGTAGCATTATATGGGGCTCATTATTCTGTATGGCGCACTATGTGGTGCCCATAATACTGTATGGAGGAAGATACTGTCCAATTTCTGATCTATTGTAGAATTTACAATAGATATCACTCATGTAATGTAAGAAGTGAAGTATTTGGCATTGTACTATACCTATATTTTTTTGCCGTATCTGTGCATCATGAATTGTGGTATGTCTTAAAGGGGCCCACTGAGACTCTTTCGCCCGGGGCCCACGAAAACCTGGAACCTGTCCTGCATGAGAGGCACTCCAAACGAGACATGGCGTCCACCAATTATTCCAGAAAATTTGGTATTCAATAAGTCAAATGGCGCTCCTTCTCTAAAGCCCGTTAGCGTGCCTCTGTGGAGCTTGAAGAAGAAAACGGCACGCTCCGGCAGGCAGTGACACCACTGACTCACGAAGCAAGCGGGGGGCGTGGCCAAGCGTGACGTCACTAGTAATGTGCGCTGGCTCTCGGAAGCGCCAAAAAATGCCGCGATTCAAAGGAGAAACGGTCCTTCTTAATCAAGGTGACACTTTGCCATGTCCCCAGCTTATATTTTTCAATGATACTATTTATGTGGCATCCATGCATATAGGTCTAGTGTAATATAGGCCACTCAAATAGATTCAGTGAGCGGTTTTTAAGTTTTAAATATTGCAGCCAGTTAGCCACGCTAAATAACTGTGCGCTATTATGTAAGTCACATAACTACATGATTTATATATCCTTTGAACTCTATCACGTATTACCTCTCCAATGTGGAGGGGACTCAGTGTGTATATTGAACAGTATCGAGATAGTTTCTTTTTCGATAACCATTTCCTATTGTCCTCCTTTCGCCTTGCCATTTTCCACTCATCCCAGAAATGTATCGGTATTTGTTTTATGACTGATATGCCCATTAAGTATGCATTTACACTTTATTTAATAACAGAGTTAATGGGCCTGTGACAGTCTGACACAATTATTTATTTTTTTCTTTGTCTGATCTGATTTACTGCATCCGCCACTTTTTTCTTTGGAGGCCTTTTTGCCCCATCTTTTTAAAGCGAACCTGTCAGCAGGATTGTGCTCAGTAACCTACAGACAGTGTCAGGTCGGCGCTGTTATACTGATTACAATGATACCTGGTGATGAAATCTGTCTTGTGGTTGTTGTTGAATCTGTATTTTAATTTTTTAGTTAATGATATGCTCGTGCCCGGGGAGGCCTGTGGGGGTCTGCATGTGGTGCTCTGATTAGATATTCATGTGTATCGCTTCTGACAGGTCACTGATCCCTCACTGACCTGCCCCCTAAGTTTACATAATGAATATTATATATATCTTGTGAAAAAAAAATCCACTTCTACAGGCAGGCGCAGGTGGTGGTGTCTGCATAATGTGTATATAATTCATTTGTTTGAGGTTATCCTGAAATTCATTAAAAAAAATGTTTGAAAATAGTGCCGGCCGCACCTGCGCAGTAGCAGCTATCATGATCGCCAATAGCTGCGGCTGCGCCATCTTTGTAGAGAAAAAAAACATTTCCTCCTCCAAGATGGTGCCATCTTAGAGGAGGAAATATTTTTCTTTCTCTAGCAAGATGGCGCAGCCGCAGCTATCGGCGATCATAATAGCTGCTACTGCGCAGGTGCCGCCATCATGGAGGAGGAAATATTTTTTTCACTACAAAGATGGCGCCACTGCTGCCTGTGCAGTAGTAGCTATCAGATTACCTGTAGCTGCTACTGTGCAGCCATCGCCATTTTCAATCTGATTTTTAAAATCAATTTACCGGTTACCTCAAAACAAAATAATTATATACACATTACATATGCGATCATGCTACAGCGCCGGCCTGCCGAAGGGGATTTTTTTGTTGCAGCACATTTACTAGAATGTGATTAACTGCAAATTAATTCTAAATGTGCTTTTCTTGTGCTGTGCTATAGGGGACTACTACAGTAATAAATCCCCGACCACCTGGAGGACTTTCTGGGACATCATTCCGATCCTGTGTTGATAAATTTTATGTTTTTATTTTTTGCTAAAAGGAAATCTACAGAACTATAGGAAGTAAAACACTACAGCCTATCTTTTTCATTACATATTAACATAGCAGATCATTTTAGAAAAGTCTGAGATAGAGCAAAAAAGTTGCTGTCTTTGGATATTTAACAATTGACGTTTTTTAATGATCACATGCCATTTCGTGACCAATAAATACTTTATTGTGCCATATATTTTCTTTTCATCTGTTAATAATTCAGGAAATGAAGCAAAAATAACACATAAATAAATGCATTGACTTTTTGATGGAGAGAACACTCCTACATGCTGCCCTATTCTGTACAGATTGAAGGAAACCCCTCTGGTACCCTTTACTTAGGAACTTAGTACTGGTGTGACCAAAACCTACAAATTAACTTATTTTTCTCATGTAAATAGGTACCATACAATGTGATTATATACAGTAACATTGCAATATTTATATGTAATGTCAGAAAAGAATTGGTACGCACCTCACTGATCCCCCATCACAACTGCTTTGATGCTTCTCAAGTCCCAACTGGCTTGTCCTTCCTGGTCTCTACTGACACAAATGAAGCACTCAGCCAATCAGTGGCTGAGACGGGTCACTGCTGTGGCCGATGATTGGCTGAGGAACCAGGTAGCAGAGACCAGACCTGAGAAGTGTCAGAACAAGAGATGGGTGATCAGCAAGTATTATTTTTTTAATGCCATTTGGACCCTTTTTTCAAAAAAGTTATCAGCTGCACAGTCTTTGGAAAGATTACCTGTCACCAATTAAACATTGGCCAGGTTTTGCTCTCATTTTACTCTTGATGCTGCCCTGTATCTGTCACACAGTTGCAGAGGTGTGGGTCTTTTTATTTTGTGCAAGTTTTAATGGTCTTTACAAAGGGGTGTTGCTCACAGGATTCACTGGGGCATGTCTTTAGGCTGCTATGCAAAATTATCCTGTGACCAACAACCAAATGGTAAAGACCATAAAATTTGCAGTAAATAAAAAGGTTGTGAATTTTTTTCCTGGAATAATGTTTTATCGATGGAAATAAAATTTGGGATTAAAATTGAAGTTCTGGATCTACCCCTTTCTTTCTCTTTCCTTGGATTAGGGAACCTGAGCACTCGTGGATAGGTGAGATGATCATACTTTGTCCTTCTCTTTCTTGATCAGAATGCTTTCAATGATAGATCTCTTTCTAAGTAAATACACAGGGAAAAATCTGTCAAGTGAAGTGGGGCGGGAAAAAGCTAACAGGGAACCGTCTAAGACTATCCAGCTGAGACACATAGCCCTAAGGATAACTTTTCGTGGTCCAGATAGCATAAAATGATCACAGGTTCCCTCTAAGCGGTGGTTTTCTTATCAGGGCTTTTTGGCTGTATCTTTGCATCAATCACTATTGGCAAAAAAGAACATAACTTAGAGGCCGATGAACCACAAATAAATAAAAATACTTATTTAAATTATAACACTATATGCAGTGTTAGGACTCGATACCAGCAGCTCTTGTACACCAGGCGGCAGCTCTTCCTTCTGAGCTATTCAGGTCGCTGGACAGTTCCTTGCTAACCCAGATACTAGCACCTGTGTTGTTTCTGATTGTCTCCACCCTGTAATCTTCTGATTGAACACCTTACTTAAACCTGGCATTACACTTTCTTCCTTGCAAGATTATTGAGCTCCGAGCCTTTTACCTTCTGCTTCATCCAAGAGTATACTGCTGCTACCGTGTACCGACCCCTGGCTATTCGTAACTACGCATCCTTCTGATCCTTCAACTATACTGCTGCTCCCGTGTACTGACCTCTGGCTATTCCTAGCTACGCAACCTGCTGATCCTACTACTATACTGCTGCTCCTGTGTACCGTCCTCTAGCTATTCCTGACTACGCAACCTGCTGATCCTTCTACTATACTGCTGCTCCCATGTACTGACCTCCGGCTATTCCTGACTATGCAACCTTCTGATCCTTCAACTATACTGCTGCTCCCGTGTGCTGACCTCTGGCTATTCCTGACTACGCAACCTGCTGATCCTACTACTATACTGCTGCTCCGGTGTACCGTCCTCTAGCTATTCCTGACTACGAAACCTGCTGATCCTTCTACTATACTGCTGCTCCTGTGTACCATCCTCTGGCTATTCCTGACTATGCAACCTGCTTATCATTCAACTATACTGCTGCTCCTGACTATGCTACCTGTCAGTGCTTCCCCTAGTCAGGGCCGGCGCCAGCACCCGGCACACCCGGGCAAGTGCCGGGGCCCTGAGCAGGCGGGGGGGCCCACTCGCTGTCGGGCATCCCGGCGCCCGTTAGCGGAGGAGAGTGGTGTCAGCTCCGTCGCTGGGCCCCCCCGCTTGCTCAGGGCCCCGGCAGGAGCTGGCAAAATACTCACCTCTCCCGTGCCTCAGCTCCGGGCTCCAGGGGGCGCCGGCACTTCCTCTCACAGCAGCCCCGCTGAATGACGTCATCATTCAGCGGCCGGCTGTGGCAGAGAGAGTGGGAACGCCGGACAGGTGAGGTGTGTGTGTGTGTATGTATGTGAGAGTGCTTGTGTGCTGTGGTGCTGTCTGTGTGTGATGATGGGCAGGCATTGATAATGGGCAGGCATTGATGATGATGGGGAAGCGATGATGATGATGGGCAGGCATTGATGATAATGGGGAGGCCATGATGATGATGGGAGGCCATGATGATGATGGGGAGGCATTGATGATGATGGGCAGACATTGATGATAATGGGGAGGCGATAATGATGATGGGCAGGCATTGAAGATAATGGGGAGGCCATGATGATGATGGGGAGGCCATGATGATGATGGGCAGGCATTGATGATATTGGGGAGGCGATGATGATGATGGGCAGGCATTGATGATAATGGGGAGGCTATCCACAGCGCCCTTTCCTGAGCCGTAAAAGTGCAGAACGCAGTACAGCGCAGAGGAGAGCTCCATATTTTGTATGGAGCATTATATGGGGACCAGTATCCTGTAAGGAGCATTATATGGGGACCAGTATCCTGTATGGAGCATTATATGGGGACCAGTATTCTGTATGGAGCATTATTTTGGGTCCAGTATTCTGTATGGAGCATTATATTGGGTCCATTATTCTGTATGGAGCATTATTTTGGGTCCAGCATTCTGTATGGAGCATTATATGTGGGATGGGGGGTGACATCCTGCATGGGGTATTATATGGGTGATGAGGGGGAGACTGTGGTGCCCATAATATTGTATGGAGGACTGTACTGTCCAGTCTGTACTGTGCGCTGCGAGGATTTGGCGGTTTCTGAGCTATTGTACAATTTACAATAGATATGACTCATGTAATGGAAGAAGTGAAGTATTTGGCATTGTACTATACCTATATTTCTCTGCTGTATCTGTGCATCA
Source organism: Oophaga sylvatica (assembly GCA_033576555.1). Taxonomy (NCBI): domain Eukaryota; kingdom Metazoa; phylum Chordata; class Amphibia; order Anura; family Dendrobatidae; genus Oophaga; species Oophaga sylvatica. Next base: position 109,467,405 of record JARQOD010000010.1, on the reverse strand, counting down.
TGAATCGTGGTCTGTGTTAAAGGGGCCCACTGAGGCTCTTTCGCCCGGGGCCCATAAAAACCTGGAGCCGGCACTGCCCCTAGTGGTTGCAATACCACTACTCCAACCAAGGTCAATCAATAACATGCTGCTTTTGCGTAGCAGTGTTTCTCAAGACAAGAAGAAAGAAAGTCTACTTGGCTAGTACATCACCCCAACACCCCATGATTTTTTTTGAGGCCAAGTATACTTACTTTTTTATGTTTCGGTCCTCGGAATGAGTATGTCCTTATTCTGGGAGAAGTAACAGAAGTATAGAAAAACACCTATTGATCATATTGACATATAGATATTCAAATTAAATTGATTTATTTCTATCACATACACTTCTCACAACAAAAAAAAAGTCTTAACGCCGGTTGCTAGAACAGCAGCATTAATAAAAAAATGAATTAACTATTTTTTCTTCAATAGAATTAAGGGACATACTAGAACAACTCTGACACCAGGGCTATGGGAATGTTATTTTTAGACAGCAGGATGATGCAGACAAAGCAGAAACAGTCCAAGAGAAGATTAAAATTCCAGCATTTAGCTTTATTTTTTTCTTTTTCTAACCATTCTTTGCCAGTCTCTGAGAAAATAGAAATATTTTGTATTTTTTTGAAAGATTATACCCATACCTAGACTAGGAAGAAGTGACCCATGCTTAATTTATGGCGTGCTGCTGCTCTATAGTAAAAGGGCAATACAGTCCTAAAAATATAATTTGACATTTTATAGAGCAATGGGAAATCAAAAGATAGAAATATTCTGTTTTTCTTCTAAGAGTGACGGAGCCCCAACATAAAAAGAAATCACATGCAAACACATGGATATGACTTCTACAGTTGTCTCCGAAATTCAAAATAGGGTTCACATCGCCATCTCTTCTTTCAATCCAAAGCATTTTACAAAATTATGTTTAGGTTCTCCATTCTCCCTGGCATGAGTTGCAAGCACATGGAGATAAACGGCTGTAGCACAATACCGTAACATGAATAACTTACACTGCTCATTTATGGAAGCTGACACAAGTCAGCTAATGCGGTCAGGAAGGAAAACGGCTTATTGACGGTCTTCATCTGGCAACCAGTGCTGTGGAATCGGAAAAGTAGAATTGGTGTCCATTTTGGTGGAGTCTCAGTTGGTTTAAAATAGACCGACTCAGACTCCTATAATATATAATAAATTGGGTTCAGTAGTCCAATGCCGGATGTGCTGTAAATGTTTTCATAAGAAATTGGGAAAGAAAGCAATGTGCTATAAATGTCTGTTCTGTTCCTTATCTAAACTTTTAGCTGAGATGAATCTGTGCTGCCCTTTATGTACATGCTCAGTAGTGACCAGTGCTGTGGAGTCAGAGATGAGATGAATCTGTGCTGCACTTTATGTACATGCTCAGTAGTGACCAGTGCTGTGGGGTTATAGATGAGATGAATCTGTGCTGCACTTTATGTACATGCTCAGTAGTGACCAGTGCTGTGGGGTTATAGATGAGATGAATCTGTGCTGCACTTTATGTACATGCTCAGTAGTAACCAGTGCTGTTGGGTCATAGATGAGATGAATCTGTGCTGCACTTTATGTACATGCTCAGTAGTGACCAGTGCTGTGGGGTCTAGATGAGGTGAATCTGTGCTGCACTTTATGTACATGCTCAGTAGTGACCAGTGCTGTTTGGAGTCGTAGATGAGATGAATCTGTGCTGCACTTTATGTACATGCTCAGTAGTGACCAGTGCTGTGGGGTTATAGATGAGATGAATCTGTGCTGCACTTTATGTACATGCTCAGTAGTGAGGTAGTGCTGTGGGGTTATAGATGAGATGAATCTGTGCTGCACTTTATGTACATGCTCAGTAGTGACCAGTGCTGTGGGGTTATAGATGAGATGAATCTGTGCTGCACTTTATGTACATGCTCAGTAGTGACCAGTGCTGTGGGGTCGTAGATGAGATGAATCTGTGCTGCACTTTATGTACATGCTCAGTAGTGACCAGTGCTGTGGGGTCGTAGATGAGATGAATCTGTGCTGCACTTTATGTACATGCTCAGTAGTGACCAGTGCTGTGGAGTCGTAGATGAGATGAATCTGTGCTGCACTTTATGTACATGCTCAGTAGTGACCAGTGCTGTGGGGTTATAGATGAGATGAATCTGTGCTGCACTTTATGTACATGCTCAGTAGTGAGGTAGTGCTGTGGGGTTATAGATGAGATGAATCTGTGCTGCACTTTATGTACATGCTCAGTAGTGACCAGTGCTGTGGGGTTATAGATGAGATGAATCTGTGCTGCACTTTATGTACATGCTCAGTAGTGACCAGTGCTGTGGGTCGTAGATGAGATGAATCTGTGCTGCACTTTATGTACATGCTCAGTAGTGACCAGTGCTGTGGGGTCGTAGATGAGATGAATCTGTGCTGCACTTTATGTACATGTTCAGTAGTGACCAGTGCTGTGGAGTCGTAGATGAGATGAATCTGTGCTGCACTTTATGTACATGCTCAGTAGTGACCAGTGCTGTGGAGTCAGAGATGAGATGAATCTGTGCTGCACTTTATGTACATGCTCAGTAGTGACCAGTGCTGTGGGGTTATAGATGAGATGAATCTGTGCTGCACTTTATGTACATGCTCAGTAGTGACCAGTGCTGTGGGGTTATAGATGAGATGAATCTGTGCTGCACTTTATGTACATGCTCAGTAGTAACCAGTGCTGTTGGGTCATAGATGAGATGAATCTGTGCTGCACTTTATGTACATGCTCAGTAGTGACCAGTGCTGTGGGGTCATAGATGAGGTGAATCTGTGCTGCACTTTATGTACATGCTCAGTAGTGACCAGTGCTGTTGGGTCGTAGATGAGATGAATCTGTGCTGCACTTTATGTACATGCTCTGTAGTGACCAGTGCTGTGGGGTCGTAGATGAGGTGAATCTGTGCTGCACTTTATGTACATGCTCAGTAGTGACCAGTGCTGTTGGGTCGTAGATGAGATGAATCTGTGCTGCACTTTATGTACATGCTCAGTAGTGACCAGTGCTGTGGGGTTATAGATGAGATGAATCTGTGCTGCACTTTATGTACATGCTCAGTAGTGAGGTAGTGCTGTGGGGTTATAGATGAGATGAATCTGTGCTGCACTTTATGTACATGCTCAGTAGTGACCAGTGCTGTGGGGTTATAGATGAGATGAATCTGTGCTGCACTTTATGTACATGCTCAGTAGTGACCAGTGCTGTGGGGTCGTAGATGAGATGAATCTGTGCTGCACTTTATGTATATGCTCAGTAGTGACCAGTGCTGTGGGGTCGTAGATGAGATGAATCTGTGCTGCACTTTATGTACATGCTCAGTAGTGACCAGTGCTGTGGAGTCGTAGATGAGATGAATCTGTGCTGCACTTTATGTACATGCTCAGTAGTGACCAGTGCTGTGGGGTTATAGATGAGATGAATCTGTGCTGCACTTTATGTACATGCTCAGTAGTGAGGTAGTGCTGTGGGGTTATAGATGAGATGAATCTGTGCTGCACTTTATGTACATGCTCAGTAGTGACCAGTGCTGTGGGGTTATAGATGAGATGAATCTGTGCTGCACTTTATGTACATGCTCAGTAGTGACCAGTGCTGTGGGGTCGTAGATGAGATGAATCTGTGCTGCACTTTATGTACATGCTCAGTAGTGACCAGTGCTGTGGGGTCGAAGATGAGATGAATCTGTGCTGCACTTTATGTACATGCTCAGTAGTGACCAGTGCTGTGGGGTCGAAGATGAGATGAATCTGTGCTGCACTTTATGTACATGCTCAGTAGTGACCAGTGCTGTGGGGTCGAAGATGAGATGAATCTGTGCTGCACTTTATGTACATGCTCAGTAGTGACCAGTGCTGTGGAGTCGAAGATGAGATGAATCTGTGCTGCACTTTATGTACATGCTCAGTAGTGACCAGTGCTGTGGGGTCGAAGATGAGATGAATCTGTGCTGCACTTTATGTACATGCTCAGTAGTGACCAGTGCAGTGAGGTCGTAGATGAGATGAATCTGTGCTGCACTTTATGTACATGCTCAGTAGTGACCAGTGCTGTGGAGTCGTAGATGAGATGAATCTATGCTGCACTTTATGTACATGCTCAGTAGTGACCAATGCTGTGGAGTCGTAGATGAATCTGTGCTGCACTTTATGTACATGCTCAGGTAGTGACCAGTGCTGTGGGGTCTTAGATGAGATGAATCTGTGCTGCACTTTATGTACATGCTCAGTAGTGACCGTTGCTGTGGGGTCGGAGATGAGATGAATCTGTGCTGCACTTTATGTACATACTCAGTAGTGACCAGTGCTGTGGGGTCGTAGATGAGATGAATCTGTGCTGCACTTTATGTACATGCTCAGTAGTGACCAGTGCTGTGAGGTCAGAGATGAGATGAATCTGTGCTGCACTTTATGTACATGCTCAGTAGTGACCAGTGCTGTGGAGTCGTAGATGAGATGAATCTGTACTGCACTTTATGTACATGCTCAGTAGTGACCAGTGCTGTGTGGTCGTAGATGAGATGAATCTGTGCTGCACTTTATGTACATGCTCATTAGTGACCAGTGCTGTGGAGTCGTAGATGAGATGAATCTGTGCTGCACTTTATGTACATGCTCAGTAGTGACCAGTGCTGTGGGTCGAAGATGAGATGAATCTGTGCTGCACTTTATGTACATGCTCAGTAGTGACCAGTGCAGTGGGTCGTAGATGAGATGAATCTGTGCTGCACGTTATGTACTTGCTCAGTAGTGACCGATGCTGTGGGGTCATAGATGAGATGAACCTGTGTTGCACTTTATGTACTTGCTCATTAGTGACCAGTGCTGTGGAATCGTAGATGAGATGAATCTGTGCTGCACTTTATGTACATGCTCAGTAGTGACCATGCTGTGGAGTCGTAGATGAATCTGTGCTGCACTTTATGTACATGCTCAGGTAGTGACCAGTGCTGTGGGTCTTAGATGAGATGAATCTGTGCTGCACTTTATGTACATGCTCAGTAGTGACCGGTGCTGTGGGGTCGGAGATGAGAGGAATCTGTGCTGCACTTTATGTACATGCTCAGTAGTGACCAGTGCTGTGGGGTCGGAGATGAGATGAATCTGTGCTGCACTTTATGTACATGCTCATGTAGTGACCAGTGCTGTGGGGTCTTAGATGAGATGAATCTGTGCTGCACTTTATGTACATGCTCAGTAGTGACCGGTGCTGTGGGGTCGGAGATGAGATGAATCTGTGCTGCACTTTATGTACATGCTCAGTAGTGACCAGTGCTGTGGGGTCGGAGATGAGATGAATCTGTGCTGCACTTTAAGTACATGCTCAGTAGTGACCAGTGCTGTGGGGTCGTAGATGAGATGAATCTGTGCTGCACTTTATGTACATGCTCAGTAGTGACCAGTGCTGTGGAGTCGTAGATGAGATGAATCTGTACTGCACTTTATGTACATGCTCAGTAGTGACCAGTGCTGTGTGGTCGTAGATGAGATGAATCTGTGCTGCACTTTATGTACATGCTCATTAGTGACCAGTGCTGTGGAGTCGTAGATGAGATGAATCTGTGCTGCACTTTATGTACATGCTCAGTAGTGACCAGTGCTGTGGGGTCATAGATGAGATGAATCTGTGCTGCACTTTATGTACATGCTCAGTAGTGACCAGTGCTGTGGAGTCATAGATGAGATGAATCTGTGCTGCACTTTATGTACATGCTCAGTAGTGACCAGTGCTGTGGAGTCATAGATGAGATGAATCTGTGCTGCACTTTATGTACATGCTCAGTAGTGACCAGTGCTATGGTCATAGATGAATCTGTGTTGCACTTTATGTACATGCTCAGTAGTGACCAGTGCTGTTGCGTCATAGATGAGATGAATCTGTGTTGCACATTATATACATGCTCAGTAGTGACCAGTGATGTGGGTCGTATATGAGATGAATCTGTGCTGCACTTTATATACATGCTCAGTAGTGATCAGTGCTGTGGAGTTGTAGATGAAAGGAATCTGTGCTGCACTTTATGTACATGCTCAGTAGTGACCAGTGCTGTGGAGTCGTAGATGAGATGAATCTGTGCTGCAATTTATGTACATGCTCAGTAGTGACCAGTGCTGTGGAGTCGTAGATGAGATGAATCTGTGCTGCACTTTATGTACATGCTCAGTAGTGACCAGTGCTGTGGGGTCGTAGATGAGATGAATCTGTGCTGCACTTTATGTACATGCTCAGTAGTGACCAGTGCTGTGGGGTCATAGATGAGATGAATCTGTGCTGCACTTTATGTACATGCTCAGTAGTGGTGTGGGGTCATAGATGAGATGAATCTGTGCTGCTCTTTATGTACAGTGCCTACAAGTAGTATTCAACCCCCTGCAGATTTAGCTGGTTGACACATGCAGAATTAACTTGGCATTGTGACATTTGTACTGTAGATCAGCCTGGAAGTGGGAAATGCACTGCAGCAAAAATTTTTGTTTTAATTTTTTTTTATTTTTTTTAAAAACGTTAAAAGTTAATTCAGAGTGTCATTTATTATTCAACCCCTCAAACCACAAGAATTCTGTTTGGTCCCCCTAAAGTATTAAGAAGTAGTTCAGGCACCAAGAATAATGAGCTTCACATGTGTGGATTAATGAACTCTTTTGCCAGCCTTTTCTGACTATTTAAGACCCTCCCCAAACTTGTGAACAGCACTCATACATGGTCAAAATGGGAAAGACAAAGGAGCATTCCAAGGCCATCAGAGACAAGATCGTGGAGGGTCACAAGGCTGGCAAGGGGTACAAAACCCTTTCCAAGGAGTTGGCCCTACCTGTCTCCACTGTTGGGAGCATCATCCGTAAGTGGAAGGCTTATGGAACTACTGTTAGCCTTCCACGGCCTGGACAGCCTTTGAAAGTTTCCTCCCGTGCCGAGGCCAGGCTTGTCCGAAGAGTCAAGGCTAACCCAAGGACAACAAGGAAGGAGCTCCGGGAAGATCTCATGGCAGTGGGGACATTGGTTTCAGTCAATACCATAAGTAACGTACTCCACCGCAATGGTCTCCGTTCCAGACGAGCCCGTAAGGTACCTTTACTTTCAAAGCGTCATGTCAAGGCTCGTCTACAGTTTGCTTATGATCACTTGGAGGACTCTGAGACAGACTGGTTCAAGGTTCTATGGTCTGATGAGACCAAGATCGAGATCTTTGGTGCCAACCACAACACGTGACGTTTGGAGACTGGATGGCACTGCATACGACCCCAAGAATACCATCCCTACAGTCAAGCATGGTGGTGGCAGCATCATGCTGTGGGGCTGTTTCTCAGCCAAGGGGCCTGGCCATCTGCTCCGCATCCATGGGAGGATGGATAGCACGGCTTACCTGGAGATTTTGGCCAAGAACCTCCGCTCCTCCATCAAGGATCTTAAGATGGGTCGTAATTTCATCTTCCAACAAGACAACGACCCAAAACACACAGCCAAGAAAACCAAGGCCTGGTTCAAGAGGGAAAAAGTCAAGGTGTTGGAGTGGCCTAGTCAGTCTCCTGACCTTAACCCAATTGAAAACTTGTGGAAGGAGCTCGAGATTAAAGTCCACATGAGACACCCAAAGAACCTAGATAACTTGGAGAAGATCTGCATGGAGGAGTGGGCCAAGATAACTCCACAGACCTGTGCCGGCCTGATCAGGTCTTATAAAAGACGATTATTAGCTGTAACTGCAAACAAGGGTTATTCCACGAAATATTAAACATAGGGGTTGTATCATAATTGACCCACACTTTTATGTTTAAAATTTATTAAAATTCAACTGAGCAACATAACTTTTTGTTTTGTAAGATTTATGCTTCTGTTAATAAATCCTACTCTCGTTTGCAGTTTGAAGGCTCTAACTTATTTGCATCTTATCAAACCAGCTAAATCTGCAGGGGTTGAATACTACTTGTAGGCACTGTACATGCTCAGTAGTGACCAGTGCTGTGGAGTTGTAGATGAAAGGAATCTGTGCTGCACTTTATGTACATGCTCAGTAGTGACCAGTGCTGTGGGGTCGTAGATGAGATGAATCTGTGCTGCACTTTATGTACATGCTCAGTAGTGACCAGTGCTGTGGGTCGTAGATGAGATGAATCTGTGCTGCCCTTTATGTACATGCTCAGTAGTGACCAGTGCTGGGGTTATAGATGAGATGAATCTGTGCTGCACTTTATGTACATGCTCAGTAGTGATCAGTGCTGTGGAGTTGTAGATTAAAGGAATCTGTGCTGCACTTTATGTACATGCTCAGTAGTGACCAGTGCTGTGGGGTCGTAGATGAGATGAATCTGTGCTGCACTTTATGTACATGCTCAGTAGTGACCAGTGCTGTGGGGTCGTAGATGAGATGAATCTGTGCTGCCCTTTATGTACATGCTCAGTAGTGACCAGTGCTATGGAGTCATAGATGAATCTGTGTTGCACTTTATGTACATGCTCAGTAGTGACCAGTGCTGTTGCGTCATAGATGAGATGAATCTGTGTTGCACATTATATACATGCTCAGTAGTGACCAGTGATGTGGGGTCGTATATGAGATGAATCTGTGCTGCACTTTATATACATGCTCAGTAGTGATCAGTGCTGTGGAGTTGTAGATGAAAGGAATCTGTGCTGCACTTTATGTACATGCTCAGTAGTGACCAGTGCTGTGGAGTCGTAGATGAGATGAATCTGTGCTGCAATTTATGTACATGCTCAGTAGTGACCAGTGCTGTGGGTTATAGATGAGATGAATCTGTGCTGCACTTTATGTACATGCTCAAGTGAGATGCTGGGGGTATAGATGAATAATCTGTGCTGCACTTTTGTACATGCTCAGTAGTGACCAGTGCTGTGGGGTCGTAGATGAATGAATCTGTGCTGCACTTTATGTACATGCTCAGTAGTGACCAGTGCTGTGGGGTCATAGATGAGATGAATCTGTGCTGCACTTTATGTACATGCTCAGTAGTGAGTGTGGGGTCGTAGATGAGATGAATCTGTGCTGCCTTTATGTACAGTACATGCTCAGTAGTGACCAGTGCTGTGGGTGTAGATGAAGAATCTGTGCTGCACTTTATGTACATGCTCAGTAGTGACCAGTGCTGTGGGGTGTAGATGAGATGAATCTGTGCTGCACTTTATGTACATGCTCAGTAGTGACCAGTGCTGTGGGGTCGTAGATGAGATGAATCTGTGCTGCCTTTATGTACATGCTCAGTAGTGACCAGTGCTGTGGGGTCATAGATGAGATGAATCTGTGCTGCACTTTATGTACATGCTCAGTAGTGATCAGTGCTGTGGGTTGTAGATTAAGGAATCTGTGCTGCACTTTATGTACATGCTCAGTAGTGACCAGTGCTGTGGGTCGTAGATGAGATGAATCTGTGCTGCACTTTATGTACATGCTCAGTAGTGACCAGTGCTGTGGGGTCGTAGATGAGATGAATCTGTGCTGCCCTTTATGTACATGCTCAGTAGTGACCAGTGCTGTGGGGTCATAGATGAGATGAATCTGTGCTGCACTTTATGTACATGCTCATTAGTGACCAGTGCTGTGGAGTCGTAGATGAGATGAATCTGTGCTGCACTTTATGTACATGCTCAGTAGTGACCAGTGCTGTGGAGTCATAGATGAGTTGAATCTGTGCTGCCCTTTACGTACATGCTCAGTAGTGACCAGTGCTGTGGGGTCATAGATGAGATGAATCTGTGCTGCACTTTAGTACATGCTCATTAGTGACCAGTGCTGTGGAGTTGTAGATGAGATGAATCTGTGCTGACTTTATGTACATGCTCAGTAGTGACCAGTGCTGTGGGTCGTATGAATGAATCTGTGCCACACTTTAATGTAAGTACGTGTGCCAGTGGGGTCATAGATGAGATGAATCTGTGCTGCACTTTATATACATGCTCAGTAGTGACCAGTGCTGTGGAGTCGTAGATGAGATGAATCTGTGCTGCCTTTATGTACATGCTCAGTCAGTGCATGCTGGGGTCTAGATGAGATGAATCTGGCTGCTCTTTATGCACATGCTCAGTAGTGACCAGTGCTGTGGGTCATAGATGAGATGAATCTGTGCTGCACTTTATACATGCTCAGTAATGACCAGTGCTGTGGTCATAGATGAGATGAATCTGTGCTGCACTTATGTACATGCTCAGTAGTGAGGCTGTGGAGTCTAGATGAGATGAATCTGTGCTGCACTTTATGTACATGCTCAGTAGTGACCAGTGCTGTGGAGTCGTAGATGAGATGAATCTGTGCTGCACTTTATATACATGCTCAGTAGTGACTAGTGCTGTGGGGTCTTAGATGAGATGAATCTGTGCTGCACTTTAAGTACATGCTCAGTAGTGACCAGTGCTGTGGTGTCTAGATGAGTGAATCTGTGCTGCACTTTATGTACATGCTCAGTAGTGACAGTGCTGTGGGGTCTTAGATGAGATGAATCTGTGCTGCACTTTATGTACATGCTCAGTAGTGACCAGTGCTGTGGGGTCTAGATAGATGAATCTGTCTCTCGTGGTCGTAGATAGATGAATCTGTGCTGCACTTTATGTACATGCTCAGTAGTGACCAGTGCTGTGGAGTCATAGATGAGATGAATCTGTGCTGCTCTTTATGCACATGCTCAGTAGTGACCAGTGCTGTGCAGTCAGAGTAGTGTAGTCAGAGTAGAAGTCGGGGAAATTGACGAGTTGGAAATTGGCTTACCGACTCTACCCTGCTGGCAACGCCAATCGTTTTGGATGAAGAAGACCACAGGAATCAAGAATAGATCTCTGGTGCTCTGTCAACACCATGACATTAAGGATCACTTCAATCAAATGGAAAATCAAACAGCAAACACACATAGCCAAGGATTAGACAGGTTCTCTTCAAAGGAACAATCTGTTTTTTTATTTTAATGGAACCATTCAAGGTTTTAATGCCAATACGGACAGATATCATTGACATATTCACATCACATATTTGTTATTCTTGCAATTCAACAGAAATGCAAACCCAGTGCCACTGTGAACAGAGCTCTGAATTGGTTAAATTTAGCAACTGGGTTATTCCATACCTATGGCCATATCCCAAGATGTCACTGACTTGCTGTTAGGGCTGGCGGAACGCACAAAATAAATATAAATAATAGGTGCGTTTGCAGCCCGGGGTCCACCGTGCAGGCAGAGCCTGCTGCTAGTAAGATGGCGGTATAAGCGAACTTTGTTACTTCACAGAGTCGCAGACATAACGCCGTAGCACTATATGGCAGTATAAGCAAACTGTTACATCACAGAGTCGCTGAGGTAGAGACCCAGAAATAGAGACTGTGTCCTGTTAACACCACAGGGATACACAGATAACTGCTGTGCGGATAGCAGTCCGTGATCATACACATTCAGGCAACGGCAAACCAAGCAACATCCTCACCGGGAAGCCGGTATTCTAGGGGCTTATTTCAGCCAAGCCCTGAACACGTGCATACAAATCTCCTCACCGGAGGTGCCGGTATTCTAGGGGCTTATTTCAGCCGAGCCCTAATCACATGCGTGCATGATCACACTGGCGCAAAGCACATAATGCAATTGATACAAGCGCATGGCCGCAGGACCATGCAACCCTTTTATAGTAGCAACTACAGGACCTGCCAGAAAAGGACCAATGAGAAACTGTTCCAGAACACATGTAGTTTCAGGACCTTCCTGGCGGACCAATAGGAGCTGCTGCAGTACCTGAGCATGTGACCCCTGATCTCCAATGAGAGATCTTACCCTGGGCATGCTCAGAAGGGGAAACGCAGGACTTAGTCCTAAAGACGTCTGCTCGCCGCTGACCAGTACTGGCTACAACAGCAGAACCTGGAGAGGCAGCAGTAATCCTCTGCACAATGTTACACTGGGCGAGACGCTGGGACAGACGTCTCTGCTGAGCAGAGTCCACTGCGGTTAGAGACGGATGGGAGAACGCAGCAGGGATGGTTCGAGATTCCCCTTGTGCAGAAGCTGGGAACTTGACCCCTAACACTTGCAGGCAGGTCTGTGGCCAAATAAGCTATATAAAGCTCAAATATATATGGTGGCCCAGAACAAAGTGAAGACCACAGAATGAAAAATACTTAAACCATTACCAATCCTACAAATATCGACATAAGCTAATCTAAAGGTAAACAGAAAGGTAAATACAATACAATCAACTAATGATGAGTAACATTACCCTACACATGTAATATATCTTAAAAATAAACTGTTAGATGATTTTATCAGAATATGAATAGCAACACATTACACAACACCCAATTATAGGATCTAACTTGCGGCTCAAACTCCAGGAAAGTTCATGACAAAAAAAGGGAAAATAAACAAGAATACTTGGCCCAAGGGAAAGTCAACAAGATGGCGGTATCAGCCCATTTGGAAAAACAGAAGAGCCTCCTGAGGCTTCCTCTATCAATCAGAAATGTCCCTGTCACTAGAGCAGCATATGAGTACAAATCAGAAAAATGTATATATTAAAACATTACTTACAGGCAATAAAAAAATACACAACACAAACACAAAATTTAACTTCACTGAAACATTAGATATTTTCTATGCATACTTATTAAAGGAAACTCGCAAGGTTGAGGCCGAAAGAACTAAAATGGAAAAACAAAAACAAAGAACAACAACCACGCTTTGTAATATATTCTTCATGCATTTCCGTCCATGAGATCCAGTCTGGACCATGGCTATAGCTGATGTTATAATGGTTACTGAGTCATGGAGAGTGTTCATAGATATGGAAAGTATTCCTCACCCTTGTAGAGGACAGTCCTCAATGACGCTCCCACCATATTTTTTCTTATGCAACTGTGCAGTGTAAGAATTTGGCATTTGCTTAAAGAAAACAGTTCCAAATTTGAAGACAAACTTCTAATATATCTAAATTGCCCATACAGTGGATATAGAAAGTCTGCACACCCCTGTTAAAATGTCAGGATTCTGCCATGTAATAGAAAAATCACACCAAGAAGAATAATTTCACAACTTTCCCACCTTTAATGTTTACAGATAATCTGTACAAATCCTTTGAGAAACAAATTGAAATAATTTTGAGGGGAAAATAAAAATAAATCTAAAATAATATGGTTGCAAAAGTGTGAACACCCTCTCATAATTGGGGATATGGTTGTGCTCAAAATTAGCCAATCACACTTGAACTCATGATAAATAGTAGTTAGTGCACAGCTGCCATCATTTACAGCGATACTGACACAGCACTTACAAAGTTTAGCTGTTCTAGTAGGATTTTCCTGACATTTTTAGCTGCATTTTACATGAAAAGCAATAAACAGCTTACAACATAGCAATGGATTTCATTGTTGAAAGATATTAATCAGGAGAACAGTGCAGAAAATGTCTTAGGTATGAAATAGATGTCCTAAGTATTAGGTATACTGTGAAGACGGCCATCAAAAAATAGTTTGAGAAGAACACCAAACTCACAATTAGGCATGGTGGAGGCAGCATAAGGTTTTAGCGCTGGAACGGGGCTTTAGCCAAAAAGGCACGGAACTATGAACAGTTCCAAAAATAAGTCAGTTTTCTATCAAAATCTTCAGGTCTCTGCTAAAAAGCAGAAAATGAAGAGGAATTTCACCTTTTAGCACTAGGACCTTAAGCATACCTCCAAATCAACAAAAGAATGGATACGCCAGAAGGTTTTGGAATGGCGCGCCATTCCAGACCTGATTTGGAGCATTACTACAAGGAAGAGTGGACAAAAATTGCCAACTTTAGATGTGCCGTGCTGATAGACTCATACCCAAAAGACTGAATGCTGTAGTTATTTCACAGCATACGCTAGCAAAGTATTGTTACATTGTTAGTATGTGTATACTTATGCAACCACATTATTTTAGTTCTATATTTTTCTTTTTCCACAAGAAAAGATTTCAGTTTAAAGTTTTGAAATGATTACACTACAAAAACCTGGCATTTTAATTGGGAGTGTGAGGACTTTTTATGTTCACTGTAACTATCCCACTGCAACAATTTGTAAACAGATTTCAACTTTTGAAGGAGAATATTTTAATAATATGACTTGTCGGCTTTAACTGTGGTGGAGAAGTAAAGTAAATGTCGCTTACATTACAGTGAATAAGAGGGTCTGGATCCACCAAAGCAGGACTAATGCACCTTAGAATAAGTTCACCAGCAGATTCTACTGTGCATATTGTTGGGGACTGTCAGTAAAAGCAAAGAGTGAAATATGTGGTACAATTCCTCACAAAGGACTGACTGTAGGACTGTAGATTTTCTGATCATAAAATTTTGACAATACGCAGATGAGATTTGTTGAGATCGCTCTTTCTTTCCTGGTACAGTATGATAGGATATGACAAATTATGCTCAAGTATTCAAACCGCAGTAATTATGCCAAGTGTGAACATAACCTAAATGTCAGCCTTAGAAAAGGGAAAAATCTGTCTTGTTATTTGGTCACATTGTGGTAGCAGAAGAAATTCTTGTATAACTAATGTAGTGCAGGGTGTCCACATTGTGCAGTGATGAGGTAGTGACCTAGCAAAGTTCAAAGCAAAACGTATTTTAATGTCAAAACTCACAGAAAATACACAGCACACGATATCCTCCGGATCGCAGCCACAAAACAAGACTGTTCACCTCCGAATTGCAGCCGGAACAAGACAGTCCATCTCAGAGGCCAGTTGTAGTGCGTGTCTGTGCCGCCGTGTATGCTGAGGGGTGTCAGGCCTTTTGGCTCTGCTTGCCTCACACAGGTGGAGCTCTGCAGAGCCTCCTGCTCTGCATGCTTGCAAGACCAAACTGACATACCTAACCCTCTGCTTCAGGGATTTTTACAAGGAACCTGTGGCCATAGGCCACATGGAAAACCCGGCCGGGAATCAAACAGACCGCCCCACTACCATCCTGCAGTCCGTTTAAAAAAAAAAAGCCCAGAGCAGGTTTTCTTACATCTGCCATGGACAAATAGCTTGCCCAAGACCAACACTTACTTTTATTTTGCACTGCAGTCACAGCTATGCCTGTGACTGAAATCCACTCCCGCGGCCTCAATACGTTTCTGTGCACATCCTGGGGGACACATAGTGACCCTCACATATGACACCGTCACTGACTCACACTATCTAGTCATTTTATACAACATACCATGCCAGTTGGTCCAGTGGATTTTTTTCTTCTTCTTCTCGAATAGCTCAGTCTAACTTGTCATAAACTAGAACAACCAGCCAAACTTAGGTGAGGAAGGGAATCGGTATCCACTGCACTGTGACAATGCTACTTGTTTAGCCAACGTATCAGTTGAGTAAAATTTATAGAAGAGATCAAACCACCAACTTGTAGAACTTGATGTATAAGGGTTTTAAAACACTAATGTAAAATTCCATTTTTAACATTTGCTCCAAGCAGGTGAACGAGCTTTTACAGCAAAGTTTCAGCAGAGTCCTGTTTATAATATCATTTAGCTCGGAAATCTCTAACATATCTGACATACTTGGAGAAGTTACCTAATCAGGGAAGTTTTAGCATGTGTCTGGTCATGTAGCCATCTTTTAGTCAATCATCAGAAAATCAAAGGCAAATTGGCATGACTCAACCCAAACTTTAATACCGCATGATTGTGTCGTGTAAGCTTGTTTTGTGCGAGGGCTGCTGTGGTTTTAGCAAGGAGATTAACAACCGGACCTAAGCTGGCCTACAAACCTTGCCCTGCTGATGCCTCAAGCCCTTTGAAGTCTGACCACCATACCTGGCATAACTACAGTGGGAACTAGACTGGTGTCACATCTAATCACGTTGCCTGCCTTAGCAGTGCTAACTATGGGCTTTACTAATTGGCCCAATTGCGGATTATACCTTTTGCTACAAGATTCAAGACAATAATTTAGTCAAACGATGGTTTTTATCTCCTTGTAATTAAGATTCTAAAAGGGGGAAGGAATAGGATTAGACAGCTGAACTTCAATATGACTGTTTTTTAAAGGTTTTATTCTCTATGGAGCCACAATGTGTGCACAAAATCATTATACACATATCCCTTATCTTCCCCGTGAAATTAAATAGTAATGATGTACTCATAGCGTCTCACTTAAAGGGGGATTCCGACAATTGTAGACATATATACAGGATTAACCATAAATGTATGAAAGCTATTGCCATTCGGGTCATAGTGGTACCATCACCATGTCTAAGGCGAGAAATTTGATGGGTGTCAAAAATTTTGTCAGGCAGGCGTGAAAAGTATGCTTAGTTGCTAGCAACATTTAACACCTAAAAAAAGAGACAGAAAGGCTGGCACTGCTACCAAACCTGTACAGCAAATTAGTCTGGAAGCGCAAAATGGCAAAAACTTATATGCAACCAGATCTAGCAGTGCTGAGCTCGTAGAGAAGCAACGTTGCGTAAAAGAGAAAAGGCGTGACAATCACCACTGGTATATAAAATATCAGCACTTTATTGAAGTCATCACATGAGGAGAGGAGACATGAGGGAGTGATTGGGAAACAACCATTTCGCATAAACTACGCTTCTTCTGGCTCTCAGCTGGAAAAAGAGTAGTTTACGAGAAACTGCTGTCCCTCAATCACTCCCTCATGTGTGACGACCTCAATAAAGTGCCAATATGTAAGGAGGTGGCAGGACCCCTCATTTGCCGCTCCCCCACATGGTACCTATGTGACCTCTTTTTGATAAAAATGTATGTTGCTGTGAAACTTGTAATGTAATGTATTATATGTGTCCATGCTGTGTTTGCAATGTGTGTACTGCCATATGTTGCACCTGTAAGTTATGCATCGTAATGTATAATGTATGTGATGTACTCTGTATTATGTTATGTATGTGCTTATGTTAGAGACAGTGATAGCAAAGAGATAAAAATGTGGGCTGGGTCAGCAGCAGGGAGAGGTGGCAGCAAGCTGCTGCTCCCGATCAGTAGCCCGGGTACGTTGACCCAGGGCAGACGTATATGGACAGATGGGGCATTGCCAGACTCCCGGAGGGGAGAAATTTGTTGCCCCAGACTCAAGGACTCAAAAGGATTTATAGATCACAACATGGGCCCCAGGACTATGGAACAGCCCCCACTGAAGGGACTATAACCGTCCAAATCCAAGCATGTGGACAATTGCTCGAACTCGGCTACCGTGGCCGTTGTGGTTACAGCCGGGGACAGTGTCAGGGAGAGAGCAGGAAGCCAGTGCTGTACTTGTCATTTTTCTTCACCATTTATTAAAAGTTATTTACTGTTGGACCTCAGCTGCGTCCTGAAACTCTAATTGCCTGGACTACTGTGACCAGAGGAATAGAAGGTAACCCGTGGGGAAAAGCTGTGTCAGTCCTGTGTTTCGAGTGCAAGGGGCCGGGGTGTTTGCAGACTGTGTTTTGTGGGTGAATTCGGTCAGGACTACCATCCCGGTCGCCCTTGTTACAAATATTTTACATATCAGTGGTGAGTGCCGCTCTTTTTCTCCTTTTCTCAACCTCCAAAACCTTGTAGCAATGTTTAACATCAATGAACCAAAAAATTCCAAGCTAGGTAAATGTGAAATCTGAAATACTTTTTTTCATTAAAAAATAACATTTTGATCATAGTAAAGTATCTTTCATACATGGTATGCTTCCATTTCGGAACACGGCAAAATTAGGCTGGGGCTACAAAACAATATTGGCTGAGAAGCCTGTTGTGCAACCAAACTTTGCAGAGCAAAACATGTGTAGGGTAATAAGGCCGCAACCAGGAAGTCACAACAATCACTGCTTTTTGGATTGGCCAAAGTGGGAGTAGGCAAGGAACTGGACAGTTAAAACTGCAACCAACCAATCGAAACCTTGACTGGTATCACTGTAAACATCAGATTAGGATCTGTCTGAAAAATCTAATATCTGTAGCCAGTTTCAGACATACAGAGCCTTTATAATAATTTTGAAAACATTTCATATGAAACATTAAATTCTAAATGAAAAATAAAATAAACTTTAAACACACCAGACGAAAAGAAACTTGAAACAACATCACTATCAAAGCCAACATTTTTCAATGGGACTTCCTTTATGAAGCACAGCAGAGACATTCCTGTGGCACGGCACTGACGAGGTGGCTATGGTGACAGTGACCCATTGAATAAGACAAGATGAGGCAGCAATTAAAATCTTCTGTAAGATGCAAACGTGCTTTTTTCTTTTTATAAAACTCTTGCTGTTATCCCCCCTCAAGAATGTTTTCCTTTGGCTTTTACTTTTTTGCAAAATCTCGGACATCTTGTGAACCCAAATATTCTAAATGGGATGATGTGCCGCACTGGCAAAAAATGATCTCAGTTTCATAAAAGAAATTATACGTAATAGCTTACCCAGGGGAGTTTGTCTTAGGCACTATTCATAGTACGGTAATCAATGTTACCTGATAGTAGTAATATTTAACTTTATCTTTATGAGGAATCATTAAAAAAAAATTTCAATTATAGAAGCCCTATATTAGCTCTAAAAAATTTGGGGATTTATTTTAAATAGATTCAAATAGGTTTGTCATGTGTGTCGGACGGGGCATTCACACATCGGTGTGACTATAATGTCTGCAAAGTGCTGCGGAATATGATAGCGCTATAGAAGTGAGTAAAATAATAAACGATGGACAACATAGTCGGATGTGTGAACGCACCCTTAAGCTGACAGTTTTTGCTGCTGCTTTCGCCATGTGAACTCCAGATCAGGTTCTGGGAAAGCAATAGTTTGATAGTCCGTTCATCATTTGGACATCTGATCTAAGGTCTCAAGGACCAATAGGGAGAATCCAGCTGATCTAGCTAAGAACCTATCCTTAATGCCATGTTCTGCAGATCCTATAAAGCAGGGACTACAAGGCGCTATGGGAATTGCCCAAATTAGAGAAGTTACCTGCTTTATGCTACATTTTAGTGCTTGTTGTCAGCCAGTAATACTTGTTGGCCAAGAAGGATTATGCACTCTGTTTTATGTGGCCGGCAGTATTCTATATGAATATTACCATAACTGTAATCTTTTTTCCCTTAAATCCTGTAAACTAATTTTTTGCTAAGATTGTTATGCAAAATGAAATTTAAAGACTACCTTTCACCAAATTTTTCATTAATACACAATGGAATATTGCTTCAGAGGAGAATATATATATATATGGTATATTTTTTTTAATTTTGCCTCTTCGATACAGAGATATTAGCAAAGTATTTGGCACCTAATGAGTTAACCTTTGTTAAGTCAAAATGAGTGTTACAGGGAGAAGTCCACACCCCAAGAGAGACATATCTGATAACACCCACTTGGACATAACGAAAGTTAAATCATTAGGTGCCACATACTGTGTTTGCTAATATCTCCGCAACAGACAGGCGAATAGAAAAAAAAGTTTTATTTCGCTCTACAGTAATTATTACATCATGTGTGCAGCTCAATATGAAAAATTTGGTGAAATCTTCTCCTTAAAGTGGACTCCAATCAGCTAAATTCATGAAAAAAATAAGGCAACTGATAAGCTGTTTGGACCCCAGTCATATATTCCAAAGGCTTGTCAGACACAGATATTGTTTTTCAGCCATTTCCAGAAATTTTGAAAAATTGCCATTTGATATGATGTGATCTTAAAAGTCTCAAAATCAACTGTAGACTATGAAAATAGTTTGCTTTATTTCTTCTTTAATCTAAATGCTTTACAATTATGTAATCACCAAGGAGGCTATAAAAAAGGCAGTATATTAGAAAGATTTCCTACCAAGACTAAGTGAGAACAATGCAATATACATCACTACAAACACATTCATTATGTATGGAAATAAAGTGATCATAACACAGTCTATGCCAGTTATATATATTTTGGCTAAGTAAGAACCTTCCAAGATATATTTACGAGACTTTCAGGATGTATACCTCAAAGAAAGGTTTCAAAGTACCATATATACTCGAGTATAAGCCGACCCCCTAATTTTGCCACAAAAAACTGGGAAAACTTATTGACTCGAGTATAAGCCTAGGGTGGAAAATGCAGCAGCTAATGATAAATTTAAAACATAAAAATAGATACCAATAAAAGTAAAATTAATTGAGACATCAGTAGGTTAAATGTTTTTGAATATCCATATTTAATCAGGAGCCCCATATAATGATGTTCATGATGGCCCCATAAGATGCTCCATAGAAAACACGCCCCATATAATGCTGCACAAAGGTTAATAATGGCCCCATAAGGTGCTCCATAGATTATGCCCCACATAATGCTGCACAAAGGTTAATAATAGCCCCATAAGATGCTCCATAAAGGTTATGGCCCCATAAGATGTTCCATAGAATATGCCCCATAATCTGCTCCATAAAGGTTATGGCCCCATAAGATGTTCCATACACTGTGTGCAGAATTATTAGGCAAGTTGTATTTGAGAGGATTCTTTTTATTATTGAACAACAACTATGTTATCAATCAACCCAAAAGACTCATAAAAATCAAAGCTTAATATTTTTGGAAGTTGGAGTGGGTTTTTTTTTTAGATTTGGCTATCTTAAGAGGATATCTGTTTGTGCAGGTAACTATTACTGTGCAGAATTATTAGGCAACTTAATAAAAAACAAATATATACCCATCTCACTTGTTTATCTTCACCAGGTAAACCAATATAACACAAAATTTAGAAATAAACATTTCTGACATTCAAAAGCAAAAAATAAAAAATCAGTGACCAATATAGCCACCTTTCTTTACGATGACACTCAAAAGTCTTCCATCCATAGATTCTGTCAGTTGCTTGATCTGTTTACGATCAACATTGCGTGTAGCAGCCACAACAGCCTCCCAGACACTGCTCCGAGAGGTGTAATGCTTTCCCTCCCTGTAGATCTCACATTTTATGAGGGACCACTGGTTCTCTATGGGGTTCAGATCAGGTAAACAAGGGGGCCATGTCATTATTTTTTCTTCTTTTAGACCTTTACTGGCCAGCCACAGTGTGGAGTATTTGGATGCATGTGATGGAGCATTGTCCTGCATGAAAATCATGTTTTTCTTGAACGATACCAACTTCTTCCTGTACCACTGCTTGAAGAAGGTGTCTTCAAGAAACTGGCAGTAGGTCTGGGAGTTGAGCTTCACTCCATCCTCAACCCAAAAGGTCCCACAAGTTCATCTTTGAAGATACCAGCCCATACCAGTACCCCACCTCCACCTTGCTGGCGTCTGAGTCGGAGTGGAGCTCTCTGCCCTTTACTGATCCAGCCTCGGGCCCATCCATCTGGCCCATCAAGAGTCACTCTTATTTCATCAGTCCATAAAACCTTAGAAAAATCAGTCTTAAGATATTTCTTGGCCCAGTCTTGACGTTTTATCTTATGTTTCTTGTTCAAAGGTGGTCGTTTTTCAGCCTTACTTACCTTGGTCATTTCCCTGAGTATGGCACACCTTGTGCTTTTTGATACTCCAGTAACGTTGCAGCTCTGAAATATGACAAAACTGGTGGCAAATGGCATCTTGGCAGCTTCAGGCTTGATTTTCCTCAATTCATGGGCAGTTATTTTGTGCCTTTTTTTATCAACACGCTTCTTGCGACCCTGTTGGCTATTTGCCATGAAAAGCTTGATTGTTCAGTGATCACGCTTCAAAAGTTTGGCAATTTCAAGACTGCTGCATTCCTCTGCAAGACATTTCACAATTTTTGACTTTTCAGAGTCTGTCAAATCTCTCTTCTGACCCATTTTGCCAAAGGAAAGGAAGTTGCCTAATAATTAAGCACACCTTATATAGGGTGTTGATGTCATTAGACCACACCCCTCCTCATTACAGAGATGCAAATCACCTGATTTACATAATTGGCAGTTGGCTTTCAAGCCTATACAGATTGGAGTAGGACAACATGTATAAAATGGATGATGTGATCAAAATACTCATTTGCCTAATAATTCTGCACTCAGTGTAGAATAGGCTCAATATGCTGCACAATAAAGCTTATGGCCCCATAAGATGCTCCATAGAATATGCCCCATATGCTGCTGCTGCGAATAAGAAAAAAAAAAAATGACATACTCACCTCTCGTCGCTGGGGATCAGGTGCCGGTGTCCTGAGCAGGCAGGGACACCTGCGTGCTATGGGGGTCAGGTGCCGGTATCACGCTGGCTCAGGCCCCCTGCACTGACGATATTCACCTGTCCCCGTTACACTGCCGCGCGCGCACTAATCACGTCATTGCGCCCTCTGGCCTGAATGTCACAGCCAGAGGACGCAGAGGACAGAGCGGTGTGCAGTGGTGGAACGGGGACAGGTGAATATCGCATGGCTCCCCCCATCCTCCCCGTCATACTCACCCCATCCTGGAACGTCTTTGCAGCCTCTGCTTCTCCCATGGTCTCCGGCGCCACAGCTCTTCCTTCCTTCAGTGGTCACGTGGTACCGCTCATTAAAGTCATGAATATGTGCATATTCATGACTTTAATGAGCGGTACCACGTGACCGCTGAACACAGGCGCAGGAGACCATGGGAGAAGCAGGGGGCCTGCAGAGACCGTGCCAGGAGGGGGTGATTATATGTGACAACCGTGCTCCTCCTCCCCCCGCTGACCCCCTGGTATATGACTCGAGTATAAGAGAGGGGCACTTTAAGCCCTAAAAATCTAAAAATGGGCTGAAAATCTTGGCTTATACTCGAGTATATACGGTAGTTCAGAAATTAAGTGTTACCAGATCCTATGATCTTTTTTACATGGAGTTTCTTGATATGGTAGCAGAATTTGCACTAAAATCTGCTTCAAATCCATAAGTCATAAGCTTCCCAATAATTTCAATGGGAAATGTGCTTAATTTGTATATTGCGTGCATTCAAACATGTGAAAAAAAAGCAACATGTCAATTCTTGGTTGCATTTTCTGTGCTGAAAAAGTGGTAAATATCCAGTTGTAGTAAAAGCTGAAAAAATGCACCATAGACAAAAAGCATAAAAAAATGAATCAGAAAACAATTTGGATTTTTGTATCATTCTTGACCCAAGATGCACAGAAAAAGATACACGGTCAAAATTGTTGGTACCCCTCGTTTAATGACAGAAAAACCCACAATGGTGACAGAAATAACTTGAATCTGACAAAAGCAATAATAAATAAAAAATCTATGAAAATGAACAAATGAAAGTCAGACATTGCTTTTCAGCCATGCTTCCACAGAATTTAAAAAAAAATAAAACTCATGAAATAGGCCTGGACAGAAATGATGGTACCCTTAACTTAATATTTTGTTGCACAACCTTTTGAGGCAATCACTGCAATGGAACTTTTCATTTAACTGTCAATGAGACTTCTGGATCTTTCCACAGGTATTTTGGCCCACTCCTCAAGAGCAAACTGCTCCAGTTGTCTCGTGTTTGAAGGTTGCCTTTTCCAGATAGCATGTTTCAGCGCTTTCCAAAGATGCTCAATAGGATTTAGGTCAGGGCTCATAGATGTCCACTTCAGAATAGTCCAATGTTTTCCTCTTAGCCATTCTTGGGTGTTTTAAGCTGTGTGTTTTGGGTCATTATCCTGTTGCAAGACCCATGACCTGCGACTGAGACCAAGCTTTCTGACATTGGGCAGCACATTTCTCTCTAGAATCCCTTGATAGTCATGAGATTTCATTGTACCCTGCACAGATTCTAGACACCCTGTGCCAGATGCAGAAAAACAGCCCCAGAACATAACAGAGGCTGCTCCATGTTTCACGGTAGGTACACTGTTCTATTCTTGATATGCTTCATTTTTCCATCTGTGAACATAGAGCTGATGTGCCTTTCCAAAAAGTTCCATTTTTGTCTCATCTGTCCATAGGACATTCTCTAAGAATGCTTTGTGGCTTGTCAACATGGAGTTTGGCAAATTCCAGTCTGGCGTGTTTATGATTTTTTTTTCAACAATGGTGTCCTTCTTGGTCATCTCCCATGAAGTCCACTTTGGCTCATACAACGACGGATGGTGTGATCTGACACTGATGTTCCTTGAGCTTGAAGTTCACCTTTAATCTGTTTAGGAGTTTTTTTGGGTTCTTTTGTTACCATTCATATTATCCGCCTCTTTGATTTGTCATCAATTTTCCTCTTGCGGCCAGGTCCATTGAGGTTGGCTACAGTCCCATGGAGCTTAAATTTCTGAATAATATGTGCAACTGTAGTCACAAGAACATCAAGCTGCTTGGAGATGGTCTTATAACTTTTATGTTTACCATGTTTGTCTATAATTTTCTTTCTAATCTCCTGAGACAACTCTTTCCTTCACTTCCTCTTGTCCATGTTGAGTGTGATACACACCATGTCACCAAACAGCACAGTGAGTATCTGTAGCCATTTATACAGGCCCACTCACTAATTCTAAGATTGTAGACACACACACACACAATTAGTGGACACACCTTGATTTAACATGTCCATTTTGTCACATTATTTTCAGGGGCACCATCATTTCTGTCCAGGCCTATTTTATGTTTTTTTTTTTTTTAATTCTGTGGAAGCATGGTTGAAAAGCAGTGTCTGACTTTCATTTGCTCATTTTCATAGATTTTTGATTTATTATTACTTTTGTCAGACTCAAGTTATTTCTGTGACCATTGTGGGTTTTTCTGTCATTAAACGAGGGGTACCAACAATTTTGACCACGTGTGTAGGTATTAATATTCGTGTATGGGCTAACCCCATACACATTAAATTGGTCATCAATTTCTCTAAATCCAGCAAATTAGGATAACTTTTATACATGGACAGCTTGGCATGAGGCCCAACAGTTCTGTATGTCAATTGTTTCAATTTATTCATTAATCTCTTCTGACACCAGGCCAGAATGTGGAATATGTCGCTGACTGTTACTATCTATCCATCCAGCCATCCATCCCCTCTATCCATTCATCCCTCTTATCTATCCCTCCCCTATATCCATCCCTCCCTCTATCATCTATCCCCTCTATCCATCCCTCCCTTCTATCCATCACTACCCTATATCCATCCCTCCCCTCTATCCATCCCTCCCCTCTATCCATCTCTCCCCTCTATCCATCTCTCCCCTCTATCCATCCCTCCCCTCTAGGTATCCATCCCCTTTAGCCATCCTTCCCCTCTAGCCATCCCTCCCCTCTATCCATCACTCCCCTCTATCCATCACTCCCCTCTATCCATCCCTCCCCTCTATCAATCCAATCATCTCTTCTATCCATCCATTCCTCTATCCCTCCCTTCTATCCATCCATCCCCTCTATCCATTCTTTCTCTATCCATCCATCCCCTCTATCTATCCATCCCTCCCCTCTATCCATCCATCCTTGCTATGAAACTTCTATACTTTACAGTCACCTCTTTTACAATGATTTTTCTACCCTAGATAATTGCATTTCCCTAGGTACGTATTAATCACAATCAAACCTCTAAGACTTTTTGGGCATTACCTTGCTATCCTTATGTACATACACTACAAAACATGAGGTCTCCATTTCATCCTTTACTGAAGCCAGCTACGTATATGTTATGAAAACATTTACAAATCCAAGTGGAAAATCAAAATATTAACAGAAAAATCAACTCCTTTCCTCTTTGCTTCTGAGGACACAGTAGTCACGAAGAATATGTTAGCCTTTGTTTCAACTTGTTTTAAGTAGCTACTAAGGAAGTGTCTTGGTACACAGAGCCTGTAGCACCCATACAGAGATAACCTTCTTGAAGGACAGTCTGCTTGATTAACGATTAACTACTCCCCATAAGATCAGATAATTAAACACACTAGTAAGCATTACATTAGGAGGAGGGCACCTTAATTTGTCAATAGCTAGCACTTTCCTGGCTGATTTACAGCACAAACCTTCTTACAAGAGTAAAGAATAAGAAAGTGAAAGGGGGCTCTTAAGTTGTCCCTTGGAAGTGGCCAACCAAAGATGGAGTAGGGTCAAGAAAGGGCCAAAATAGTCAGCTAAGGGTGAAGTCCCAGAGACCAAAGCCATGCCAGCCTTCATTGCCAATCATCTGGTGGTGGTCTAGAATATGTTAATTTATTGGTGACAATTCTCTTTTTTATGGTTTAAGGCAGTTAAGGACAAGTGGCTTACTAAAAACCTTTTCCTTTCAAAGGAGATTAGGGACACACTGGATTGTGGGATGGGGTGGGGGTCATGTCATGGATTTACTTGAGGAATAAGCTACCTAAAGACTTCAAAAGGAAGAGATCATACCTTAGAAATATTTTGGATGATTTTTGTGTGTGATAAACGGAGAAAATTACTTTTTCAAACAAAAAATAAAATGAAGACATAAAACAAACACATTACGAGGCTGGGATATTTTTTCCCCTTCTTGTCTGCACACATCAAGAGATAATTGCCAATAATGTAAATATATACGGCTCCCCAGTTTGTCCCATCTCACCAAATTAGAGCAAATAATTAATCATTAGACATTTAGTTTTATTGAATTAAGTCCCTGGCCTAGTTTCCCTGCATATTTTAAGACTTTATTGTGTTTTCTCCAATTTGAGGTATTATATTTGCCGAGCCTGGATATGACAAACAGTTAGGACATTGCGCATAATTAG
This sequence comes from Oophaga sylvatica, assembly GCA_033576555.1. Taxonomy (NCBI): domain Eukaryota; kingdom Metazoa; phylum Chordata; class Amphibia; order Anura; family Dendrobatidae; genus Oophaga; species Oophaga sylvatica. Next base: position 109,440,790 of record JARQOD010000010.1, on the reverse strand, counting down.
GAGTCTGTGCGCTGGAGCGGACCAACCTGCGTATGGTAACGGCAGCAATATCTGCATTATATATTCATTTTATCTTACATAACAGTACACACGGCTTTCCTTCAATGTTATTTTTGGGACATTTGAAAATGAATAAATGAAATAAAAAAAAAAGATAAATTGGGATTCTTACCTCAATACTGAACATCTTTCTTTTAATTTAAATGCCAGGTCCTTGGTGTCTGACACATCAGAAATCAAACTATTAAGTCGAGGAATCTTGTGAACAAGACATAAACCTTAGGAGAAAAAAAAAAGAATCAAGGACAAAATTAGAGAAAAGAAAAAAAAAGTACTCCTGTCTTCGAATGAATAAATTAGAGTCTTAAAAGGCAATCTTGGTATATTTGAACACATTCACTTGCTTCCCCTATTTAAAGTGAAGCTTGCTACTGAGACCACTCAAGCAAGCTGGGTGATTATGCTCAAGTAATGAAGCAGAATAAGATGGAGGAATCCTTGTGCAAGGCACACTAATTGCACTTTGGTACAGATGTACAGATGTAAAGAGGGATCTTAAGACTTGTCAAAGCTACGGCAGATTTGTGTGCGATTTTCTGCTTGTATTTACAGTAAGCAAATACGGCTATCGCCTTCCAAGCTGCCCACGGCTCTGTGGAGTGATCCTTATTTTATTAACTGCACCAGTAAGCAGCCAACACAACATGGCTTTATGGGTTACTGATAACCAGTGAAGTTCTAATGACGGCCATGTCATTTTACACCTTGCTCTTCAGCTTTTTCGGGTGTGAGAAACAGTTATTTTTAGAAAGTAAACGGTTGGAGAGAAGACTGTAACCCTTTTCCATCTATCCCGGTCAGATTTTTTGATATATTTTTTTTTGCATGCGAGAAAGTGTGTGTCTAGTGTTCCATTCGTACATACAGGGTTTCGAATGCCATAGGTAGACTGCCAGGCTGGCATTCTGTCAGCGAAAATTTATGCTGATCCCTTCTGACAAGGACGCTGGATGGCTTTTTTGTGCTGCCGAAAATAATTTCTTAAACAACCCAGGGGTAATTTTCCACGGCTGATAACTACGAAATGGCCACAGCGAATCACTGCCGTTTTGTTTGGAGAATAAAAAAAAACCTGATCAGTGGTGTAGATGTAAATTGTACATAGGAGGGAAGAAGACAGGAAAACAGAGAGAAGAAGCTACAAATGTGTACATTCATGGAGACAAGAAATCATCAGCGACACTGAACCAGGGAAAGTCAGGCTGGAGCTGCTCATGGTAGAGCGTCGGAGTTTCCTCTCATTGTGGAAAGAATATCTCAACGCTTGCAGTTTTTGTGTGCTGCTTTTTTTGTTTGTTTTTCTACCAGATCTAGTAAAATCTGATGTAATTTTGATCCTGCAGCTAGAAGTCTAGGAGGGAAGCGGATTCTCACCAGGGTTACCATGGGACTACAGTATTTGTAACCATAATAATGGCAGTAATTTATGCAAACTGCGAGCACCGCCCTGAATTACAACCGTTTGCCATTCATTTCCTTCCACATTCACGATGGACACAAGTTAACCCTTTTGAAAACTTTTTTTCAATTCAGAATTGCATTTAATTTATGAAATACAGTAACCACAGAAGTATAGAAATTAGAGAGGTAAATAAGTCAATTTATTTTATTCTACTTATTTAATAGTTTTACTTAATTTGAAGAACGGAAAAATAAATAACCAGAATAAGCATGAAAAGTCCCTGGCTGGGAATCAACACGTTAGATAGACTGTATTAGTGTTACTGGTAAAATGAGAGAATACTGGAGCTTATGAAAACTCTAAAGAGTCGTCTCCTGGCTTTCCCAGACTCCTGAACGGCAAGCCTGCTTATTACAACCCCATTTTGTCAGTCTCCATTCCTCCTTCCCAGAGCCATTACTATTTTATTTTTCTGTCCACATAGACATACAATGGCTTGTTTTTAGTGGGATCCGTTGTACTTTTGAAAGAAACCATTCATTTAACCACATAATGTAAATGGAAAATGAGCCAAAAAATTCCAAGTGTGGTGAGATTGTTAAAAAACTCCCCGCAATTCTGACATAGTTTTTTGGGAATTATTTTTACCGTGTACATTTTGTGATAAGAATTACATTGAAATATAATTCTACTCATTAGAACAATTACAGTGATAGCAATATGTCCAGATTTTTTATTATTTTAGTGGAGGGAAAAAATCAGAAGTTTGGTAAAAAAAATTTTTGGGTTGTGTCACCATTTTCTGAGGCCCGTAACAATTTTATTTTTCAGCCAATGGAGCTGTATAATGGTTTAGTTTTTGTGGGGCGAGGCAACATTTTTACAAGTACCATTTTGGGATAGATATGAATTTTTGATCGCTTGTTACAGCCTTTTTTGTGGAATTGCCACAAAAAACTTAATTTTGGGGTTCTTGAATTTTTTTCCACTTATGGTGTTCCTCGATGTGGTTGTTTTTATAATTTTATAGATCAGACTTATCTGAAGTGGGAAAACCACATGTGTACTTTTTTTTTTACTTTTTCTAATATTTTTATTTTCAGAGGGGAAAAATTACTTTTTTCTATTTTTCAAAAAAATTTTTTTTTTTTTACTTTCCACAGATTTTGCTTGTGCTCTAGATAGCGATGGTACAGCATCACTGCGTACAACAAAAAGTCACAGTCTCCTTTGAGGCCTGGCCAAAGGCAGGGTTTCAAAAGAGCTCTGTAATGATAGGCACAGGGCTCATCAGCTGACCCCCAGCTGTCATGACAACCCACTGGAGACACGCGATCACGTCATGGGTGCACTAATGGGCGGAGAAATGACACGCATCCATGCTGGTGCTTGTTAAGTGCCGCTGTCAGAGATTGATAGCGGCATTGAACAGGTTAACAATCACGTGCAGATTGTTAGCGTCAGTTCCTCTAAATTCACAGCCATTATCTGTCAGGAATAGGGCAGGCTCACTGTGGGAACGGCAGTTCCTGTAATACACAGCCATTACCTGTCAGGTATAGGGCAGGCTCGCTGTGGGAGCGGCAGTTCCTGTAATACACAGCCATTACCTGTCAGGTATAGGGCAGGCTCGCTGTGGGAGCGGCAGTTCCTGTAATACACAGCCATTACCTGTCAGGTATAGGGCAGGCTCGCTGTGGGAGCGGCAGTTCCTGTAATACACAGCCATTACCTGTCAGGTATAGGGCAGGCTCGCTGTGGGAGTGGCAGTTCCTGTAATACACAGCCATTATCTGTCAGGTATAGGGCAGGCTCGCTGTGGGAGCGGCAGTTCCTGTAATACACAGCCATTACCTGTCAGGTATAGGGCAGGCTCGCTGTGGGAGCGGCAGTTCCTGTAATACACAGCCATTACCTGTCAGGTATAGGGCAGGCTCGCTGTGGGAGCGGCAGTTCCTGTAATACACAGCCATTACCTGTCAGGTATAGGGCAGGCTCGCTGTGGGAGTGGCAGTTCCTGTAATACACAGCCATTATCTGTCAGGTATAGGGCAGGCTCGCTGTGGGAGCGGCAGTTCCTGTAATACACAGCCATTACCTGTCAGGTATAGGGCAGGCTCGCTGTGGGAGCGGCAGTTCCTGTAATACAAAACCATTATCTGTCAGGTATAGGGCAGGCTCGCTGTGGGAACGGCAGTTCCTGTAATACACAGCCATTATCTGTCAGGTATAGGGCAGGCTCACTGTGGGAACGGCAGTTCCTGTAATACACAGCCATTACCTGTCAGGTATAGAGCAGGCTCGCTGTGGGAGCGGCAGTTCCCGTAACACACAGCCATTATCTGTCAGGTATAGGGCAGGCTCGCTGTGGGAACGGCAGTTCCTGTAATACACAGCCATTATCTGTCAGGTATAGGGCAGGCTCACTGTGGGAATGGCAGTTCCTGTAATACACAGCCATTACCTGTCAGGTATAGAGCAGGCTCGCTGTGGGAGCGGCAGTTCCCGTAACACACAGCCATTATCTGTCAGGTATAGGGCAGGTTCGCTATGGGAGCGGCAGTTCCTATAATACACAGCCATTATTTGTCAGGTATAGGGCAGGCTCGCTGTGGGAGTTCCTGTAATACACAGCCATTATCTGTCAGGTATAGGGCAGGCTCACTGTGGGAGTTCCTGTAATACACAGCCATTATCTGTCAGGTATAGGGCAGGCTCGCTGTGGGAACGGCAGTTCCTGTAATACACAGCCATTATCTGTCAGGTATAGGGCAGGCTCACTGTGGGAGTTCCTGTAATACATAGCCATTATCTGTCAGGAATAGGGCAGGCTCCCTGTGGGAACGGCAGTTCCTGTAATACACAGCCATTATCTGTCAGGTATAGGGCAGGCTCACTGTGGAAGTTCCTGTAATACACAGCCATTATCTGTCAGGTATAGGGCAGGCTTGCTGTGGGAACGGCAGTTCCTGTAATACACAGCCATTATCTGTCAGGTATAGGGCAGGCTCACTGTGGGAGTTCCTGTAATACAGCCATTATCTGTCAGGAATAGGGCAGGCTCGCTGTGGGAACGGCAGTTCCTGTAATACACAGCCACTATCTGTCAGGTATAGGGCAGGCTCGCTGTGGGAGCGGCAGTTCCTGTAATACACAGCCATTATCTGTCAGATATAGGGCAGGCTCGCTGTGGGAGTGGCAGTTCCTGTAATACACAGCCATTATCTGTCAGGTATAGGACAGGCTCGCTGTGGGAACGGCAGTTACTGTAATACACAGCCATTATCTGTCAGGTATAGGGCAGGCTCGCTGTGGGAGCGGAAGTTCCTGTAATACACAGCCATTATCTGTCAGGTATAGGGCAGGCTCGCTGTGGGAACGGAAGTTCCTGTAATACACAGCCATTATCTGTCAGGAATAGGGCAGGCTCGCTGTGGGAGCGGCAGTTCCTGTAATACACAGCCATTATCTGTCAGGTATAGGGCAGGCTCGCTGTGGGAACGGCAGTTCCTGTAATACACAGCCATTATCTGTCAGGTATAGGGCAGCCTCACTGTGGGAGTTCCTGTAATACATAGCCATTATCTGTCAGGAATAGGGCAGGCTCGCTGTGGAACGGCAGTTCCTGTAATACACAGCCATTATCTGTCAGGTATAGGGCAGGCTCACTGTGGGAGTTCCTGTAATACAGCCATTATCTGTCAGGAATAGGGCAGGCTCGCTGTGGGAATGGCAGTTACTGTAATACACAGCCATTATCTGTCAGGTATAGGGCAGGCTCGCTGTGGGAGCGGAAGTTCCTGTAATACACAGCCATTATCTGTCAGGTATAGGGCAGGCTCGCTGTGGGAGCAGCAGTTCCTGTAATACACAGCCATTACCTGTCAGGTATAGGGCAGGCTCGCTGTGGGAGTGGCAGTTCCTGTAATACACAGCCATTATCTGTAAGGTATAGGACAGGCTCGCTGTGGGAGCGGCAGTTCCTGTAATACACAGCCATTATCTGTCAGGTATAGGGCAGGCTCGTTGTGGGAGCGGAAGTTCCTGTAATACACAGCCATTATCTGTCAGGTATAGGGCAGGCTCGCTGTGGGAGCAGCAGTTCCTGTAATACACAGCCATTACCTGTCAGGTATAGGGCAGGCTCGCTGTGGGAGTGGCAGTTCCTGTAATACACAGCCATTATCTGTCAGGTATAGGGCAGGCTCGCTGTGGGAGCGGCAGTTCCTGTAATACACAGCCATTACCTGTCAGGTATAGGGCAGGCTCGCTGTGGGAGCGGCAGTTCCTGTAATACACAGCCATTATCTGTCAGGTATAGGGCAGGCTCGCTGTGGGAGCGGCAGTTCCTGTAATACACAGCCATTATCTGTCATGTATAGGGCAGGCTCGCTGTGGGAGCGGCAGTTCCTGTAATACACAGCCATTATCTGTCAGGTATAGGGCAGGCTTGCTGTGGGATCCCGCTCCTGACACCCACTTCCTACATGAGCTGTATAGGTACAACGAGCGTCGTGAAGGCGTTAAGCCTGTTAGAGATTTATAATATTCTCAGTAAGATAGAAAATAATGTATTTCTCACAGCACAGGCCTCCATTGCCGCAAAACTACTTTTAGAATTGAAACAAGATCTGACTAAATGACACCAACATAGTGATGTGCGGCAGGTGAGGTGGGCATTGTAGACAAAACCACAGCGCTTACTCCACAGAGATCCAGGCAAAATCCCCTCTTCTCAGAAAATGAAACACTCTCAGGCCTACCTGAGACCGCCACAATGCCCCTACAGTAGGATCAGCCAAAAAGGCGCTATTTAATACTACCGAAAGGTTCTTTCCTCTAGGTCACAAGGTCAGGGCAAAGGTGCCAAAACTTTCCACTTTACAGTTAAGTTATCCACAATGAGAATCATGAAAAATATAAAGGAACCGTTAAAATCTATTTTGTAACAGAATCCCCTCTGATTTCTAATAGCTGTCACAGAATACCAGAAACAGGACAGAAGATATTTTGCATTTTTGTCACTTATCTCCAAATCTACATTTAAACTAAGCCTCTGTTCACATATGGCTCATGACTTCCACTTATATTGGAAGCCACAAACCACTGTCCCGTCCACTGTAACATAGGTACCACCAGTAATTGTTCGGCTCAATCTATCCTCTTGTGTCCGGTGGAATGTCATCATGTTCATCCTGTTGTTTTACTATATGTGAACAGTGAAACTAAATGTGAACAGTACCTAAAGTTGGGAATACACACTACATAAAATCATAAATGAGGCTTAACCCAGCTTACTATCTGATGTATACGAAGACCTCCGAACTCTTCCCTAATGATGGTGGTCAGAAGAGGAAGGACTAGGAGTTGGATTTCCATAGTTGTTAAAAGCACTGTGCTGGCGCAACTCCTAATGGGGCAAGACTTTACATTAAAACAGAAGAACGATGCTGGGCCCAAGCGCCGTGGAAAATTTTTACCAATACCATGGATGGTAGAAGAACAAACAAATCAATTTTGGAACAAATCAAGCCAGACATGTCACTCAAAGCATGGATCACTAAGCAACGACTTGCCTACTTTGGACATAATATACGAAGAGAGCAATCACTGGAGAAAGACATCATGGTCGGAAGAATAGAAGGAGCAAGGCGAAGAGGAAGACCAGCAACCTGATGGCTTGATACAATCAAAATAACGGCGGAGAAGACCCTGGTGGACCTCTCTAGGCTTGTACAAGATCGATCTTCCTACAGAGCGTTCATCCATCATGTCTTCATGGCTCGAGATAGAGCTGAAGGCCAATAATAATAATAACATGAAAATAAGAAACTGAGAAATCTGCTCCTGTCTCCTCCAGGTCTGATGTTTCAATCTCAATCCATGGATAAAATCAGTCTTCAATGAATAGAGATTTTACTGGCGAATGAAGAATTTTGAGAATGATCAGTCCTGGAGCAGAAAAAAAACAGATTTCTGTCATAAGATTTAATACACTTTCTTATTTTCATGTGTGTTATTCATTTATGAAAAATAATAAGTCTTTTTCTCTTTAAGTTTACTACCCAAAGCTGGTACTAGGTAGGGAGACAGATAACAGCCTTGTTTGTCAAAGGGAATTTCAATTGTAAATATGGCTGATCGTATGAACAATGTATTGTATTGTGAGCAATATGTGTAATGAAATATATAGTTCTACAAGTTTCCATCAACATTGGACTTACGGGAAGGAAATACCAGGGAATAGATTACACTTTATCCCGATGGCCCCGTTGCCATTCATCAGGAATAGGCTTTTTTTTTGCACATCAACTGGACTGAGAATGCCAGATCTAGAACTTGGCAACCAGTCAAATTTCTGCAGCTTCCACAACGCATATATAAAAGGAGTCTCTGGTAGACATATTGTATTTTGTTTGGGGAAAGAAATCTCTGTAGACCACAGAAATAACAAATACAAACATTCTGGAGCGCGGCCACATGTCTGTCACAGGAGAAACAATATTAATTCATTTTACACTGGAAGCAGTAAATGGTGAGAACATTAGAGAAGACAGAGCAAGCTTATTACAGATCAGAAGAAAATAGATCTTACAGCACAATAAATAAAAATCATTCTAGTAACTGGAAGTATATTTAACTCCTTAAGAACCCCAATATTTTCGCTCATGCGTTCATTTTTCACTCCTATTGTTCCCAGGGCCATATCTTTTTTATGTTCAGGGCGACATGGCTGGATGAGGGCTTTTGTTTTTTATGGGACGAGTTCTCCTTTTGAATGAAACCATTTATTTTAAGGAAAAACAGGAAAGATTCCAATTAGGGTGAAATGGTAAAAAAACAAATCCAAGTTCTAGAATTATTTTCTGGGTTGTATGTTTACGACACTCATTCCGTGGTAAAAATAACCTAGCAAAATGATCTCCAGGTCAACTATGATGCTAGCAGGCTATGAGGTTTTTATTTTTATATTTTATTGGTTAATAAAATTTCAGAAACTTGTAAAAAGAAAATTGCTCGTGTCACTGTTTTCTGAGAGTTGTAACGTTTTTATATTTCTATACATTGAACTCTGTGAGGATTTGTTTTTTGCGTGCTGAGCTGACGTTTTTATACAAAAACATTTTTTGGGTGCGTATTAAATTTTGATGGTGGTAATTGAAAATGGCAATTTTGGTTCTTTGATTTTTATTTTCTTTGCAGCGTTTAAAGTGCAGTTTGAATAATTTTTTATTTTTATAGACTGGACTTTTTGCATGTGAAGATACCAAATATTTTTATTTTAAAAATGTTTCAATTTCTTTAGTTCTGGAGGGGAAAAGGGTGACAATTTTAAACTTTCAAATATTTTTTTTTTAAATACTGTATTTTTCCTTTAATTTTCAGCCCTCTTAGGGGACTTGAACTTGCAATTGTTACGCTTCCCATGGCTGCGGGGCGTCGGGACATGGCATAGCTTGCCTAACTAGCCAATGCTCCCACGCCACCAGTCCACGACGACGTGAGGCATGCGTCCCAGATGGTAAGAGAATGTGGACCCACTGGACCATGGAGGGAGACCCGGGCCTGCCCGGACTAGGGAAGGGCAGCGACCGGGATCCGTGGCAGCTGAGCATGTGGGCAAGATGGCGACCTGCAGGACTAGACAACACCGCACAACTTCAGGTATGAAGAAACAAAGTTTACTTAAAGAAACACAGTACATAACAGAACATAAGACCGGGCTCCCGATTACGCACATCAGAGAAGGGTACACGACTCAGGATCACAGACGAGTGTAGGAGGACATCACGGGTAGATGCAGTCCAGGGTTATCTGGCACGGGCAAACTTGGGCGGCCTCTCTCTCAGGCCTCAGGCGTAGCACAGGCTCAGCAGGAGAACATCAGACACCGACCTCAGACAGACTTCAGACGATGGCGGGGTCATCACGGGTAGATGCAGTCCAGGATCATCTGGCACGGGCATACTAGTATGGCCTCACTCTCAGGCCTCAGGCGTAGCACAGGCTCAGCAGGAGAACATCAGACACCGACCCAGGACAGACATCATCACAGGGTAGACCAAGGAGGAACCGGCATGGACATCGGAACATCAGGAACACGGACTAGGACGTTGGATCTCAGGGACAACAGGGAACACAGGTCAGGACATCAGGAACACGGAATTGGATCTCAGGGAGTCAGGAACACGGACTGGAACACAGGAACACGGACTGGAACACAGATTGGAACTTAGGAACATCAGAACACTGGCATCGGACTCCGGACATCTGGCACCGATCGGCAGGCTCCGGACATCTGGCAACGATCGGCAAGCTCAGGACATCTGGCAACGATCGGCAGAATCCGGACATCAGGCAGGGAGGATAGGATCCGGACATCTGGAAGTGGTCGTCGGACATTGGACATCAGACCATGGTCATCAGGCATAGGATCCGGACATCTGGCAGCGACCTGAAAAGGAACCCCAGCGGTCTGGTGCAAGCCCCGCCAGGCTCAACGGGAGCTGGCCGGGAATTGCACAGAAGCTGAGCACAGAGTAACAGAAACTCAGCACACACCGGACTCCTCCTTCCAAGATGAACTCAGGTTATATAGCAAGGATTCACAGTCACTGGCACAGGGTTCAGGACACAGCAGGATTTCAGGAACATAACACAGAGGACACAGTTCAGACAGTCAGGTACCGGGTTAGATCCAGGATCAGGGATTCAGGTAATTAGACACAGCAGGAACAGGCCTGGATATACAGCCTCCAGGAACGGCGATCTGGGTAATCAGCCCACAGCATAGGCGGAAACACAAGACACAGTTCAGACATTCAGGTACCGGGTTAGGTCCAGGATCAGGGATTCAGAAAACAAGACACAGCAGGAACAGGCCTGGATATACAGCCTCCAGGAACGGCGATCTGGGTACTCAGCCCCCAGGCAGAAACACAAGACAGGACAAGGGGAATCAACTCTCCAGAGCTGATCAAACTCAGAGCAGGAGCTGAACACACAACCACATACGGCTAGGTTCAGGAACTCAATGCAGATTCAATGTGAAGCTCTGGCAACGCCCACTAGGGCTGAGGAACTTTATATATGAACTGCTTCACAGCGATAGGCTGGAGCAGTAATTCTAGTACACACCCAATCCTCATAAAAGCAGGACAGGTGTGGGCCGCGCCCCCTATGCAGAGCCAGACAACTCATCACAGAGGAACACCTGACAGTGGCTGCTGCCACACACGTAGTAAGTCATGCACATGCAGAGGACTTTGCAACCTACGGATGGTCTTCACAGCAGGCCAGGCGCCTGACAGTAGCTGCTGCCACACACGTAGTAAGTCATGCACCACTGCAGAGGACTTTGTAAGCTACGGATGGCTTTTACAGCAGGTCAGGGACCGCACATGAGGGTGGTCATGCAATGCAGCGGAGACACTCACGCAAGTACGGCTACGCAGCAGAGCTGGGAACTGAGCAGCATCCATACAGGTAACAGACAACAGTATCCCAGCTGGTTAGGGGAATGGAGCAAAAGGGTTAAAGCAGAGACATGCTGAGTAACGCTGGAAAAAAAGTACAGACAATACCAGCGTTACAGCAATCATTCGATCATTTATACTATATACAGCAAGGTTCCACAGAGAAATCACAGCATATAGTGATATTGTGCTTCTCCTATGACCGGATCCTTCAGTAAGCCCCCTGCTGCAATTGGTAAGGGTATGTTACGGCGGTCAGTAAACGCTGTGGGTTGAACGCTGCATACATCGCAGCCAAATGTTACAGCAATAGTGGATGGGATTTCATGAAATCCCATGTCCACTATGTGTCCAGAGATGCTGCGGATCATCTGCGGAGACGGACATGCGGTGCATCTTTCCAGACTGCAGCATTTCTATTCATCTTGCTGAGATGTGAGTCTCCGCAAGATAAATGTCACCTGTACAATATACTGGACGCGGTGATTCCGCATGGTTCAATGAACACCTGCGGAATCACCTACGTCCAAAAGCCAGCAGCACTTTGGACGGAGCGGATATGTGCTGAGTCCAAAGCGCTACCGATTACTGAGCATGGGAACATACCCTAACTCATTGATTCCCCGTGATCACGTCCCTGCAGGATAATGGGAGCCGGTGTGGGAGGGCATTGACAATGATATCATTTAAATGCTTATGTTCAGAGATTAGCAGTGGCATTTACATGGCTAAATTGTAGCCATCAGAGCCAGATTCAGCCACCTAAGTTACAGGCGCTCAGTGAGCACTATGTACAGAACAGAGCCACTGCCGATGCTTCTGCAGGACCTAGTGATCGTATGATCCCAAGTGTATGTCAGCATAACAGAGCTGCTGGGTCCTAGCAGTGGCGCGTCACTCCAGTCAGTTGTTTTCTTCTGCTTCTGGGTCTACTAAAGACGTTTTTGCTTATTCTATTCCCATTGCTCCACTTAGTAGTCTTTTTTTTTTATAAACCTGCCATGCAGTTCCAGAGATATGGACCTATTTATTTAGAGATCATTTTTGTGGTCTTTACCTAGGGGGCGTTGCTTCAAAGGTACTCAAGCTGAGCAGCCTGAAAACAAGCCTTGAGAGAATCTGGTGACCCATAGACAGTAAAAATTAGCACAAATTAAATAAGGGCCATACAGTATGTCTGGGACCATAAGGTAGGATCCATATGGATGAAAAAAAAACAAAGAATGGAATACTCAGGGGAACAGCGGGAATTAGAGAAGAGAAAAAATGGCCACTTCGTCTTGGTGACAGATCATCTTTAGGACAAGCCTTGCATATTCAGCTCTCAACCCGTTACACTACTCCAAGGTGTGGAGAAGATGGAGAACTTCACTTATCCATCTTCTCCATTGTCTCTGTGTGCGTAAATCAGACTGCACTCCGACTTGAAAGGGTGCGTGCGATCTTATTTGCGGAGCCACTCGAAGCAGGCTGCAATTCTTTTCTCATGCCAAATCGACATGAGAAAAAAAATCTACACTGCCCCATAGTATAAACTTTGGGTCGAGTGCTATCTGACTCATATCACTCAACAGCCTCATATACTGTATAACTATGAGAGTGTAGAGTTCAGGTCAGGAGACCGGTGGCCAGTCCATACATTGCGGTCCGCACTTGAAATATGGATGTGTAAAATCAGCCTTAAAGAAATATCTAACAGGAAAAAAAATATTACAAATATAATTTTTCTAGACTTTCCAATAAATACACACATGGTGAAGCAAGGCACACACATATTTTAGATTAATTTCTAACAAATCTGATCAGTATGAATGCAAACTGGCAAAATGATTTATTGATCTTATTTAACTTTGAGTTATAGTCAGAGAGATGTTCATAGACTAATACATTCTCAAGAAAGAAATGGTGCCCGCACACCCTCGGAGACCACAAAGAGGCAGGGAAGCTCCATTCAGAGTTTGTCCGTTTGTATAATGTTGCTAGTAAAATAAGGTTATGTGCACACAACAAATTTTTCAGGTGGGTTCCAATCCGAAACCTGCCTGAAAAAAATGCTAATTAAAAGCTCAAAGGCAAGAACATATATTTCTATGTTGAAACGTTTTGCTCTTCATACGTTCAATCTTTTGAGTGTTTTTTAACCACTTCGGGTTTCCAAAGATACAAAGCGGTTGAAAAAAATAAAGAACCATTGTTCAGACGTTTTCCTCTCTGAAGACGCACTATACTTTATAACAGAAGTCAGTGGGAAGGACATTTTGTCAGAGTTTTTGCTTCAAAAAATACAAGTGGTTTCTTTCTTGTTGAATGGAGTTAGAAAAAAAACGACTGGAAAATACAAGTAAAAAAGATGCAACAAAAATGCTTGAAAATTGTTAAAAAACCCCAGCGGTCGAAGAAGTACTCTAGAAATGACCAAAAGATGCTAAAAAAATAATTTCAGGAAACAAAAACTGGATTTTCTCAAGTGTTTTCCTCTTGAAAAACCAACAGGTTTGCCCAGTAGAAAAAGATGTTAACTGCAGATACCTTAAAGCTTTCAATTCCCCCCAATGGTAATGACATGACATTGCGGACTCTGACCAAGTCTATACAGGAAAGATAACAAGTGAGTTAAAGAAAACAGAAAATGTCAACCCAATCTGTATGTACTACTGGCTACTGAAATATTATTAACCCAAAAATAAGAACAAAAAAGATCATCCCCAAAAATGAATAAATGTAATACATTTAGAATAGAAACCATACTGTGATAATCAGGACTGTAGCGTACGGACATTATAAGGAATCAGAGAATTGTGTTTTGCATGGATCATAATCATTACGTCTGTGGTCAGCTGAAGTCATTGTCATTCTTGATCAGTATGGTCTGTGAAAAGCAAATAGAACCAAGAAACGACACTTCATCATCCACTGTCTTCTGCCCTCTTCAGCTTGAACTTCACTGTAATTTTTCTTTTAGTAAATGTATAAATAATGTAGTACGAGCAGCTAGAGTAAATGCTTTCCCCAATCTCTGACTACAGAGCTTCCCAGTTTAAAACTATTGATTTCATGACAACTTGACTGGTTGATCAGATGACTGCCAAGCCCTCTCTGCCTGCCTATTCCCCAAAGCCTGCCTATTGAGATGTACGTCTGCTTGAGATGTGCCTCGCTAATCTGACTTGACAATATGCAAGGAAACTCCATGTTCCTTTTTGGTTCTTTAATGCACTTTACGAAGGGGGATGGAGAATATTTTTACAGATTACCAAACAGGAAATGTGCAAGATTTATTCTAGAAACCTATTTGATTATTATAAAAGAAATCCATTACTAAGGTCTGAATTCTTGTAGGCACGTGTGACATTATCTCAAATGAATGGACACTAATGATAATAATAAGAAATATCCCCCAATTATTCCAGCCACTATGTAACAGTGATGTAGCTTCCTGATGGAGCCACTTTACATTATGCTGCCCAACACTTGGATAGATGGATCTTAAGCATTGCTGTATCGGTGGATTTTTCTTCATTTGTCATAGTTTGCAATTGGAACTTCTCACAGGGGAGGTTTTGTCAGCAGAACATGGAGGCCAGAAGATGATGGGGATGAACGTGTCAATTTCTACAATCTAAGGCACAACTCCATGTTTGTTTGCTTTTAATTGCAGCCCTGGAGCGGTGTCACTAATCTAACTTCCCTGCCCCTAGTATTATACTTACCAGGCACCGTCATCGTGTGCTCCTGGCGCCACTCTGGTCATCTTCTTCAGGTTGTGACCTACCGGATTGCTCCAATGTCTGCTTTGTGATTCGCAAGTCACAACTCAATGTAAGTCTACGCGATACCGCGATCTAGAATCCAGTTGCGATCACAATACAGTGTGGGACCAGAGTGGCACTGGGAACAGCAGAAGACCGCGTCTGGTTATGTATTACTATGGACAGAGAATTTAGATTACCGTAGTAGCACCACTACAGCACTGAAGTAAAAAAAAAAATTAAAACCCTGTAGTGATGCTTTAGGTGTATAGTGCCTCCCACAGTCCTTACTGGCAGATGTTTGAAGAAAGAAGCATCAATCATGCTGGAATTTAATATCTCTTTTTATTGGGGGTCATGGGGTAGAGCAGTCAGCCAAATAAGAACTTGGATAACAGTAAATTCATGTTTATGGTCAACACTAATCCAGAGCTGACTGTAGAGAAGTAGCACCAAGTAGGTAATATTTTTTATTATAATAGTAATTATTTTTTCCCAGGACAAATTGTAACAAGACTCAGTACAGGTTAAAAGCTGTCCTGAGTATTTTCCCATTGCATTGCTCTCACCTCCAGTACGTTGGTTACCATTATTACAGTAAAGAAGAATTACCTCCAGCATAGAGGGAACAATCCCAATGCATGAGAAACCCTCGATGTGACCCCACAGAGATGGAGCATCCAGTCAAGGATTGCTAGTGGAGATTGTATTAGAAAAGGACAACACTTTTAGCTCCACCAGGCAAAGAGACCAAAAGCGATGTCATTTTCATATAAGATGCCTTTTAGCTATTCTTGACTAGAATCTTCCTTATCTGTGGCAGCGTGTTCGGTACTTTATACGTTTTCCTAGGTGTCATCCATTAGGATTGTGGTTTCTTCTAGATTGATTACTACTTCAACAAACAAGGTGGACAGCAGCGTTGACCAAGAGCCAATCTTCTCTTCAATCGCTCATTAGTTGTCGTAATCTACCACAATCTTTACAGATTATTTGGATAGTTGCGGTTTGATCCTGCATCTTCCAAAAACATTTTTTCTCAATGCCACATTCTCTTTGCTTTTTATCCTTGAGGATAACGGGACAGACTTTACATTTACAGCCAAGTTGAGTTCTTGACTACAGAGCACCTTTTAATTGGTGGTGCCAAGCGAAGTTCTGAAGAATCAATGAGTTGCACATTTGTAATGGACAATCACTGGGACTAAATGACATTATGGATATTATGACCTTGTGCGTTGCTTTAATAAACCGCAAGTTCCGAACTAAGCAAACGATGACCTCCAGTTTCTCAATGCCTTTATTTCTAGAAGAATATGTCCTCTTTTTGTACATTGAATAGGGTCGTTTACGCAAAGATTGGGATTCGAAAGCTAAACTATATTTCTATGTTCAAGGACACCTTAGACATTTGGCTAAAAAGTAAATAAGGGCCATGAAGATGATATTACTGTTATCCATAGAAGCTGCTCAGTTGTTCCACAAGCCCAAACAATTGAACTCACCATGATAGTCTTTGTATAATGGATTGGATTCCCTCTCTGAGCCGATAAATGAATCAAGGCCAACTACCGTATCTGACAAGTTTCTCACTCGTGCAATAATTGCTTTATTCTGTAAAACAAGCAAAGAAAGTACACAGTGCTAAGAATGTAATTATTGTTTGTGCAATAAATCTGTGACTTATCAATGAGCGGAAAAATCGCCAGAAATACATTCAGACTAGAAAACAACAAACACTCTGCAGCCTCGTGTGTGAGCGGAGACCACAACATGTAGAAAGATAACCTTACACTCTACCAAAGAACACGGTTAGATTGCTGGAAAAAAACAAAACAAAACATGCTTTATGCTGGCTTTAAATATGTCATGTAATTATGTCACATTTAACAACAAAAATACTGCTAATCCAATTGTTTAAAAATAATTCCTATATGGCAAAATATGCATTATGTAATAGAGCCCAACGATCTACAGCAGATAGATTCTGTAAAATATTGTGGGAAAATATGTAATATGACGCAAAATGGAAATGCAAATGAAATCTGTCACTAGGTTTTTACCACCTAATCTGGAAGTAGCATGATGTTCAGACAAAGGCCCTGATTCCAGCAATATATTTCTTAGTGGGCTGCTTGCTGTAGTTTTCATAAAATCACTGTTATTAGCAGATTATCACTAGAGGACTAGTAAACTTGTTCCATACTCATGAACTCTATATAACCCAACCCCCAATGATTGGCAGCTTTCTGCCTATGCAGAGCGTACCCAGATATCTGTGAATCCATGCTGTGGGCGGGGTTATACAGAGCTCAGCATTCAGATATGCAGCAGAGAAAACAGGGATTTCATAGAAAATATAGCAAGCGGCCCAGTAAGAGATATCGCAATGCTGGAATCAGTGTTTCTGCCTCTACTTCATGATGCTCTCACATGGGTTAGCAAAAAATACTGAAATACAAAAATCTAAATATAAAAACATTACAATATAATAATATAATGCACAATAAGTAAAAATACTGCTCATCTCCATGGGTTATGTCAGTATAGCAGACCTGTGAATGGTATAACCACTCTTACTCCGGAACACTGGTTATCTTTTCGCTTGCAGAAAATGTTCCATGACACATCAGCTATTTTAACAAACTCTTGCAGATCCATTACTCAGAAACCATTGTGATGTTCCTGGTGTGGACAAATTACCCAGCACTCTGCAGATATGAAGAACTGGAACATGCAGCTTAGCCCGTGTGCGAGCGCAAGCAATGCAGACAGGCACTTACTGCTAAAATACCTCCCAGTCCCTGATGTGTGCTTACAGC
Source organism: Oophaga sylvatica (assembly GCA_033576555.1). Lineage (NCBI taxonomy): Eukaryota > Metazoa > Chordata > Amphibia > Anura > Dendrobatidae > Oophaga > Oophaga sylvatica. The sequence goes on along the minus strand of JARQOD010000010.1, from coordinate 109,423,281 downwards.
TCGCAATCCATTATTGATGTGCTTCTCCCAAATTAATCATTTATACATTTTTATTAATTGCACATAAAAATTGCTTTTAAGACCATCAGTTTAATTTAGAAATAAGAAAACACTTGTCTTTGCTATCATTAGTTAACGTGCGGCTGTAGGGTAAGAGCAGCAGGAGCGTTACAAGGACTAATATTTCACATGATTTGAAGGATTGCTGGATTGGTTTTTATTGGAGTACGTAGCCCGGATGGCTGTAAAAGGTCTATATAGCGACTCGTTCCATCGCTTTTTGCCTGCCTTACTAGCTTAGGATATGTGGGGCTAATATACAAAATGGCTAGAGAGAATTTGTGTAGCTCAATTAAAATGTAAAATAACAGGAATAAGGCAGGCACGCATGGCGACTTGTACATTTTCCACTTTCTCATTAAGGCAGCCATTATTTTGTGATATATTTTGGTTTGACTTTTTCAAGCTGTTGATAAGAAGTTGTGCAGCCGAGTTGTAAGAAACTGACATTGGACTATAGCCGAGCTACAGAGAACAGACTGGTACTGACTCCAGTAATTTAGGCAGGGGTAAGATTCTGGACGAGACACAGGTCACAAAGCCAAAGTTCACTATATACTGATGCTGCATCACGGCACATTGAAAAGTGAACGGGATGCCATTGCGACCTGTCAGGCATCATTATCGTGACAAATAAGTTCCAAAAATTCCAATAACTGCCAACTTTTTGCAATTTGCTTGTTCCCCTTGCAGGGCACTATGCTGCACTGAAGCAGCGGTGTACAGCGATCTTTGGCCACTCGACCTGTGTTGTGGACAAAGTCGCTGTGTAGCCCCAACATCATACTGTTATGTTGTTAGGATTTTTTTTTCCCTTTTGTTTGTGCCGTCCACTTCAGGTAAAATCTCCTGGAAGGTCACTGTCAATACGCAGATTCTTCCCTAAGTCTTGCTCTCCATATTATATGAACATTAAAGATCAGATAGTCTGATGTTATCATGAGCATTTAATTTACCTTATTATTGTTATTTATTTCTAGAGCACCATTGATTCCATGGTGCTGTACATGAGAAGGGGCTACATACAAATTACAGGTATCACTTACAGTAAACTAACAATGACAGACTGGTACAGAGGGGACAGGACCCTTCCCTTTCAGGCTTACATTCTACAGGATGGTGAGGAAGGAGACAGTAGGTTGGTGGGTTGCAGCAATATCTCCGGTATGGTGAGGAGGTAGCAGGGTCATTGCAGGCTGTAAGCTTTCCTGAAGAGGTGAGTTTTCAGGTTCCGTCTGAGGGATCTGAATGTGGTTGATAGTTGGACGCGTTGGGGCAAAGAATTCCAGAGGATGGGGGATATTCGGGAGAAGTCTTGCAGGCGGTTGGGTGAGGAGTGAATAAGTGTGGAGGAGAGAAGGTGTTCTTGGGAGGATCGGAGATTACGTGAGGGAAGATATCGGGAGATTAGTTCAGAGATATATGGAGGAGACAGGTTATAGATGGCCTTGTAGGTCAGTATTAGTAATTTGAACTGGATACGCTGAGGGAATGGGAGCCAGTGAAGAGATTTGCAGAGGGGAGAAGCGGAGGAGTAGCGAGGAAAGAGATGAATTAGTCGGGCAGCAGAGTTAAGGATGGACTGGAGAGGTGCGAGGGTCTTAGCAGGGAGGCCAGAGAAAAGGATGTTGCAGTGGTCGAGGCGATGGTTTATAAATGCTAGTGGTAAAAGATGTCAGACCATTCTGGGAACAAGAAAGGTGAATTATTGCACAATGAAATCTTCCAGCACTTTAGAATATCTTTACCCGCACTTCCGATTTCTCCTACAAAAGAGAATAACTACCTCTTGGTGGTCCCATCAGCATTGACAAGGTCTGAAGGGAAGATCAAGTCTTGCCAAATGGTGACATCTTTTAAGAACTAGTTAGACGCTCCAGATTTATGGAAACGCGCGTACCTCTTAATGAATCACAATCATCTGACTCCTACATGTCCCCTCTTCAAGACTGATGAGAAAAATCGCCTATCTTGATGAATCGGGGCCTAAGTGCCAACAGGACTGTATGTTAGACAAAGTTTCCAGGCATTAAGTGGCTTGTTTTCAACTCTTTTATTCTAATCCCCTGTAGGACCTAGTGGTATTCCAGACACTTGTATATTACAAAATACATTTAGAAGAACTTTAGGATCAGCTCTGAAACTGAGCAACAAAGTCACTACCACTATGGATGCAGCAAAAGAACACCTTATTAACTACATTTTACCTGGTTTAAGTATCACTAAACTGAAAAAAGATCATATAGAACTAATAGAAATTTGAGGTCATACACATCATTCCACGGTCCAATGATCCCATCTTTTGTGCATAGAAAAACACAGGTGTGCAACATGAAGGAATTTCATGTGAACATGACATGGAAGTCCCATGCTAATTTTTTCCATCCTCCTTTTCTAGTTCATAATCATCATTCCATATATAGGTCATCCACCTCCAAAGTCATTAACCAACAAGGGAAATGGAACTGGACCGTGGAACCTGGGGTTACTTTGTGTACTGGATAGGTGGCATGGTGAGAACTAGCATTGCTGTATTCCTATAAATACAGACAGCTTCATCCCATATCTAGAAGATATCCTCTGTCTACAGCCAGCTTCATCCTATGTCCATGGCAAGGCTTTTTCTTGTGACCTTGGCCAGCGGTGGGATCCATTGACTTGAAAATTATATATTTTTTTTGTATATATGAAATTATGTATTTATTATTCCTTTAAAAAGACAAAAAATTTATTAAAAAACAAACTCAGCACTTAATGAGACATGCAGATATGCCAATGATCAGCTAGTTCCTTGGTTTCACGTTTATAACATTCCTTCCTCTCCACATGATCTGCACCCAGATGTTATTAGTGCCATCAACGTCAGGCGTGTTGAGTGGGCGTAAAATGTGTTACAGTATTATAAGATAGTTATATAAGATAGTATTTGTTTTCTGTTATTTGCTGTAAAATAATAGTACAGGAAACTGCATTCCTTGTGATCAACACTTTCGATGAATGGCAGTGACCTGAGTACGACTTCAAAAGAAGATCTGGCAAAGATGAAGACAATAAGTCTGCAAGTGGAACATGGCCTTACGCAACAACGGCAGAAACATTACAAATTATCAGTGGCTGAAGTGGGAATGACAACGCTACAGCAATACGGTCACATCAGCTAAGTGCTGGCGTGAGGGGTGGGGAAATAGTACAGCTCGCAACTGTGAGGCTTTTCTTGCGCACGATCCCTCCTCTGTGGTAACACGAACATTAAGCAGAAACTTCACAATAACCACATGAAGTACAGAATTATTATTATTATCAACTCCTTCCCGACATAAGATGTAATAGTGCGCCCTACGTATATGTATGAAGCGCATGTTCACAAGCTGGGGCCCGCACCTTACCCAGCGTACCTGCCTGTAACACCAGCAACTTGCATATACTCCAATCACTGCTGCTTAACCATTTACATGGTCCTACATTAGAATGTGCACATTGTAGATTCAGACTGAAGACCGCAAAACCACAAAGGAACACATATGGTAACAAGGAGTAAAGAAAAATTTGTGAAACTAACCAGAATATTTGTAAAATTAGATTTAGATTCCTCAAAGTATCACCCTATTATTCTGATGAAAGGTTTTGCTTTCTCTCAAGAAACTTCATCATGTAGTCACCTGGAATGGATTTCCAACAGTCTTAAAGGAGTTGCCAAAGGTGCTGGGCACTTGTTGGCTGCTTTGGCTTCACTCTGTGGTCCAACTCATCCCAAACTGCCTCAATTGGGTTGAGATGGGATGATTTTGGAGGCCATATCATCTGGCACAGCACTCCATCACTCTCCTTCTTGGTCACACAGCCCTTAATTACCGTAGCCTGTAATGAGTTTTGGGTAATTGTCCTGTTGCAACACAAATGATCGTGCCAATAAGTACAAACCACATGGCATAGCATGTTGTTACTGAATTTGTAGGTAGCAAAGCACTGTAAGTAATTGTAATGCCTTGTATGTATTTTAATGCACTGTAAATAATAATAATGTGTGCCTTGAATTTGGAATAAATTAGTGACAGTGTCACAAGTAAAGCTACCCCCACACCATCACACTTCCAGCTCCATGCTTCATAATAGCAACACACATGCAGAAACCATCCACTCATCTTTTCTGCATCTCACAAAGACATGGCGGCTGGTACAAAAAAATCTCACATTTAGACTCATCAGACCAAAGTACAAATTTCCAGTAATCGAATATCCGGTCCTTATTTTGCTTGTCTCAAACAAGTCTCCTCTTTATTTCTGAGGTCCTCAGTAGGGACTTCATTTAAGCAATTCAACCATAAAGACTGCTTCTCACTTGCTCCGCAGGACAGCTGATGTTGAGATGTGTCTGCTACCTGTTAGCTGTGCATCTTTTAAGAGGGCTGTTATCTGAGGTGCTGTATATTTGTATTTATTGAGGCTGGTAACTCTGATGAACTTATTCTCTGCAGCAGAGGTAATTCTTAGTCTTCCTTTCTTGGGAAAAGTCCTCATGAGAACCAGTATCATCATAACGATTGTCATGCCGGTGACTTGAACGGTTTGTATCCGCCATCTTACTCACTGTGTGCACCCCTCTGCTCCTCCCTGTGTCAAACAATCTCGCTGAGCTGCATCATCACTGCTACACCATCCTGTTGCTGAAAAATTCCCATCCAGCTATATTAAAGTGACTGCCACACTAAACAACATCGCTAACGGGATCGCTAAAAAACGTCACTATTTAGCGATCCCGTTAGCGATGTTGTTGTGTGCGGCATCTACCAGCGACGTGGCCCCTGCTGAGATCCTGCTGTGATCTCGCTCGTCGTTCTCATCGTTCCGGACCCTATTTTTATCGTCGGCGCCCCGCTGGTAAGTATATATCGCTGAGTGTAGCACCTTTTGTTAGCGATTTAGCGGTACTTTTGTACCGCTAAAGTCGTTAAGGAGATCGCTAACCGCGATAGCGTCCTTAACGACATCGCTAAATTAGGCTGCTACTAGCGATATAGAAACAATCCCGCTAGCGATCGCATTAGTATGCGTCGTTATCGTGATCGCTAGCGGGATTGTTTATTGTGGCAGTACCTTTAGGCACGGCCAGAGTTTGCAGTAGTTTAAAACCCCTGTGTCCTGCATAGTTTTGCTTCCCTGGCCTATCCCCTGCCAGCAGAGGATATATTAGGCAGTTCCTCCCTCCACACCTTGCCTGAGATTAGGTTCTTTTTGCAGTACGTCTCTAGTTACCTGTCTAGGTGCATTCCTGTTTTGCTTCTCTTGTTACTGACTCAGCTTATTTACTCATTTTGACTGATCCCTCTGCTCCTGACTACGGTTTTGTACTTTGAACCTGTGCTGCCTGACCTTGGACTTCCTGACCACATCTCTGTTTTCGCCCTTTGTGTCTCATATTTTCGCTTTGACCCGCAGGTCAGCTGCTGCAGGTCCAGGTACTGTCCTGGAATGGCACCTGATGGCTAAATTAGTGGTCCAAGCCTATCCTTACCATCGCATCCTTTAGTGAAGACCAAGTAGACACTTAATCAGGCCAATCCAGAGGGTTTAAATCCATCGACCTCACAATGATTGATGGTTTTCATGACCGTTTTAGCAAAATAAACAAATAAACAGCTTGTAGAAGTACAGTTTACTTATGACTTCAGGTAGTTGTGCTGCTGGCATAACACCAAAATTATGTCAGGATTCCACAAAGGGGTTTTGCTATGCTACTGCTGCCAAACCCGGTAGCTGAACACCTTCAGTGGAGCAATAGTAAAAGAGTGCATAACAGGGTAGGTGGTTACTGTGGGGCTCCAAGAGAAGGATGTTTTTAAAAATGCTGACGAAGACCTCAAACCGATATAGAAATGCTTCGCTCTTCAGTAAATAAAATAATAACAGTCCATGCGCCAAATCATATTCCTAGTCTGGTGAATTAAAGTTCCTTTGCAATTCCGTTCAGCTCAAGTGCAGTGTACAATAGAGCCTTCCAGTGCTTCCTCTGTGAGCATTTACATTTCCTCTGCAATTGTTTCTTCTGCTTTCTCTTAACTGTATTTGAAAATACCATCAAGGTTCTAGCAATCTTTTCAGATTGACTGACTTTCAAGTGTTGATGCACTGTTTTTTTTTTACAAATATCAAAAGAACTGACCGTCACACCCAAACACAAATCAGGTCTGAACAGGTGCTTACCTAGAGTAACCAACTCAAATACAATCAAACAAATAAGGCAGCACTTTGTAGCACCATAGCATGCAAACATGAAAAATCAAAACTTAATTGCATTACTGCACAAGAAATATGTAAATTGAGAATGCTTAGCGCATGAATTGGCCAATTTATGTGTACCTGGCAGCCATGGTAAGGCGATTCTCATTTGCCAGGACCTAATGCCAATCCTCTCTTATACAGTCTATATCTCTCTGGGAACATAATGTGTATCCTCTCTTGGACTAATGTCTATATCTCTATAGAGGGGTAGGATCCTGTTGCAATTAAAAACACCTGAGGCTAAGGGGTGGAATGCTCAGTCAGAATGCTGATACAAATATCAAAGAATGATCGTCACATCCAAACACAAATCAGTGTGAACAGGTGCTTACCTAAATAACCAACTAAATACAATCAAACAAATAAGGCAGCACTCTGCAGCGCTATAGCATGCAAACATGAAATATGAAAATTGAATTGCATTACTGCTGTCATGTGCCCCTAATACCCGCGGTGTTAACAAGTTAAATGCCATTGTCAATCTCTGACAGCAACATTTAACATGATCATGCGGGAAAAGCGCCATTAGCTCTGCCCATCGGCGCTCCTGGCACAAGATCGTGGGGCACTGATGAAATGGCATGACAACCCGGGGTCAGCAGAAGTCTCCTATGGGGACTATTGAAGCAAGTGTTAGAACAATGTTTTTAAAAAAAAATAAAAAAATATATAAAAGTTTAAACCACCCCATTTTGCCCCATTCAAAATAAAATAATAAAAAATAAATTAAAAATACACACATTTGGTATAGCCGCATTCAGAATTGCTCAATCTATCAAAATATAAAACGAGTTATGGCTCTGTGAAGAAGGGAAGCAAAAACGAAAAAAAAAAGAACAAAAAAGCAAAATGGACTGGGGTGAAGGGGTTAAATATGTTCAGGACAGTCTTGACTAACATGCATAGTTTTTCTTATCTGTGTGTACAGAGATCCAGAGGCACCATTTATTCATCATTATTTCTTTGTGAAGCAAAATCTTTTACCATTTCCAATAAACTCCTAGTTATGTGTGCAAGTCTGACATATAAGTGCACATCAATGACAGCTTAGAATTACGCCACAAGTGTCATCATTGTTCTTTCTAGGCATTGCTGCGCACAATAAAATTCATCTGTGCTAATTAATATTAAAAATCTCATAGAAAAAAGTTAGCAAAGGATATATAACCTTGGGTTATAAATTGTAACCTTTCATTTTAGCTCCCCAGTTATATATATATATATAAAAATGTAATGAATATGCAAATAGCGGTGATTAAAAATCTACAATTTTGTTCTGTAAACAAATAATTGTAAGATTAGTTTAACCAACGTTATCCGCAGTGTCTTCATTTCTGCTCTATGTAATAGAGCAATTCAAAAATTAGTTACCGTAATTTACCTTTGATAAGTGTTTTCTATTTCACTAGCATTACATCACACTGTAAAAGGGAATGTGTCGCTAGGTTTTTACCACCTCGTCTGGGAGCAGCATAACCTAGAGAAAGAGACCCTGACTCCAGTGATGTGTCTCTTACTGGGCTGTTTGCTGTAGTTTTGATAAAGTAAAGGACGGACGGACTCTCTCTCTCACTTGTACAGATCACACAAAGAGTCCGGCTGATAAAGGAGTCCCTGTGCTCCCAACATGGGGTTCCCCTTTTCAGTGGTGCTCAATTTAGTCAAATGAGCTTCTTACGAGGACCCGAACACCACACAACACTCGGTAGTGCCCGATACTCGATCAAGCACCGCGATGCTCAATCATCGAGCAGTGCCGACCACGCTCGCCCAGCACTAGTTCCTTCCTAACTAATGTTATAGATACATAAATGTTAAAAACCCCTTTATAAGAATATATGATCAGTGTGACATGCCCAGTAACATATACAGATATCGTATATTCTTATCATAGGAACATTTATCCCTGTTCTCTATCCGAGGGCCTTCCTGAGACCGTCACATGCCACAATAGTGGTGATAATAGTGATTGACATCTACCATGATTAACCATTTGTTCACAGCAAACGTAGCTAGTCAGGCTGTGGCAAAGATCTATTTGCAAGGGAGATGTGATGAAACATGAATTGTACATGTATATAAGTTACACTAATAGTAATAACAGTGCAAACAATAGAAAGGCGCGTAAAACGGGAGTCCATGATATACAACAGAGTGAGAATGGGTAGAAATCAGCTGAAAGAAGACATTACAGAAGCGAAAAGTTCCCCAAATAAATTAGTTGTTTCAGTTTAATGATTTTGGAAGCAAGTTTGCCTCCAGCACAAATAATTGCTAGTACCCAAATATCAAACTGAGCATCCAGCTGATGTCTACAATAAAGTGGCAGGTTAAAAGATACTAAAGTTTAAAATCAGCTTAGACTAATCCTATATTGAGTGCAAAATTATAGCTTGTCATCAAATGCAAGCTGGCAATCCGGGGGCCAGATGGGAGACTGGATGGGAAAGAGAGTTCATGCAGGTGGGAAAGTGACAGAGATGCGACAGAAACGATCACTGCTCCCTCTGCTGGTGAGGACATCATCTCAATTATGTTTATCAAGTCATGTGGAGTTAATTACATAAAATATATATGGTAAATCATTCACAATCACCACCTCATGTCTGTCTACAGATATCTGCATATTCAGAAATCTGGTTCCCCATTGTGCTTGCAAATATGTTACTCTTTCGTCGCCCTCCCAAAGCCCCCATCCAAAAAAAAAAGTAACAATTGAGACATTTTTCTGTTCCTTTGTAGGCCTTCACACTGCACACCAACCAAGAAGTTTGGAGAACTCAAATATATGAAAACACCACAGACTTGTTGCTGGAGTATCAATATGAACTCACAAAGGGACAAATTTATATTGCAGCAAAGTCAGGTAGGACAGGGTTAAATCCTAGTAATGCAGGTCTTAATTAGATGCACCTGGCTAGCTTTGACTAAGAACCAGGAAATGGTTCACATAGGGTGTCAGTCTGCTGGATGGAGCAGAGTTGAGCGAGTGACCAGCCAAAATGTGAGCTGTAGCTGGCATAGAAACAAGCCAGAGTCTCTCTCAGCATGGAGAGTGCTCAGATCAGCTAGGGAAACTGAGCAGTCTGTGTGTTGGAGCTGCAGATTAATGACTGGAAGCTGCAGCCTGTTCAGTGTGAACTGTGCATGGAGATGAACACTTCTGTTTGGCACTGGGAGCTTCTGGAGCTCAGGCTGAAGGGGATACTGAGACTGGTGGGATCGAGCCTCTTCTGTGTATAAAGTCTGCTCTGGGAGGCAGGACTATAATCTGTTTGCCCACACGAGCATATAGGTGCCTGCTGAATGAACGGTTTATTTGCTGTGATACCTTTGTGCCCAGAAGAGGCTGTTTTTGGTTTTGAATGCCTTGGAGTTTTATGAAAGCAATAAAACTGCACCTGTTTGAACCAAACCTCAATTAGGCCCTAATTTATCAAGAACGCCACTGTTCACATCAGTCTTGATGAGGGGGTGTTCTGGAGTCAGAGGCGCTTGATTCACAATCCTCTTAATGAATCAGGCATGTCTTTCAAGTTGTGTGTACCACCATGCTGCAGTCAGCCACTTAAGATTCATCGCATAAGGTACGCCACCGCTAGTGATGAAGGATGAGCGGGCACGGTCATGCCCTGATCCACCACTCCTGCCTCAGCTACATGCCTTTTGGCAGAGCAGAATAAAACAGGTGTAAAAACAGCTAAATTTTCAAAGTGTTTTAAGACAAATTTCTTGTCTATTTTGTTTAATCGGTGCCTTAGAGTCTGGAAACCACCTACACCATTTTTTTAGGGTAAAATACTAGACCTCCAACCTCTACTGGCAGTCATTTCTATGACACTCCTTAGGCCATTTGGACCTTTGATTGGGCATACAGAGATACACTCCACTTCTCATTACAGAGTGTTGCAGTAATATTGGCATTATTTTTATAAATTAGGGTGCTGATACCTTCTCCTGCTTTAAAATCAAAGAATGCGAAGAAAAATTCCCAAAAAATGTAACTGAGAAGATCTTTTTTTTCCTCTTACCCAATAATGAACCTATAACTGCAATCTTTTGGAGTCCACTAGATGGTCTTTTCGGCATACTGCCAACCACGTCTATAGGGCATATCAAGCTAATATTGTGGGTACAGTTTTTACACTCGGCATTACTACATAAAATACAGAATACAAATTTATGCTTGGAACAAATTACACCCATCACCTCTGAAATCTGGGTTGGAATAGAGATTCTTATGCCTCGTGTAAGGTCAAAATGGTTGTAGTAGACCCTTTCAAATGAGGAAAGGATGTTCTTAGCAAAAGCTGCTGCTATGCCAAAGAGCCTAAGAAAAAAATGGACTTTATTTTTAAAGAATCAAATACTGCATTAAAGAGGCTAATCAGGGAAACCCTAGTAGGGAAATATGGACATCATAGAGGGTAATCTGCCGTTTAGGACCGGTTTCCAATAGTCAGAGCAAAAGGCCCAGGACTCTGGAGCCCTCACAGGTCAGCCATGGTCACAATGTAATACTACAATATTGCTGCTGCAGCTGCTGTAGTGTACGTTGGAGCTTCTGGATGTTTCTGAACTCAGTAGTAGAAGTTTGGGACTATATAAAACGTAACTTTTAATCAATTACTATAAAATATTACATAGAAGACCATAAAAATATAAAGTGCACCAGTGTAAACTCAAAACCAAACAGTGCATTAGCAATGGTATACCGCCACATAGTTTTTGTGTCCAATATTAGAACCATGTATCATTTCATATCTACCTCTTGTCAAAAGCTCACTGACATATATGGGATTGTCCTGGATCATCATGCGCATCCACATATGTCCACATTTATTTCCATCTCACAATTAGTAGGTTATTGCATCCCCTGCTTTTGCAAATTGCTGATTGGGGAATGGCATTGACACCAATCAATGGATTAATGAAGCCAGGGATGTTTTTTCCGACAGATCATTTACGCAGAAGAAATATATACCGTAGTTCAGCGCAGCATTCAAAAAGTTTACACAAATATATACAAAGACCAAATTACATCCTGGTGGGAGGTCAAGTGCCTGGACAACTATATCAGGGCAATCCTAGACACTTGAGAGTCTCACTCTCACTATCACCTGGGGATTGATACAAAAATACTAATTTACTGGCAAAGTGGGAAAAGGAAGCTACAGACAGCTCATTGAGACTGATGAGGCTGCTTCTGGATGAGGAAAGGCAGACCCTTAGCAGTCTCAATGAGCGCTTAAAGGGACAAATAGAGGTCACAAAAATTTTTCTACAGAACCAGAGTTTACTCAAAAAGAAACGAGCCTCCAAAATACGATATAGATTTCAATACCATCTCAAGGAAAGGAAGCACAAATTCTTTATTGGAGAATTACAAGAATTTAAGGATAACAAGGCTTATTCAATTTCAACCTCTAAATCATTCCGCTCCCCTAGTGGGTAACAATCCATAGATAGATCCCCTACAATAAGAACAGTGCGTAGATAATCCTGGCGTTGGGAGCTTCATGATGGTGGGACATCATTCTGCACCTTGTTCAACCTTATAGGGTAGAAAGAGGACAAGGAGTCAGCGAGTACATTGCAGATAACCATGCAGTGAGAACCAGTTGTAAATAACAAAAGAGTGGACTCGTGTTGCTGTGACCCTTCCACTAAGTGTGAGCCCTGACCTGCACAAAACCCATACATGATTGTCTATGGACCGGCTTCCAGTAGTTGAGGGCTGTACTCGGCTTTCTGCAGCAGCACATGGTTAATGAATGGAGCACGGCACTACCCAGGCACATTGATGTAGCACCCGGATCGTATTTATAGAACTATCTACTGATTTTTACAGGAAGTAAAATTAAATGTAGCCACAAGCGGAAACATTATTCACTGAAATATACATAAATATAGTATCTTGAGTGGATTATTTTCAAAATATATTCATAGAAGTCAGACTTCTTGATCTAATATAAAGCCAGAAGTATCTTGCATATACATAAGGTTAAAGAATGATTCCAAATGTAAGTTTGTAAGTTACTGACTATCCATAGAGGATGGTTATTGAGCTTCTGATCAATGGGACTCCCAGAGATGACAAGATCAGGACTCTGGTACCTCCATCTTCAATGGAGCGGAGATGCATATGCTTGGCCTCCACTCTATTCATTGTCTATGGGACCAGCACGGTTCTCATATTCACCAAAAAATGCCGCTGACAATGAATGTACACCAAGACAGGGCTGCAACGCCCCATCCCAGAGTACCAATCTCCGTTGGGGGTCCCAACAGTCAAGCCACAGTGATCGATGTTTTCCTATCCTATGGGTAGAAGATAACTTGCTATTTTGAAAATACCATTAAAGTCCTAGCATTTTGGCTTCCTGCAGCAAATAACAGGAAAAGCTTATCAAAAGAAGTCATTTATTCATACGCAAACAAGTATGCAATTCACACAATAAATGTGCGTACATTAATTACACCAAAAATATTTAGAGACAGTCATAAAGGCAAAGTAAAATAATGCTAAATATCGGAGGGGAAAAATCACTAGTCAACCTTGCCAAGACCAAGGAAAAAAAGTTTAATAAACACTAATGAAGTAGAACATTGCAGAAATAATACTGAATTGTATGCATATTATAATGTGCAATCAAAGCTGTTTTGTGTGTTATTTCCCCCTCAACCTCTTTCCGGAGGGGAAAAAAGTGATAAAATGGTTAATACTGTGTAAAAAAAATCCATTAAAGCATTACAGACAAAAAAAGAAAGAAAATGATAGATATCTAGGAAATATGACAGGCCCTTGACCAAGTGAAGAGCAATGATGAAAAGGTTTGTGTAGAGCACAGAGATGAGGACTATTGTTCTTTTTGGAGTGCATAATTCAGAAGAGCCGTTGTGTAATATTGGCTGATGCCCAGAATCAGCCTGAACACGGGGGCCGTCTCGCTTTCCCCACTGTTTTCATCAGAATTCTGGCTGAAGACCCACACAAGCTCCCAGCCTTCCAGAAGGCCCCATCCCAGGAACCCTGCTCTACCATGTGCTCCGCTGATCCTGATCTCGGGGGACTTCCTAGAGGGACTGTTCTATGCTGAACTTGCACTTGCTTCTCAAGTGAGCTATTAAACTTGTAGGTCAATTGTGGCACTAACAACTCTTAGGAAGCTTTCAGCTGTAACGTACGATTTGTCAGTGAAATGAAATATTAATTCTAAGTGTTATTTCTCGTGGCTAAGAGCTTCATTTCCCCATCACTGGCCCACGGCCGCCAGAAGTTACAGGGCTAATCTATTTTTATTTTCATTTAATGCAATAACTTGGTAAATCCAGTACCTGCCCTGATGTAACTGTGACTCTGCGTTCTACACACCACTTTAGGAAAACCTCTACATCACACCTTAAAAGCTTTCTAAAGGAAAACTATGGAAATATGAACTTAAAAAGAGATTTTTACATGTTCTATATAGCCCGGAATTTAACAGTCTGCAATTCTAAAATAAATAAAGAATAATTACAATAAATAAATAATAATTTGTATATTTTCAGAGTTTTTAACATAAAATACTATATATGAGCACTCTTTCATATATGCATTATATTAAAATACTTTTTTTTTAATTTGTTGAGATTGATATATTTGTTTGCAAGAAAAAAAAAACTGCCCTTATCCCAAAATGCCATCTTCATTAACCAGCTTTCAGACATGGTCTCTACTCATCAGTTTACTGAACAGTTGTGTCCACTCCTGGACATTGGGTATTAATGCAGTGAAGACAGTCCAGTAGCCAAACAATCCATATGTCTGAACAGATGACTCTGTCTCCATACTGTGTTGGGACAAGGAACCACAATTTTACTCTTCATCCTCTTAAAGAAATAATAATTTATGCCGGTCTGTCTACTGTACAATGTGTTTTATTATAAACAGCCACATGTGTATACTTTTTTTTACACATTAAAATCATAAAAGGAGAAATACAGAAGAATGAAGAAAAAATCCTATATTGAAATAAAATTATCAAACAGGCACATTCATACGTAAGCAAATGTATAAAAGTATAACTAATAACTAAAGGCTCACTGATAATACAATTGTTGTTGACTACATATAATAAACAACAATGCTGAGGTCTAGTCAGTCCGGTAAAAACATGTCACTGTCCTAAAAGAAATCATTTCAGGAGCAGCAAGGTGTTCATTCTCCCACAGGAAAAATGCTGCTTCCTTAGATGGTTTCTGATCAAGCTGATGGTATTACACAGGGATAAAAAGAGAAAATTACTTTATCTGAAAGAAATTATTAAAGGACATAAATAATTTTAATATTATATCTGCCAAATACAGAAATCACAGAAAAATCATGAATGAAAGAAAGAACATATGTGAGATAAATGAAACATATATTAATTAGACAGACAGATAGAGAAAAATAAACTAAAAAAAAAAAATAAAGAAAAAGAAAGAGAAAGAAGGCGCGAAAGAAAGAAAAAGAAAGGAAGAACACAGATATAGATAACTAGGAAGCAGGCAAAAAAGGAGGTCAATATAGGTAGCTAAATACAGAGATAAATACATAGATTAATAGATAAATAGATATTAAATAGATAATAGATAGATAGAGGAATCGATAGATAGATAATAGATAGGATAATAGATATTAGATGGATAATCGACATATCAACAGATAGATAGATAGATAGATAGATAGATAGATAGATAGATAGAAGAGAAATTGATAGATCCATAGATCGATAGATAATATATTTAATACATAATAGATAGAGTTAGATAGACAATAGATATATAGCTAGATAAGAAACAAAAAAAGAAAAAACAGCACCTAAAAAAACTCCAGCTGGGGGCAAAGCTTCATAGGTACATACCAGTCCTTATAATAGAAAAAAATAAGGAAACAGCACACTATTGTGATGTTTCCTTATTTTTTTCTATTATATAGCTAGATAGATAGACAGATAGATGATAGATAGATGATACATAGATGGATAATAGATAATAGATAGATGATACATAGATAATAGATAATGACACATAGATGGATAATAGAGATATATGACAGATAGATAGATAATAGATAGATGATTGATAGAAAGATAGATGATAGATAATAGCTAGATAGCTAATAGATGACAGATGATTGATAGATGATAGATAATAGATATATAGCTAGACAGCTAGCTACAGTAGATAGATCTAATAGATAGATAATGACTGTCTATCTACCTTCTCCTATCTGTCCTGCACTAAGTCACAGCAATGCCTACAATGAACATGATATAAAGCCAATTAAAAAATATGGTAACCTATAACATTGGATCAGGAAATAAGTTTTCTCACACTAGACAGTACTTGAGCGTGTGTTCACTTTAGTGCTTTCTGAGGCACCAGCCATTAATATTTTAAGAAATGAATATTTAAACATTTCAAATGGAATAATGAAAATAACACATTAAACTGAACCTCATTAGTCTCCCAAGAGGCAGACTGTGGTGCGGTTGATTCATCTGGAGTTTTCATTACTACATTAATTTCCCTGGGTATGTTCTGCTGACTATCACCCTTGGTATTACACATGGAGCACTAGGCGTGCTTGTGTATACATACGTCTGAGTATTTCACAGGAAGACCCCAATCGACAAATAGACTCACTCCAGTAAGAGGGCAGACTGTCTTATCAAAATAATATGGACAATGTCTATATAAAACAGTGCATGACTGGAGAAACACACACTAAATATAGAGAAAATAAATTATTAAGAGTAAAGAAAGCCTTTCCCTTCCTTTTTGCTGCATATCTCACCTGTCTCGTCTACTAACCAAATGCTAGCATTGCCTGCCTTGATAAGTAGGGTTCATAAGGAACTTATCTAGATGTGTAGTGAGCACCTTAAAGGTGATTCACAGAAGTTATAACATTGAGCTGTGCAAAAAACAAAAACACATATTGTTTCCACAAAAATGATTTTTAGCCCCAATTATATTTTCACAAGGGTAACAGAAGAAAATGCACCATACAATTTGTTGTGCAATTTCTACTGAGTACGCCAACACCCAATATGTGGAGGAAAACTACTATTTGGGCACGCAACAGGGCTCAGAAAGGATGGAGTGATGTTTTACAACGCAGATTTTGATGAAATGTTCTGCGACTGTCATGTCGCTTATGGAGAGCCCCTGATGTGCCTATACAGTGAAAAAAAATCAGAAGTGACCCCATTTTGGAAACTAGACCTCTCAAACACTTCATCTAAATGTGGGGTGAGCACATTGAACTCACAGGTGTGTAACAGAATTTGACAATGTTGACCTGTGAAAAGTAAAAAATATATCATAGAATCATAGAATGGTAGAGTTGGAAGGGACCTCCTGGGCCATCTGGTCCAACCCCCTGCTCAAAGCAGGATTCTCTAAATCATCCCAGACAGATGTCTGTCCAGCCTCTGTTTGAAGACTTCCATTAAAGGAGAATTTACCACCTCTCGTGGCAGCCTGTTCCACTCCTTGATCACCCTAACTGTTAAAAAGTTTTTTCTAATATCTAATCTGTGTCTCCTCCCATTCAGTTTCATCCCATTGCTTCTAGTCTTTCCTTGTGCAAATGAGAATAAAGATGATCCTTCTACAATGTGACAGCCCATGAGATATTTGTAGACAGCTATTAAGTCTCCTCTCAGTCTTCTTTTTTGCAAGCTAAACATTCCCAAATCCTGCAACCGTTCCTCATAGGACATGGTTTGCAGACCGGTCACCATTCTGGTGGCTCTTCACTGAACTTGCTTCAGTTTGTTGATGTATTTTTTAAAATGTGGTGCCCAAAACTGGACACAGTATTCCAGATGAGGTCTGATCAAAGAGGAGTAGAGGGCAATAATGACCTCACGTGATCTAGACTGTATGCTTCTGTTGATACATCCTAGAATTGTATTTGCATTTTTTGCTGCTGCATCACACTGTTGACTCATGTTCAGTCTGTGATCTATTAGTATACCCAAGTCTTTTTCACATGTGCTGTTATTTAGCCCTATTCCTCCCATTTTGTATATGCTTTTTTCATTTTTATTGACCAGATGTAGTACTTTGCATTTTTCCCTGTTAAAAACCATTCTGTTAGTTGCTGCCCACTGCTCCAGTTTATTTATATCTTTTTGAATCCTCTCTCTCTCTTCTCTAGTATTAGCTACCCTCCTAGCTTTGTGTTATCAGCAAATTTGATCAGTTTACCCTCAATTCCTTCATCTAAATCATTGATAAAGATGTTAAACAACACAGGGCCCAAAACACAGCCTTGTGGTACCCCACTTGAGACATTCTTCCAACCGGATGTGCAGCCATTTACGACCACTCTTTGAGTCCGATCACTAAGCCAGTTATGAATCCACCTAACAGTTGCCTTGTCCATTCCATACTTAGTAATTTTTTCAATAAGGATTGTGTGAGATACTTTGTCAAATGCTTTGCTGAAGTCAAGATATACTATATCTACAGCATTTCCCTGATCCACCCAGTCAGTGATTCTGTCATAGAAGGAAATTAAGTTAGTCTGACATGACTTATTAGTTACAAACCCATGCTGACTCTGTTTAATCACTTCATTCTTATGCAGGTACTTACATACATGTTCTTTAATAATTTGTTCAAAGATCTTTCCTGGTATAGAAGTCAGACTCACCGGCTTGTAGTTCCCTGGGTCCACCTTCTTCCCCTTTTTGAAGATAGGAACAACATTTGCTCTTCTCCAGTCTTCTGGGACTTCACCTGTTCTCCAAGAATTTTCAAAGATTATGGACAGTGGTTCAAGAATTTCTTCTGCTATCTCCTTCAGTATTCTGGGGTGTAATTCATCTGGACCTGGAGACTTGAATTCATTTAGGTTAGCTAAGTGTTTCCTCACTGTCTTTCTGTTTATAGATATCCTGGATTATTCTATTCCTTTAATAGGACAGTGAAGATCAGTTGATGTTACATTTCCTTTCTGAGAGAAAACAGATGCAAAATAGGAATTTAAAAGTTCAGCCTTCTCAACATCCTCTCTTACCATTTCATCATTTTCATCCTGTAAAAATCCTATTGCATCTTTGACTTTTCTTTTACTTTTGACGTATCCCCAAAATCCTTTTTTGTTGCTTTTGACATCTCTTGCAAGCCTTAATTCATTGTCAGCTTTAGATAATCTGATTTGTGCCCTGCAGGTTCTGCAGATGGCATTATATTCTTCTTTAGATATGCCTCCCTCTTTCCATTTGATAAACATTTCTTTCTTCCTTTTTAGCATGTGTTTAAGTTCTGTGTTCATCCATCCTGGTTTCCTTAAATGCTTCCCATTCTTCCCTCTTTTTGGAATTGTTAACGATTGTGCTTTGAGAATCTCATTTTTCAAGATGTCCCATCCTTCCTGGACATTTATGTCCTTAAGGATATCCTGCCATTGGATCCCTTCAATTCTCTTTCTGAGTCCCTTAAAATCTGCCTTTCTGAAATCTAACCTTGACGTCTGAGTCTTCACAGGTCTTCCTCCTCTTGTTATCCAAAATTCTAAAATAGCATGGTCACTACCTCCTAGGGTCCCAGCCACTCTTACCTCCTCAACCATTTCCTCCCTATTTATAAGGATTAGATCCAAGGTAGCAGTTCCCTTGTTTTCTCCCCTACCTTTTGAAAGATAAAGTTGTCAGCAAGAGAGGATAAGAATTTCCTTGACCTGTTAGTTTTGCCTGAGAGAGATTCCCAACAAATGTCTGGATAGTTGAAATCTCCCATGACCACTATGTCATATTTTTTGGAGAACTTGGCCATTTGATGCATAAAGAGTTCATCCATATCTTCAGCTTGCATAGGTGGCCTGTAGTAAATGCCTAAAATGGTGTCCTTTCCATTGTTCTGTCCTTGTATTCTTACCCAAACAGTTTCCACAGAACTACCAGTCTCTGAAGCATCAATCTCTGTGCAAATATACGCTTTTCTAACATACAATGCGACACCTCCTCCTCATTTATCAAGTCTGTTTCTTGCAAATAAGTTGTATCCTTCTAGCCCTGTATTCCAATCATGTGTATCGTCCCACCAAGTTTCAGTGATTCCAATGACATCATACTTCTTCTCCTGCGTTAGTAGTTCCAATTCTCCTTGTTTGTTGCCCATGCTTTGTGCATTTGTATAAAAACATTTTAGTTTGTTATTGGTTTCTCTTCCTCCAATATTTTTATTATTTAGATTGTTTTGTTTTCGTTCTTCCTTTCCACTTCTAATAGCCGAGTTCTCAATAGCATTTGTCAGGTGTATGGCTTTTTCTGGCGTTTTGCTTCCCTTCCCACATTGTTCTAGTTTAAAGCTCTCCTGATGAGTGTAGCAAGGCGACTTCCAAATACATGTTTTCCAGTCTTCGTAAGGTGCACCCCATCTCTAGCAAGTAATCCATCGTATAGGTAATTCACTCCATGATCCAGAAATCCAAATCCTTGCTGACGGCACCATCGACGTAGCCAGTTGTTCACCTGCAGAATCTTATTCCACCTCCTTGTTCCATGGCCATCCACTGGGAGGATGGTGAGAAGACCACTGCCACGTCTTCTTCTTCCCTTAGGACACAAAACATATCGTAGATCGCTAAAACGTCTTTCGATCGTTACGATTGTTCAGTGCGAGCTCAGCGAAGTTCTGCTTGTCTCGCGTCGCTGAATCGTCCGACCCTATTTCCGCTGCACTCGTGGAAGTTCTAGGTTGCTTCGCGATTAGCGGTACTTGTACCTAATCGTTAGAGATCTAACGGCGATAGCTCGTAATATTCGTATGCGCGCATTAGCAATAGAACATCTGGATATTAGATCAACGCTAAGAATGCTCGGTACAGTGTGGCAGTACCTTAGTTTTAAGTCACTGCATGGTTCCAGGTCATTGTGGTCATTGCCACATGTATTAGCAGATGGTAGTCATCTTAGGTCTGAAGAGTCGATACTTCAACATCTTTAATCTTTGCACCTGGAAGACAGCACATTTCTCTTGAGGTTATATCCGGTCTGCAGATAGCAGCCTCTGTTCCTCTCAACAGGGAATCCCCATGACCACAACTCTCCGTTTCTTCTTCACAACATTTTTCTTTCTCCATTCAGGAGGACTCTGAGGGCTTACAAGGTTGCTCTTTGTGGGCAAAGTCTTATCCTGATGTATTTCTTCATCATTCTCCTGTGTGAGAGCCTGTACTGGTTCCTGAGCAGTATGGGTGCTGACTGCCTCACGATCCTCCTGCTTCTCTGGGTCACATGCTTCCATTCCTCTGCTTCTTCAGGTGCTCTTCGAATTTCTTCTCTTTCTGCACCATGAAGAGATAATTCTGCTCTGTCTAAAGGGTATGCCACACTGAACAATATCGCTAACGGGATCGCTAAAAAACGTCACTATTTAGCGATCCCGTTAGCGATGTTGTTCAGTGCGGCAGCTTCCAGCGACGAGCTTCCTGCTGTGATCTCGCTCGTCGCTGGAATCGTTCCGGACCCTATTTTCTCGTCGGCGCTCCCGCTGGGTAAGTATATATCGCTAGTGTGGCACCTTTTCTTAGCGATTTAGCGGTACTTTTGTACCGCTAAAGTCGTTAAGAAGATCGCTAACGGCGATAGCGTCGTTAACTATATCGCTAAATGTGGCCGCATTTAGCGATATAGAAACAATCCCGCTAGCGATCGCATTAGTATGCGTCGTTATCGTGATCGCTAGCGGGATTGTTTAGTGTGGCAGTACCTTAAGAACTCTTCATCTTCCTTAATGATCTTCAATGTAGATAACCTCTCTTCCAGATTTCGCAACTTTTCCTCCAACATGGACACAAGCTTGCATTTGTGGCATGTGAAATTTGGCTTTTCCACTGGTAAATCTGTGAACATGTAGCAAGAAATGCAACTCACCACATGGCTCCTGGTCTCTTCCATGCTCTTATTGTTAAAGAGATATCACAGCGGTGAAAAAAGTACCAAAATTTTCCTCTGGTTTACCGATGTCCTCCTTTCAGCTGCAACAGCCAAAACCCAGTGTTCTTGGAGCTCGCGGAGACTCTTCACTTATCCCAGAATGAACTGGGAATATGCAAATGATCTCCTCAGGACTCCTCCCCTGGTTTACCGATGTATATTTTTCCCACAAAAATGTTGTTTTAGCCAATAACAGCAGGAGAAAATGGACCCTGAAATTTGTTGTGCAATTTCTACTGGGTACACAGATTCCCCACATGTGGGCGAAAACTACTTTTGAGGCACGGTGCAAAGCTCAGGAGGAAAGAAGTGCCATATTGGAGATTTTGCTAGACTGGTTTGAGGGTGCCATGTCACATTGGCAGAGGCCCTTGAGGTGTCAGAACAGCAGAACCTGTACCCCCCCTTAAGTGACCTACATTTTACAAACTACGCCTTTCAATTAATTCATTTACAGGATCAAATTAACACCACAGGTGTGTCACAGAATTTTATATCATTGAGCAGTGGAGAAAAATAATCACATTTTTACAACCAGAAGTTTGTTTTATCCCCAGATTTTACATTTTAACACTGGGAAATGGGTAAAAATGTACAGTACAGCTGAGCCAAACGGTGATACTCAGGAGGGACAGAGCGCTATTTGCCGCCGGGACGGCAGATTTTCCGAGAATAGTTTGCCGACTCCATAAAAAGAGTGCCTAAGTAATAGAAGAGCAGAATCCCCACTCAAGTGACCCCATTTTGGACATTATACACCTTTGGGAAATTATCTACAGCTATATTTTGACTCCATGGGTGTTTTCCAGAAATAAACAGCAGTGGATGCTGCCGAGTGAAAAGTGCAAACTTGGGTTGTAGTCACCAGTACGTTGTAGTCACCAGTACGTTGTAGTGCCAAATACGTTGTGGTGCTCAGCTCATGCTTGTGGAGACACACACCCATAAATTAAGCGGTCTGTCATCGCTACAGAAATGCCAAACATGTGGACACTAAATGTGGTTTTGACACACTGTGAGGCTCAGAACGGAAGGATTGTTTGGATTTGGGAGCGTAGAATGTGCTGATATTTCATTTGAGGTGCGAGGAGCTATAGAGCACTTCCAGAGTCTTTGTACTACCCATAACGCGGAAGCCCCCTACATTTACATTAACAAATTACAGACCTGAGTGGGGACGTGATTTTTTGTGGATTTCAAGTTTTGTTGGAAACATTTTACATAACATTTGGGATCACATTTATCCGGCGCTCTACGCTGAGCACTTACAATTCGGTTTCCATCCAAATCTCAGAGTGACGTGATTCAGATGAAACCCCTGAGGGATCTATCACTATGAGGCAGCAGAGTTACTCTGGACTCTGTCTGACCTCTGTTCAGCGGTCTCCTATTAAGAAGTGCACAAAACTGTGGTCGGCTGTGCTTTAATGCACGCCTAAAAAGACAAACACCTCAGAAGACTTTATTCTTTGGGTCGGTAAAATTACAGCGATACCACATTTAAATCTATTTTTTATACTGGTTACTGTCACACACTAAAAGACGCTTTTTATTGCAAAAAGCATCCCCATATTTTGAAAGCTCAAATTTTCCCATATTTCGGCTGACAGTCACGTGAGGGCTTGTTTTTTTGCGGGACAAGTTGTCATATGTTTTGGCACCATTTTTAGGCACAAAACATTTTTTTACGTCTTTCTATTCCGATTTTTGGGAAGCAGTATGAAAAAAAAACAACAACCAGCAATTCAGGTTTTTTTTTAATGCAGTTCAGCGTGTGGTAAAAGTGATAAGGCAGTTTTATTCATCGGGTCAGTACGATTCCAGTGATACCATATTTATATACTTTTTTATGTTTTGACGCTTTTACACAATAAACACTATTTTATAGAAATAAAAATATTTTTGCATCGCTTTATTCTGAAAGCTATAACTTTTTTATTTTTCCACTGATGGAGCTGTATGATGACTTGTTTTTTACAGGATAAGATGATGTTTTCAGAGATACCATTTTTATTTATACTGTTCAAAAAAAATAAAGGGAACACTTAAACAACACAATGCAATTCCAAGTCAATTACACTTCTGTGAAATCAACCTGCCCAGTTATGAAGTAACACTGATTGTGAATCAATTTCTCCTGCGATTGTGCAAATGGCACACACAATAGGTAGAAATGATAGGCAATAAGCAAGACAACCAGTAGGAAGGAGTGGTTCTGCACAGACCATTTTTGTGTTCTAATCCTTTTTGGCTGTTGTTTTGGTCACTTTTGCATTTTGTTACTGCTCTCACCCCCTAGACGTACAGTAGAATGAGTCTACAACACACAGAAGTTGCTCATCCAGGATGGCTCACCAATGCGAGCTGTGGCAAGAAGAGCAGCACTGTCAGTCAGTACATTGTCCAGAGCATGGAGCAGAAACAGTACCAGGAGATAGGTCAGTACATCAATAGTTCAATTGGGTGTTATGCTTACAGCCCATCACCATGCAGGGAGACTGGCATTTGCTAGAGAACACCAAGATTGGCAGATTCGACATTGGCGGCCTGTGCTCTTCATGGATGAGAGCAGGTTCACACTGAGCACACATGACAGACGTGAGAGAGTCTGGAGACGCCATGGGAAACGTTCTGCTGCCTGCAACAACCTCAGCATGACCTGTTTGGCAGTGGGTCAGTAATGGTGTGAGAAGGCATTTTTTGGAGTGCTGCATAGCCCTCCATGTGCTAGTCAGAGGTACTGTGACTGCTATTAGGCACCAGGATGAGATCCTCAGATGTATTATGAGACCATATGCAGGTGTAGTGGGCCTTGGTTTCCTTCTGATGCATGACAATGGTAGGCCTCATGTGGTTGAAGTGTGTGATCAGTTCCTGCATGATGAAGGCATTGAAGCTATGGACTGGCCTGCTCGTTCTCCACACCTAAATCTAATTGAGAACATCTGGGACATCATGTCCCGTTCCATCCACCAATGCCATGTTGCACCACAGATGTCCAGGAGTTGACTGATGCTTTCATCTAGGTCTGGGAGGAGATCCCTCAGGAGAACATCCGCAGCCTCATCAGGAGCATGCCAAGGTGTGGTAGGGAGGCCATACAGGCACGTGGAGCCCACACACACACTACTGCATATCATTTCCTTGTCTTGAGACATTTCCACTGATGTTGTTTTGGCTTATAATTTGAGTATCATTCCAAATCCAGACCTCCATAGGATATTATTTTTACATTAATCAGTTTTATGTTTTATTGTTCTTAACACATTCCACTATGAAATGAATAAAGATTTGCAACTGGAATATTTCATTCAGGGATATCTAGGATGTGGTATTTTAGTGTTCCCTTTATTTTTTTGAGCTAATAATTGATAGCTGCTATAGAACCAGATAAATGTAATTCCTATTGGAAGGAGGGAAAAACATACAAACTATACTGTATTTTCAGACGAGATTCCTCCTTACATACTATTTATTCTGGACTGACCGCCCTTGGAGTGGCTTATAAGCTCTTCAAGTATACTGTTTGAACTCTGGCTTGAGCCTACATAGGGATATATTTTTGACTGTTTCAGTTAACATGTTACATTGTTTTAGGGGTTTTAAGGTACTGCCACACTACACAATCCCGCTAGCGATCTCGTTAGCGTCGCATACTAATGAGATCGCTAGCGGGATTGTTTGTATATCGCTGAGTGCGGCTTAACTTAGCGATATCGTTAAGGACGCTATCGCGGTTAGCGATCTCCTTAACGACTTTAGCGGTACAAAAGTACCGCTAAATCGCTAAGAAAAGGTGCCACACTCAGCGATAATACTTACTCAGCGGGAGCGCCGACGATGAAATAGGGTCCGGAGCGATTCCAGCGACGAGCGAGATCACAGCAGGAAGCTCGTCGCTGGCAGCTGCCGCACACTACAACATCGCTAACGGGATCGCTAAATAGTGACGTTTTTTAGCGATCCCGTTAGCGATGTTGTTTAGTGTGGCATACCCTTTAGTTTAGTCTCTTTTAAATATAGGTCAATATGAAATAAAGTTTCCTGATGAGTCGCCTTTGGTGAGAAAGACGAAACGCGTTGAGGCAATAGGCAAGGAGACTAAGTGTGTACATGTCACCTCACTCTATATATTGAGATGAAGGGTATATGTTTTCTCAGTCACCTCCTGATCAGTCACCTCCTGACTAACCCGCAAGGGGTGAACTGTGGGTATAGTTTTATCATTGGAATTAATAAAGTGTGGTTTTATCCTTTTGTCAGTGAATGCTCAAAATCTGATATATTTTCAGTGAACTCTCATATGACGCTGACACATGCATTTGATCATGGCAGCGCTCAGCGTAAGCCCGCGTGATCATTAAGTTGAATATATACGGCAATTTGCGGTAACGCAGCTCCCACAGCGACGTAAATATACAGCACATGTCGGGAAGGGGTTAAATGTCCCTCTGCTCAGCTGAATTAACTGGTACAGACTGATCTGTAGTCTGCAGCAGTTATACTGTTATCAGTATGATGGGTAGTAATTCATAATGCTATGGCCTCTAAATGATAGCAAGCACTTAATTTTATCTTTATTACTTTTAAGATATGCATTAGACTTGATTTGTAGGAATCACAGTATGTCAACATCTATTTGAGTATTACTAAGCAATTAAAAATCTAAGTCAAAACCATCAAAAACAGAAGCCACCCTGTATATTTTCCCTGCGACACTAGAACAGGTATCGGATGCCGAGGTCTGGGGTGAGCTTTGTTGGGATCCTCCAGTGCGGTGTAGTCGGAGTTGTGGAATCGGAGTCAGGGAAATTGAAGAGTCAGAGGTTTGGCTTAATAACTCCACAGCCCTGCTCGCACCCTTTAGTGCCGTTCATGTGGCACTAAAGGGTGTTTAGCATTGTTTAACCTAATAAATAAATAAAAACATTAAAACGTGGGTTTGATAACCAGCAAAGGTAAATCAGACAGCTGTGAGCTGATCTTATCAGGCTGGGAAGGACTATGGTTATTTTGCCTTCCCAGTCTAAAAATACAAGCCCGCAGCCACCCCAGAAGTGGCGCATCATATTAGACTCATCAATTGTGGGGCTTTGCCCAGGCTCTTCCCGACTGCCATGGTGCCTTGGCAATTGGGGTGATGGGTTTTGGGATTGATGTCAGCTGTGTAGTGTCAGCTGGCATCAAGCCCTCTTTTTATTAATGGACAGGTGTCTATCAGGCACCCCTATTACTAACCTAGTAATCAAAAATAAAAACAGACACAAAAAATAGTTTATTTGAAAAAACACTCCCCGACACTTTCCCTGGTTTACAAATTTATTAGAAAAAAAAAACACAAAAACCCATGCAGGTCCTACGTAGTCCAGTGAATCCGACGTAGTTCACCAAATCAGACGTAGTCCACAAATGGAAACCTGAAAAAAATAAAAAGAACCGCTCCGTGGCGACTATGAATAGCAGTAATATTACTGCTATTCAGTCGCCAGGTACTGCCATCACAGCTCATCAAAGTCGCCGGTTCACACTGCCTTCTGTGAGACTTGACAACTCTGATGAGCGGTATAGTTACTGACATCACCGCTGTTCAGAGCTGCCTGGTCTCGCAAAGTACACCGGGAGGCGGCTACTCTGATGAGAGGTGATGTCAGTAGCCGGTGACTGTGAATAGCAGTAACGTTACATTCAAGATCATATTTGGTGCCAACCACTTCATTTTACCAGGATCTAATCTTTACTGCAGGGGCCCCTGGGTTGCTACTGAAAAGGAGCTGCTGAACGGTGAAGCCGGCTGGGCGATCAAACCTCAGATTGGAAACAGAGAGGCAGAGAGCAATGCATAGTCAGGGGAGGCCGGGTAAGCAACCATTAACTCAATCAGAATTAAAAAACAGAATAGATTTAGGCAGTCCAAGGTTCAAACTAGAAAGGACATCCAAAGATAATCAGGAGACCGGTGGCAGGGGAGAATGTAACAAGCATAATTTGAATTTTAGAATACAAAATGCCTCTAGAATTTTGATATCATTAATAAAGGAATCTTTTGATATTCAAGATTTTCATACATAATAGTCTTTCACCTAAGTTTTTTGAAAACTCACCTAACCAGCGGCCTAACTAGAAGTCATGATAGTCAAAGGTGTGAACAGTATACAGAAGCTTGCAGTTTCACATACAATCTCAACTTGATAATTTCCAATTGAAAATGGGGTGCATAAATGGTTAACAACATAAAAGTAATGACTAGTAATCAAAATCTAAAAATCTAACATGGCTACAATGAAAAATATTGCCCAGAGAACAAAACATGACCTCTGTGTTACAACACCTTCAAAAGTGTATTTCACACTGTTCCCAAACACTCATTCCAGCTGGATTTTACAACATATCAGCGCTGGCAAAGGCTATAGGTTATTATAAGTTTAATGTCAAGTCTGACTTCTCAGTTGGCTGCTGCCACTCAGAAGTGACAGGCTGTTGAGGCTACTCTTAGACTGTTTTTGTGTGATAGAAATAAAAGATACAATATAAAGAGATAAAGTGAGTGGATCTTCACTATAGGAGCTATTCTCCAAAAATCCAAGCTGTTCATTGGTAATATGGGTAGCTCTAGTCACTATTATGGCCAGCACATTCTACCTTTGTCAATCAATTCATACTTAATCCTCAATTTCAAATAAATAAACAATCATCTAACAGTATCTGCTATTCTTGGGAAGAGCACACCAGTACTACGCTACCTGGAGAAGACCTATTTCCGATATTGATGTCTAAATCACTTTTCCTCTAAAAGTAATTAATGTCACTAGGCGTTTGTACAATTTTTGAATTAATTCTACAATGAATACACCCTAAAGTTACATTTACACATCGGCATGATGTAACAAAGTGATGTCCAATGTTTTATCAGGACTAATGCACTGCAGGATGCAACAAGCCCCCATGATAAATGGTGGGGACAGGTGCAAAATACTAATAAAGCAACCACTCGCACACCTACCAATCATGGGGTGTTGAAATGTGGAGCCCCATGTTTTTAATAAATTCTCATGTAGATACCTGCCTTTTTGTTGCACTCAGCTCTTTTATCACCCCCGTTTTATCTCAATTTTGTAACTTTTTTCTATTTTAGATTTATGCAACAATACATTTACCAGTTGCCATTAAACAGGCCGGGAAACTCAGAAGGTCAACACCATTGGGTGCTATAATGATAGACACCCTGGGCCTGATTCATCAAGGGATTTATGACAGAGTCCTGGTGTAAAACACCATTAAGTTTGGCGACTTTTGCTTTTTTACGGTTACGAGTACTGTCCACCCAAGGGTATGTGTGCGCAACAACTTTTTCAGGTGCGTCTAAAAAATGCTCAAAACAATGAACATATACAATTCCATGCAAAAATGACTTTCTCTTCATATTTTCAATCTTTTGAGAGTCTTAATAGATTCAGGTTTCCAAACAAAGTCCATACTTTACAATCCAAGTCAATGGAAGGCTAAAAAGACACCCAGAAGATGACTGAGCGCTTTTTTTTTTTTAGCAATTTGGCAGCGTTTTTACTACAAAAACTTTTAACAGTTTTTTGATTAATCAATGAAGATGACCAGAAATCGGCAGTAAAAAAGACACCTCCTAAATAGTGATGAGCAAACGTGCTTCGATAACGTGGATAGGGTGTTATCCAAGTATCTTGGGCGGCATCGGGTAAAACGGGTAAAATACTGGGTAAAATATCAGGTAAAATGTTTGAGTTCCTGTGGCTGTTAGTGCAAGACATGCAGCCACAGGGACTCAAACATTAATCTGAGCACACCCAAGATGCTCGTATAATACCCGAGCATGCATGGATAAGACGTTAGTCGAGCTTGTTCGCTCACTACTACTCCTAAACAATAAGAAAACACTTAAAAAAAACATCAACAGCAACAGCAAAAAGTATTGAAAAAAACTCCAAAGGAAAGACAAAAAAAACATAGAAAAGACTCTTCAGGAAAAAAAGAAGCTGGGGTTTTACTGAAGGGTCTTAGTCTTTAAAAACGCTAAAAAGCTGTTGTGTGCACGCACCCTAATTCTGAGCGTGTATCTTCAACTGGTTCAAGGTTCATCAGTGACTAATCTATAGACCTTCATCACTCCGAATGAACGGCAGCATTAATTCACTATATGTCCTATTGATCACTAATACCTAGACATGGACAAACTGGGATCTGGCCTTCACATATTTATATTTTATACTTGCAAATGTGGAAGACTCTCATAAATTCTATGTATGGAGCACAGACTTCTCCCCTCAGTAATTTCCTGCTTTCATATTTACAGTACACACATTAGAGTGTTTATTCAGAAGATATATTTCTATAAAATGCCCAAACGTACCCACATAATACATTCTCGTGTATATGTGCATGTGGCTGGAGACAGCAGCTGCGTACGTGTGCACTGTATATTTAGCAGCCCAATGCTGAAAGTAGGTTGTCTAAGCCCGTAGGCAAAACGAGGGACAAGCAAGATGTGCAAAGCAACGTGATTTTGGCCCTTTCTAGAAACCAAGGGGTTAAACAAAGTGAGCATCTGCTGTTATTCCAGCATAAAGGTCTGTGGAGTGGAGCGCTGGAGCCCGAGACCACATGTTCGCCTGATCTCCCATCCTGCCATCTTCCCCAATTATCTATTAACATCCAGGGCTCTACACATGCTCTCAGAGGTTCTTTAACAGGCTTCTAGGAAAGCAGAACAAGTACACAGCAGGGCTCTGGGAACACAGTAATGCAAGGGATACAGAGCCCAAAGCTTCTCCGCTTCTTAATGGCATTTTACTCACTAGCACTGAGCTTCCGGAGGTTGTTAAAAATTTACCACTGACTTTTTCTCCATGTAGAGTGTAGAAATCCGCTCTCCATTAGAGAAGTGATTGGGAGTGACACCTTAACTATGTCGTATCATTCCAATATGACTTCACTAAATAACAAAGGAATATAACTGATCAATGATAGACTGGCATCACACGTATTCCAGCAATGTAAAGTAATCAGCAAGACCCAAAAACAAAACAAAACATGAAAACATACCTTATAGGTTGGTCCATTATGAAACAAGATCAAAATGATATAAAAAGAGGTCCTCCGCCACCTCCTTTCCATTCTGGGTCCCCCCTTTTCTCTACTTAATCATAACTCAGGAAATGATCTCGGCCAGTGATTGGCTGCAGCTGATCACATGCCCCTGTGCTGGACTGTCATTACCACAGCGGTAAGTAGAGACTGGCAGGGGACCTAGAACTGTCGGAACAGGAATTAGCAAGGATTACTCTGTTTTTTTCCGCCAAACTGAATATAATAAAATAGCAAAATGAACAACCTCGTTATTAAGTATGCTAAAGGTGTTCTTCACTTTATTTTTTAAAATGTGTTTTAGACCTGATTTTGTGGCACTTACTAATATGTAAGTACTACAGGTTCTACTACTCCTGGACTCATACAGTACAGACCAAACGTTTGGACACACCTTCTCATTTAAAGATTTTTCTGTATTTTCATGACTATGAAAATTGTACAAACACATTGAAGGCATCAAAACTATGAATTAACACATGTGGAATTATATACTTAACAAAAAAGTGTGCAACAACTGAAATTATGTCTTATATTCTATGTTCTTCAAAGTAGCCACCTTTTGCTTTGATAACTGCTTTGCACACTCTTGGCATTCTCTTCATGAGCTTCAAGAGGTAGTCACCGGAAATGGTCTTCCAACAATCTTAAGGAATTCCCAGAGATGCTTAGCACTTGTTGGCCCTTTTGCCTTCACACTGCGGTCCAGCTCACCCCAAACCATCTGGATTGGGTTCATGTCTGGTGACTGTGGAGGCCAGGTCATCTAGCGTAGCACCCCATCACTCTCCTCTTGGTCAAATAGCCCTTACACAGCCTGGAGATGTGTTTAGGGTCATTGTCCTGTTGAAAAAAAAATGATGGTCCAACTAAATGCAAACCGGATGGAATAGCATGCTGCTGCAAGATGCTGTGGTAGCCATGCTGATTCAGTATGCCTTCAATTTTGAATTAATCCCCAACAGTGTCACCAGCAAAGCACCCCCACACCATCACACCTCCTCCTCCATGCTTCACGGTGGGAACCAGGCATGTAGAGTCCATCCGTTCACCTTTTCTGCGTTGCAAAAAGACACGGTGGTTGGAACCAAAGATCTCAAATTTGGACTCATCAGACCAAATCACAGATTTCCACTGGTCTAATGTCCATTCCTTGTGTTCTTTAGCCCAAACAAGTCTCTTCTGCTTGTTGCCTGTCCTTAGCAGTGGTTTCCTAGCAGCTATTTTACCATGAAGGTCTGCTGCAGAAAGTCTCCTCTTAACAGTTGTTAAGTTGTTGTTGTAGAGATGTGTCTGCGGCTAAAACTCTGTATGGCATTGACCTGGTCTCTAATCTGAGCTGCTGTTAACCTGCGATTTCTGAGGCTGGTGACTCGGATAAACTTATCTTCAGAAGCAGAGGTGACTCTTGGTCTTCCTTTCCTGGGGCGGTCCTCATGTGAGCCAGTTTCTTTGTAGCACTTGATGGTTTTTGCAACTGCACTTGGGGACACTTTAAAGTTTTCCCAATTTTTCGGACTGACTGACCTTCATTTCTTAAAGTAATGATGGCCACTCGTTTTTCTTTACTTAGCTGCTTTTTTCTTGCCATAATACAAATTCAAACAGTCTATTCAGTAGGACTATCAGCTGTGTATCCACCAAACTTCTGCACAACACAACTGATGGTCCCAACCCCATTTATAAGGTCAGAAATCCCACTTATTAAACCTGACAGGGCACACCTGTGGAGTGAAAACCATTTCCGGTGACTACCTCTTGAAGCTCATCAAGAGAATGCCAAGGTGTGCAAAGCAGGCATCAAAGCAAAAGGTGGCTACTTTGAAGAACCTAGAATGTAAGACACAATTTCAATTGTTACACACTTTTTATTAAGTATATAATTCCACATGTGTTAATTCATAGTTTTGATGCCTTCATTGTGAATTTACAATTTTCATAGTCATGAAAGTACAGAAAAATCTTTAAATGAGAAGGTGTGTTCAAACTTTTGGTCTGTACTGTATGTGCAACTTATCCTCACCAATTGCACAACTCTCCTGTTCATAATGGTGGAGGAGTATGTGATCAGTCATCAGCTTCCTGCAAATTGACCCAAAGAGTAAAGTTGTCTAATCACTTATACTGCATGAGAAACAGCGTAAAACACAATTAAAACCAATTCATTACCTGATGTTCATTTATTTCATTCTGCCGCCCAAAGATCGCATTAAGGCTCGGCTCATATTTATCCTGCGCTCTGCGCTGAGTGCTTGCACCGCAGTTTCCGCGTGAATCTCTTAAATATATGATTCAGACGGAACCACCGGAGAAAGATTCTCTATAATGAGGCAGATGGATGCAATGTGGATGCCGTTTGACCTGTGATCTGGCTGTGACCGTCTTTATAAGCGTGCATAAAAGCAAACAAAGGCCAGACAGAATCCAGAGTAACTCTGCGGCCTCATTAAAGTGAATGTATCCCTCGGGGTTTCATCTGAATCACCTCACTCAGCGATTTAAATGTAAACCCCGATGTAAGTGCTCAGCGTAGAGCAATGGATGAATGTGATACTAAATGTTACCTTCTAATGCTTAAACTCAATCACCAGAAACAGTCCACACTCAGGTCCGTCATCTGTCAACAGACATATAGGGGCTTCCACGTTATTGGTAGTACAAAGGCTCTGGAAAAGCGCTATAGCGCCTCGCACCTCAAAAGAAATTCAACAAATTCTGTGTTCCTAAATTGAAATGCCCCCTCCCTTCTGATCTCACAGTGTGTCTAAACCACATGTAGTGTCCACTCGTCTGGCATTTCTGTAGCGATGAGAGACCGCTTAATTTACGGGTGCATGTCTCCAGAAGCATGAGCTGGGCATAACGTACTGGGCACTACAACGTACTGGTGACTACCATGTACTGGGCACTGCAATGGTAGTTTGCAATTTTCACTCAGCAACATCCACTACTGTTTATTTATGAAAAACACCCATGGGGTCAAAATCGTCACCACACCTATAGATAAATTCCTGAAGGGGTATAATTTCCAAAATGGGGTCACTTGATGGGGGATTATGCTCTTCTAGCAATTAAGGCCTCTGCATATGAAGTCTGCAAACTATTTGAGTAAATCTGCGCTCCACAAGGCAAATAAAATAAAATGTTATTTATTAACTATTTTGTGTAACATAACTCTCTGATTGTCACGCTGTATAGCAGATATATATATGTGATGTCAGTAATCTATATCAAAAGGGCAACATACTATATAACATGCGCATAGATATATGATAACATAGATTTACCTGACAGAATGTCCAGTGGGTCAAAACGGAATCCGTTATACGCTGTCTCCGGCTAGAGGGTGACCGGGGTCTAAGCTGACCCTAAACTGGGGTCCTAACTAATCCCTCAACCTGGAGGTACTGTTAAAGGTACAGAGGTCCAGGCCACCAGCGTAAACCCTGTCTCCTATCAATCCCTGCCAACTGTATTCTAGTCCTAAGAAGGACCCTGAATACCACCAAAGGGAATGAACAGGTAACGGTTAATGAACAGAAAGACATACAAGAAAGACAAGAAATAAAGTAAATAAAGTCTTACATACAACGCTCACACACAGTAGGAACACCTAAGGTCTCAGAGATAAACTATAAGCTATAAGAGTAAAAACAACTAAGGAGCTCTTAGCTTAAGTATTCTCAGAACCGCTCCAGTCTGCTAGACTACATGAATGCTTTCACCGGCGTCTAACACCCAGACTGGCAGGAATATAAAGGAAACTAATTAGAACATAATCAAAAGCAGCCGGGCGAGGCTGGACCTAGTCTTAGCAAAGAGCTAGGTAAAATTAACTCTCTCATTACCAAACACAAAGAAACAGCAGCTCAGCTGTGAGAAGTCAGAATGTGCAATCGCGACGATCTTCGTGGCGATGCACCCATGACAGTACCCCCCCTTCTACGAGGGGCCTCCGGACCCTCATGACCAGGTCTGTCCGGGTAAGTTGTGTGAAAGGTCCGAACCAATCGATCTGCGTTAGCATCAGACGCAGGGACCCACGTCCTCTCCTCAGGACCATACCCCCTCCAATGAACTAAGTACTGAGGGGATCGGCGACTGAGACGTGAGTCAATGATTTTCGACCCATGAAATTCCACGTTATCATTGACTACCACTGAAGGAGGAGGTAGAGGTGACGGTATGACTGGTGCCACATACTTTTTAAGTAATGACTTGTGAAACACATTATGATTTTTAAACGTAGGAGGGAGGTCCAGACGAAATGCCACAGGATTAATTATGGAACTGATCCTGTACGGCCCGATGAATCTGGGACCCAACCTCCAGGAGGGAACTTTAAGTTTTATATTCCTGGTAGACAACCACACCAGATCGTTCACCTTCAGATCTCGACCAGAAACTCTCCCCCTATCAGCCATCCGTTTGTAACGGTTCTCCGTAACCTTCAGTCTTAACCGATCTGGAACTATCAGTCTCCCTGGAAGTCCCACAGGGGCGTCCCCCTGAGCCCCCAATACCTCCCCCTCAAGCTCAGAGCATACAGCTGACACTACAACTCCCTCCTGAGGAATAGGAACCGGATCATCCATCCTCCCGGTCCCTGGGAAAGTACGAGATAAGGCATCAGGAAGCAACTTTATTGAGCAGTCATATGCGCGATGAGGAGGTAACTCTTTACACCCCTCCTCTGAGAACATCTCCCAAAGTCCTCCAGAAAAGGAGGCAAAGTCCTAGGCACAACCGCACCGATGACCGTGCTCATGCAGTTATTCTTGCAAAATTCACCCCACTGGCTTATCTTTCTGGATTGCCAATCAATCACTGGGTTATGTTTAGCCAACCAAGGAAGTCCCAACACAATAGGAGTAGGTAGACCCTCCAACACATAACAAGACAATTGCTCTTTATGTATTGCCCCTACTCGAAGATCTATGTTATGAACAGCTTGTACCAAGCTACCTTGACCAAGAGGTCTAGAATCAATAGAGAGTATAGGGACCGGTTTGGCCAATACACTCAGTTGCATACCATGCA
The DNA here is from genome assembly GCA_033576555.1 of Oophaga sylvatica. Classification (NCBI taxonomy): domain Eukaryota; kingdom Metazoa; phylum Chordata; class Amphibia; order Anura; family Dendrobatidae; genus Oophaga; species Oophaga sylvatica. Next base: position 109,387,807 of record JARQOD010000010.1, on the reverse strand, counting down.
CCTGGGCAAACCGAGCGTCCACCAGATTAGCCCCGGACCCACTATCAAGAAAAACAGAAATCCTCTCAGTTCTAGTACCAATCACCACCTCCGCAGGCACGAGAAACTGAGAGGGATTTGGGGACGAAATACACACTCCCAGGTTAACTCCTTGGCTCAAAGAGGTCCGGGATGGACACCCCCCAACAAAATGTCCCTCTCTCCCGCAAAAGAAACACCTTCTAGTCTTGCGGCGCACCGCCGATTCCCTCCTACAAAATGATGTCCCTCCCAACTGCATGGGTTCCTCAGAACAGACCAGGGGAACCTCAGTATAAGGGACTTTAGTAGTAGGTGGAGTCATCACGGGGGGCGGAGTTACCTCGCGTCTTCCCGAAGTCGTCTATCAATGCGAATAGCGAGGGCCATAGCAGCCTCCAGTGATGGAGGAGAATCATACTGAGCCAACACATCTTTTAATTTGTCAGACAACCCTTGACAAAACTGGCTCCTTAGAGCTGGGTCATTCCACTGAGTATCTGTTGCCCATCTACGGAACTCAGAAGAATATTCCTCCGCTGGACGATTTCCTTGCCGTATTTTACGTAACCTTGTTTCAGCAAGGGAGACTCGATCCGGATCATCATATACCAGACCCAGGGCAGTAAAAAATCGATCCACTGACTGGAGATCTGGGGAGCCTGGAGGAATAGAGAACGCCCAAGATTGAGGGTCCCCTTGTAAGAGCGAGATAACAATTCCCACCCTCTGCTCTTCACTCCCAGATGACCGAGGCCGCAGCCGAAAGTACAATTTACATGCCTCCCGGAAAGTAAAAAATTTGTCCCGCCCACCAGTGAACCTGTCCGGGAGAGCAACCTTAGGTTCAGATCTGGTTTGCTCCGGGGGGGACAAAACCTTGGACTTAATGTCTGCAAATTCCATGGACAACCCCTGCAACTGCCGGGCCAGCTGGGCTACTGGATCCATGACAGCTGGGGAGAATCTTTAGTTGGGCCGGTGAAAATGTCACGCTGTATAGCAGATATATATATGTGATGTCAGTAATCTATATCAAAAGGGCAACATACTATATAACATGCGCATAGATATATGATAACATAGATTTACCTGACAGAATGTCCAGTGGGTCAAAACGGAATCCGTTATACGCTGTCTCCGGCTAGAGGGTGACCGGGGTCTAAGCTCACCCTAAACTGGGGTCCTAACTAGTGTTGAGCATTCCGATACCGCAAGTATCGGGTATCGGCCGATATTCGCGTTATCGGAATTCCGATACTTAATTCCGATACTTTTTCCATATCGTATACCGGAATCGGAAGTTCCCATAATTCTTTGAGAGGCAATGTGATTTTAGTCAGCCAATGAGGAATCCTACGAAGTGTGGGCACATCCTGTAATGCTGCGGTCATCTTAACTAATGGCATGGCTGTGATTGGCTGCTGAAATGATGTCAGAATGCACTATAAAAGGCGCCGCCGCCATTTTAGCGTCACTGTGCTGTGAACTCAGTAAGGGACAGAACGCTACTCTGCTCACTCTGAGGGACAGTTAGATATTGCGATTTTGTGTACTACTGTGCTTGAGGCAGGCTAGTTTACCAACCGCTGTGTAAAGCTTCATTTTGCCACTGTTGTTTTAACAGCTCTGTGCAAGGTGTGTGTGTGACAGTGCAGGTGACGCTGCAGTTTGCTCTGCATCCACCGCTGTTTGTAGGCATCTGCACGTGTCACTGACTCTTTTTTTTTTTTTTTTTATTTTGTGGAATTGGTGCAGCTCCATTATATTAGAAAAAAAAATCAAATCTATTAGTGTGACGTGCTTCCATCCGTATACAATACATTGGTTGCAAACACTATAGAACTACACAAAGGAGCTTTTCACAGATTGTGGACAGTTGTGTTTCAGTGTTCACTTCAGTCTGTGTTTTTTACTTTTTTTAGTGCAGATCACGCTCCAGTTACATGTTCAAGCACTGCTGCTTGTACTCTGCTGAGCGTGTCTCAGTGGCTCATCCTTTTCATTTATCTCCAATTGGTTCTGCTACATTCCATTTAAAATAAATCTAATCTATTAGTGTGACGCGCTTCCATCCGTATACAATACATTGGTTGCAAACACTATAGAAGTACAGAAAGGAGCTTTTCACAGATTGTGGACAGTTGTGTTTCAGTGTTCACTTCAGTCTGTGTTTTTTACTTTTTTGAGTGCAGATCACGCTCCAGTTACATGTTCAAGCACTGCTGCTTGTACTCTGCTGAGCGTGTCTCAGTGGCTCATCCTTTTCATTTATCTCCAATTGGTTCTGCTACATTCCATTTAAAATAAATCTAATCTATTAGTGTGACGCGCTTCCATCCGTATACAATACATTGGTTGCAAACACTATAGAAGTACAGAAAGGAGCTTTTCACAGATTGTGGACAGTTGTGTTTCAGTGTTCACTTCAGTCTGTGTTTTTTACTTTTTTGAGTGCAGATCACGCTCCAGTTACATGTTCAAGCACTGCTGCTTGTACTCTGCTGAGCGTGTCTCAGTGGCTCATCCTTTTCATTTATCTCCAATTGGTTCTGCTACATTCCATTTAAAATAAATCTAATCTATTAGTGTGACGCGCTTCCATCCGTATACAATACATTGGTTGCAAACAATATAGAAGTACACAAACGGGCCTTTCACAGCTACTGAACATGGGTTTTTAATTTTTAACTAAAATATGTATTTTTTCAAATGACACAAATATAAGTAATGTTGAAGAGGAATAGTCCTACATCCATTGTTTGCACAATATTACAGGTGTACATCATGTCCCTTAATCAACAATGTATTATTATATTTACTTGTATGCTTTTATTTAAAAGCCAAGAACACAGAAGGATAACCTTCGCACTGCAGCTGTTGTCAAAGTTCAACCCACATTATGCACTTCCAACATTGCAGCATTTGAGGCATGATGTGAGTTGGATTGGTCAAAGTTATGGAGTGAGAAGGTTCACCATCAGTACCCTATAGCATAAGTATGCTTTTGTGTTAGCATTTGTGTTAGACATGTGGATATCTGCCATAATATGTCACAATTATTTAGTTACAGATTTGTTACCAACACTAATCATTGAATGGTTTTAAATTTGACGTTTCACTTGTTTACAGCTTAGAAATAAGGGTGTAGCCTGATATCTATGTGTAGCACTAGCCACTTTAACATGTCATGTTTTTTTAAACATGTGTAGCTAGGTAGCAGTAATTTTTGCCGGACACACAGCAGGGGAACAGCAGGCGTTACTGAACCCCACTATTACTATAGCTTGTGTATTGGTCTGTGGACACGACACTTCTGAGCAGCAACTGGCAGTGTTGTAGCCCAGGGAGTATAGCTCAGGTGGTAGAAAGATGAACATAACAGGAGACATGGAAAACGTTGTCAACCAGTTAGTTAATCTGAAACCGGACAGGCAAATTCAGGCGAGATCCATGCCTAGTTCATTTTCAGAAAAGTAAGCCGTTGTACATTATCGTAGGATAGTCGCATGCAACGGTCTGTTAGTACACCACCTGCAGCAGTAAAGACGCGCTCCGATAATACACTGCCAGCAGATCAAGCCAGCACCTCCAATGCATACTGGCTAAGCTCTGGCCATGTATCCAGCTTAGAGACACAAAACTTGAATGGGGAAGAGCCATCTGAGAGTACACTGAGAGGGCAAGACATGTAGTCTGTAACCATCTTACGGAAATGTTGCCTCCTGCTGACTGGAGCCGTCTCGGATGGTGTAGACATTGGTGGCGCTGCCACAAAACTTCGACACATTTGGAACATACTGGTCTTGCCCTGTGCAGAGGCGCTGCTTGTGCTCCCTCTTGTTGCAGAGCTGTCTCCACTGCCTCGACGCACAGAGCTGCTTTGTAAATCAGTAGCAGCAGCAGTGCTCTCGGCTGGAATGGAGAACATTATGGATTGCACCAGTGTGTCTTGGTACTTCCGCATTTTACGCTCCCGGTTCAACGGTGTGATGAGGCTTTGTAAGTTGTCCCGGTAGCGAGGGTCTAGGAGGGTGTACACCCAATAATCAGACGTGGTGTGAATGTGTTCGATGCGGCGGTCGTTTCTCAGCCACTGCAGCATGAAATCAACCATGTGCTGCAGACTCCCAACTGGCCAAGAAACGTTGTCCCCTGCAAGAGGCGTCATCTCCGCCTGCTGTGCATCACCCCACCCTTGGTCTACATACTGACTAGAGCATTGTCTACCTCCCTCTGGAGCGATGTCTTCCTCCTCCATTGACTCCTCCTCACAAAGTCCTTCAAATACATATAAATTTACAAAATTTAAAACTCAAAATTTAAAAACTTTGTATCATAATTCTGTAACATCAGTTTATGGAAACACAATAGCATTACAAAAGGATAGACAAAAAATGTACATTATGTGCTTTGTAAATACATTAAAAGTTTGTAATGGTTATGAAAATATAGACAGCGACTCTGGAGGTTCAATTGTTGATACAGCATGGTACTTTGAAAGTCCTCCAGCCCTTTGTGAGGAACCACGTTGCGCTGACTGTCCAGAAGGTGATGGAATTTGTGACTCCTCATCCTCCTCACAAAGTCCTTCAAATACATATAAATTTACAAAATTTAAAACTCAAAATTTAAAAACTTTGTATCATAATTCTGTAACATCAGTTTATGGAAACACAATAGCATTACAAAAGGATAGACAAAAAATGTACATTATGTGCTTTGTAAATACATTAAAAGTTTGTAATGGTTATGAAAATATAGACAGCGACTCTGGAGGTTCAATTGTTGATACAGCATGGTACTTTGAAAGTCCTCCAGCCCTTTGTGAAGAACCACGTTGCGCTGACTGTCCAGAAGGTGATGGAATTTGTGACTCCTCATCCTCCTCACAAAGTCCTTCAAATACATATAAATTTACAAAATTTAAAACTCAAAATTTAAAAACTTTGTATCATAATTCTGTAACATCAGTTTATGGAAACACAATAGCATTACAAAAGGATAGACAAAAAATGTACATTATGTGCTTTGTAAATACATTAAAAGTTTGTAATGGTTATGAAAATATAGACAGCGACTCTGGAGGTTCAATTGTTGATACAGCATGGTACTTTGAAAGTCCTCCAGCCCTTTGTGAGGAACCACGTTGCGCTGACTGTCCAGAAGGTGATGGAATTTGTGACTCCTCATCCTCCACCTCTTCCAAAACCTCATGCCTTAGTGCTTGCAGTGTTTTTTGAAGCAGGCAGATAAGGGGGACAGTCAGGCTGACTAGTGCATCATCTGCACTCGCCATCCGCGTTGACTCATCAAACGCACGCAAAACGTGGCAGATATCCTTCATAGAGTTATTCGCCACTCATTACACTGGCAGTGGCTGCCCATTCATTATAGGATCCAATTCTAATTACTGGTTCTCACCAACATAGCTCTCACAGCGCAGCACCCCCCTACATCTCCTCCCTTATTTATATTTATCGGCCTAACCGACTGCTGCACTCTGCAAACGACCTTCGACTAACCTCTGCACTAATCCGTACCTCCCACTCCCAACTCCAAGACTTCACCCGCGCTGCGCCAATCCTCTGGAATGCTCTACCCCAAGAAATTAGGACTATCCGCAATTTGGATGGTTTCAGGCGCTCCCTCAAAACACATTTGTTCACAGTGGCCTATCACATTCACTAATCAAAGTCATTCTATGTGTAATTCTGTGTGTGTAGCCCATTCACTATCTCCATGCATCCCTCACTTCCTTAAAATGGCTGGACCATCATTGTAAAAACACCATTGTATATAAACACCTGTACTTTGTATCTCCCACACCTCATTGTAGATTGTAAGCTTTCACCAGCAGGGGCGGCTGATTTTGCTTTAATTATTGTATTGTTAACGTTGTTACTTATGACTCGTGTTTTGAAACTGTTAAACTGTAAAGCACTGCGGAATATTATGGCGCTATATAAATAAATAATATTATTATTCTTATTATAGAGGCCCACTCAGTAGTGGTGAAGTGTGAACGCCGCAAATTGCGAGTTGACTGCGCCTGATGCAGCTGATACTCCATTACTGTTGGCTGCTGCTCACACAACCGCTCCAACATATGTAACGAGGAATTCCACCTGGTGGGTACGTCACATATAATGCGATGTTCATGAAGGTGAAATCTGCGTTGCAGAGCTGCAATCAGCGATCTGGCCATGCTGGAACGTCGCAAGTGAGCGCACTCTAGGCGGACCTTGTGCAGCAGTGCATCAAGATCCGGATAGTCCCTCAAAAAACTCTGCACGACCAAGTTGAGCACATATGACAGACATGGTATGTGAGTGAGGTTGCCAAGGCCCAGAGCTGACACCAGATTTCGGCCATTGTCACACACTACCAAGCCTGCCTGTAGATTCTCTTCCAAAAACCACACGTCGCTCTCCTGCTTTATGGCATTACAGAGCTCCTGCGCTGT